>SPJY01015242.1:5782989-5857634 GCA_005191435.1 Raddia distichophylla | reverse complement strand
CGCGCTGGGAAGAGGAGGAGATTTGGATATATAGCGTGCGTTGCTCTATCTATGCGAATGATGTTACGGTCTTTATGAACCTTACTTATATGAGGAAGTGAAATTAACCCTGGTACATATCCTATATGAGGCTTTGGCCTAGCTACACACACCGGTATCAAGATCAATATGGTCAAGAGCTCGATCACCTCCGTTTGTTGTCAACATGTCCATCTAGATGATCGATGTCCACCGAAGCTCCCCAGCTCACACACTAACTTAATTACACATGAAATACCTTGGGTTGCTGTTAACCCTGCGACGACACAAGAAGCTGTAAAGTAAACTGGATCAAGTTATGCTGGCTAAAACGTCTGGGTAGTGGCCTCAAAATCCTGCAACTACATGCGTTTAGGCGTGCTCTTAGACTGCGCTGGGTGTGTTTCGTGATGGCATATATACTGCAAGCTTTCCTATGGCAAAACCGTACGTTGAGCCATCATATCGATGATGATCAAGCGTTGTTCAATGCCTCGAAAACGGTCACCACCAACAGAGACAAACAAAAGGCCTCTTTCTGGACCTCATCACAAACAAAATTAACGCCCATGCTTTTATGGGAGGGGCCGAAAAAAAGGGTTTCAATGGCAGTTGTTTGCTGATTAATTATCGCCCCTCCTCCCAAACAAAAGACCTCCGTTGGCAGGTCTTTTGTCGCCCGAGCAAACCCTCGTCACAAACAAAACGCCCATGCTTCAACTGAGGATTAATCAGCAATGCAATAATTAATTAACCGACCAAACCCTGGGTGCTCACATATCAGTCGCAACCGCATGAAGCTGAACAAATTTGGATCTGATCCTTGCTAACGTACCAACGATTCATCGCCGATACAAATATTCATTGAGCATTTTAAAAAATTTGATCAATTGACCGAAGCTACTAGTTTCAGAAAGCGATCGAATCAGTGTTTTAAATCTCCGGCTATTGCATTTAGCGTTTGGCTTCTCCAAACCAGTTATAGCCGGCTAAATGACGATATACTCCATTATAGCCGACTTTTTTCAATAACTTGGACCCTGCTCAAACCTCAATAGCCCACTATAGCGTCCGCTATAATCGGAGATTTAAAACCTTGGATCGAATACCTAGTGGGTACATGTATGCACACGATGCAATTTTTCTTTATGCATCGATCTGACCATTCACCTAGCATTTCGATCGAGGAGGACAACTAATTATTGAGTTAATTATTGAGTAGTTTAGCATGTAGTCTAATGATCCGACAGGGAGAGAGCGGTTTGGGAAGCTTAATTCTCGAGTTGTTGATTAGCTATGATCCATACATAAAGTATTGTATTCCTCTCTTTTTTTTAATCATCAGTGTCTATTACATTAAGACAGGCCGAAAGCTGATACCAGATCACAATCTGACAAAAGTGACTATGAAATATTGTAAAATAAATAGGGCAACATATCCAGTGCAAATGTTTAACGGCAGATCTGAACCATCAGATTCACGAGGAGTGGATCAGATCTGTTATTAGCATGTTAGCACTCAATGAGCATTTCCATCAGATACGTTGCCAATAAATAAATACATTTGTGAAAAAATAAGGCTTGAGAATACGCACGGCCCAGCAGCACAAAGTTGGAATCACAAGGTAAAGCTGCGCAGACCCATCAGGCCCAGGGAGCCGGCCTTCCTCTTCCTCTTGGCGGTTCGCTTGCCGCCGCCTTGCACCCTTCTAAACCCTAGGCTCCACGCTGCGCCCCCACCCAATCCTATCCCGCCCGCCTCGTCGCCTCCCTCTCCGCGCCGCCGGGAGCTCGTCTCGTCTCCTCCAATGGCGGTACTTCCCTTCTTTCTCCGAACCTAATCATCTTATAAACTGGATCTTCTTGTGAATTGGATTATTTATCAGTAGCTGCCCCCCCTGCCCGGGCGGTGGATCCTCCACTGTATGGATGGTAAACCTAGATGAGCAGTTTTATCTAATTGGAATACTGGATTGTTGTTGGTTTTGGTGGCGGGATAAGGGCTGGTTAGAGATGTGAACCAACTCTAGTTGACCTGAAATGGGACTCCAGAAGGGTAATGATGAAAAGGATTGCCCCATGCTTTTTAGGAGTTTGTATTGTAAATGCAACAGCTGGTATTGTCCAATATTATTGGTTGGCTTTTTCCGTGGATGTTCATGTTGCATTTTCTGGTAATGATATGAGATCGATGATCCTATTGTTTTGTTATAGATGACATTGCCTGAATCTTAAATCTTTCATTTTTAATCCTTGATTTCAAAATTCCCAGTATGCTAGTTCTGTAGCTTGGCTTGCACTTTGTTTCTCTTTACACAATCCAAAGGTGCATTCATATTTGGCTGCAGGTGGTTCACAGTTATTTCCAAAATTTGCTCTTCTATTATGAAATATCTAGTGAATATAATCTTTACGACAAAAGAAAATGCTTGTTCATGACATTAGCAAACTCTGAAAATCTTGCGTGCCATATAGTTTGCAGTTGACATGGAATATACTGACAACTATAAGAAGTCTTAACTGTGAAATGACGATGTATTGATATACGGGTTTATGGTTCAATTCGTGACAGATCTTTATTTATTGGCTTATTGCAGACTGTTCCAGTTAACCCGAAGCCTTTCTTAAACAACCTGACAGGGAAGCCTGTTATTGTCAAATTGAAGTGGGGTATGGAGTACAAAGGTAATATTTTACCTTTTTATGTTTCACATTCTATTTGGTTTCCATTTATAACTTAATTTGTTCTTATATTTTGTCTGCGCCCAATAGTGCTGATTAACAATCCTTTCCTTTCTAAGGGTATCTTGTCTCAGTGGACTCCTACATGAATCTGCAGGTATTACTCTGATTTCTTTCTTTTAGTTACATCTGTAGTGATGTTATCTACTTATTGGTCAACATGTTAATTTTGTTGTGTCTTACCTACCGTTTGCAGCTTGCTAACGCAGAGGAATACATTGATGGGCAGTTCTCTGGAAATCTTGGAGAGATATTGATAAGGTATTAATATATGATTCTATTGGCCTACCAAGTCTTTTGTATTTGAAAAGGCTAACCCAGCACATTGTTAGATGAAATAGAATGAATGTGTGGATGCACAGCAGTTATATATAGGTCTCTGCAGTTTTTTGGTTGTAACCTTTTTTTGGCTTATGCTTACTTTATCTAGTTGTCCCCCATGTTACATCTTTTTTCTGTGCTCAATCAACAGGTGCAACAATGTTTTATACCTCCACGGTGTGCCGGAGGATACAGAGATCGAGGATGCACAGTGATGAAGACATGGATTCTAAATTTCTAATTCCTAGATTGTTGGATGTAATACGCTGATGACATTGTTAGATAATCCAGGCATCGTTCTGTTTACCGTTTTTATAGCTTGCTTAGTTCGTTTGTGAATTTGATGCAGTGCACGCGCGCGCTGTGTTCGCACAGGAATAGGTCGTTGCGTCCGGGTCGCACGGCATGCTCTGAGTTGTGGGATGGCGCAGCTCGTAGGGAGTCATGGCGTGCGAGGCGGACGTGGTGGGTTCATGGCCGTAGTGGCTGTGCGCATGTCTGTTCTTCTATTTATATTTGGAATAGAGTCAAAAATGCGGTTCGTTTTTGGCCCGCACCGAATTGTTGTGAGTTTATCAGTCAATCGCGTGTGTTCAGTTTGTTTTCCTGGGTTACCCCGTTCTTGCCTACATAAAATGAATGTTCTGATTTAGCCTGTCCAAGAAGTATTCCCTATCGACGCAGGATGCTGAGCCTGCCTTACCATGATCATGTACAATTTACCCCCACCCGGCCATGCTCTGATCATGTAAAATTTACCTCCACCCGGCTATGCTATCCAGATGTTTCGTTGTGCTGGTCACCTATTCTTGTTGATCCTATCTTCAACTCTATTGAACACGGTGGTATTAGTGACACTACATAAAATTAACCCGTTAATAAAGCAATTCCTTGTGCATGTTGGCATGGCCAATTTCAATTAACATAGTCCCTACTCTCTAGACGAATTTTTAGTAGCTATCTTTTATCCTCCATACTTCATTGTATCAAAATCTCAAATGCAATTTGGGTCTTGGCGACTTGTCATGCATTTTATAACAATCCGTCACTACATCTTGCAAATTTGTCCAATTTATCAGAAGCAACCATGAAGGCATGCCACTGCCACGGTCCCTAACGCCACACCGGCAGCACTCCACCAGCTCGGCGTCGCCGATGTCTGTCCGGCGGCCAGCGATGGCTTCTCTGCCACGGCGCCATGCCCGCTTGGTATCACAATGATCCCAGACGGCGGGGGAGTGACCGTCAGGTTCGGGCTGGGCACCGGCCTGATCGGGGTGGGAAGCAGCGGCCCAGGCGGCGACGTCGCCGGCGCCGCCGCCGGAGACATAGACATTTGCGGTTGAGACGGCGGCGGCCGCGTGACGGTGCCTGGCGGAAGGATCAAGCCGCTCACCTGGAGCACAGACACGATGTACGGCTGCGCGGCGACCTCCCCCTCGAACATGGCGTTCCGCGACGCGCCGGGCTCCGCGGAGGAGAACGTGACGCGGCCGTCGTCCCCGGCGCCGACACGGAGGAACCCGGCGCCGCGCCGCCGCGCGCCGCCGGTGCCCTGGCGCAGCGTGGTGACCACGGCGCCGCCGCCGCACCGCAGTGCGTCGAGCTTGGCGGCGTCGAGGTAGTCGAGGACAACGTGAAGGGCGAGGACGTAGGCGACGAGCCGGCGCGGGACGTGCGGCGAGCCGCCGAACGCGGCGGCGAGGGCGGTGTTGTTGGGCGCGAGGACAATGGCCACCTCGCGGTCGTTGATGGCGCGCGAGAGGCCGGTCTGGGTCAGCACGGAGCTGAAGGTACTGAGCTCCGGGGAGACGGAGAGGATCTCGCCGATGTCGAAGGAGCTCGCCGCCGGCGAGAGGAGGACGGCGAGCAGCACAAGGAAGGGTAGCTTGGGGGCCATGTCGTCAGCCACGCACAAGTAGGAGCAGATGCGCAGAACGGCGGTGAGCTTGACGTATATGTGGCGAGCGGCGCGTGTGCTGTGGAATGCACGTGTAGGCTGAGGTGGCGGGAACGGAGCGACAGGAGGAGGTGTTCGGACGGTTTGAAGAGGGCCGTCTGACCAGCGACCACTTGCAGCGGTGGACACGGATCGAGGAGGGGGCAATCCAAGGATGTGAGTGTTAGAGTGTATTGGGCCTCGGAGGTCAAGCTCATCTGGTGTACTACTTATACTCTACCCAAAAGGCAATGAAAGTCACTAATTCTCCATTCAACATGGTATCTGAGGGTCAGCTTCTGGGCTCCCCTCTCCCCTTCGCTGCGCCGCCGGTGGCTCCACGCCATGGCGCCCATCTCCTCCTCCGCCATGCCAACCGCCCCGGCAACCACCTCCTCTCTTGCGGCTCCGTCCTCACCCTCGTCTACTGCGACAACGTCAGCGCGGTCTACCTCTCCACCAACCCGGTGCAGCATCAGCGCACCAAACACGTCGAGATCGACCTTCACTTCGTCCGCGAGCGAGTTGCTCTCGGACATGTTCGTGTGATGTACGTCCCGACGTCGTCCCAGTACGCTGACATCTTCACCAAGGGCCTTCCTAGCACAGTTTTCCTCGAGTTCAGGTCCAGTCTGAACGTCCGCGCACCGACCATTCCGACTGCGGGGGAGTGATTGTGTGTTTTGTTTATTTGGTCTCTGTTTTGACCATGGGGGAGTGCTTTGCGATTGCCTTGTACCAGTCTCAACGCCATGTGTGCCGTTCAGAACGCGGGGGAGTGTTAGAGTGTATTGGGCCTCGGAGGTCAGGCCCACCTCGTGTACTACTTATACTCTACCCAAAAGGCAATGAAAGTCACTAATTCTCCATTCAACAGTGAGAAGCTTTCCTCCTCGACTCCTCGTCAATCACTAAATGGCAATCCTAGGATGTGAGATGGCTTCCCTCCTCGACTCGTCAATCACCAAACATTTCAGTCGACAAAGGATATCCCATCACAATCCAATGCTCCGCATCGTTTCTTTCTTCTCTCTCCAACCGGGCTTCCATAGAGAGAGCATGCCGTCGATGCTGCTTGCTTTCAAGTTTGAGGTTCCCCGAGATTAGAGAGAGGGTAGGGGAGACGATGGATTGGTGGTGGGGGCGGTGAGGTGTTGGCAGCGATGTTGTACCCATGGAAACAATTGAAGGTGGTTGGACGACGATGGAGGATAGATCAACGCAGGTGGCCAGAGGATGGAGGGCGGAGGTGGCAATTAGGATGAAAGCAGGTTGTCTGTTGGGCATCATGGACTTGTCCACGCCGTCCACACAATTTAATTTGGATAAAAGGAGCAGCCCAATTTGTGCTTAATCATTGCACGCGGTGTTCGCGGCTTTCGCTCTGATAAAGACAACTAAGTGCTCATTGAGTATCATGACACGTACGTGGAGAAAATAGCCGTGGCCAAGGCGATGCATGACGAGGTGGTCGTGGCTGGGCCGTAGGGAGGAGGCGGTTGTGGCCAGGATGGCGCGGTAGGAGGCGGCTATAGCCAGGGTGGCACTCTTGGAGGTGTCGTGGCCGTGGCTGGGCCGTAGGGAGGAGGCTGCCGTGGTCGGGGCGACATGGTGGGAGGTCGTCGTATCGGTGGCCATGCGTAGGAAGGGGACCATCATGGTAGGGGCGGAGCACCGAGGGGACCCTACCTACATGCGGGGAGGCGGTGACGGCGGCCGTGCAATGCGTTAGTGCGTGTGGTGACTGTGGAGCCGATGAAACCTATGGATGTAGCAGGGCAGTGAGGCGCCGCTGATCATGGGTGGTGGATGCGTAGGTGGGGGCATCAATTGAGGCGCACGGGAAAAGTGAGAGAGAGGAGAAAGGGGAAGGCGGTGCCGAAGTGAAGGAAGACGAGGGAATACGGTGGCATCGGTGTCAACTGGAATCTTTCACGCTTTTAGACAACTGCCAGGTAGCCCACCTCGTTTTTTTTTTTTGCTGCACGACAGGTGAGAATGACTGCAACTAATTAAGACCATGGTGCTACATGTTTTTAGAACACTTGAAACTAAGTTTTTACGTTAGAAGTGGTAATACGATGAAAATGTGACACTCTTTTTATGGGAAAATATGGGAAAATATGACTTTGTAGCATTGTAAATATGGGGCATGCTTAGGCTACCTAGCACTGAATATTAAGGGCTCTGAAAAAACAAAATTATGAGATGCCAATGCCAAATACTGAAATTCCAAATATTTTTCTTAGAATCATGAAATTTGTTCGAATTAGGTACTACAGATGCTAAATCTTTTCGCCTAGAATTTACTGAGCACAATCGTTTGAATATAATCATATTTGGTACATCATTGAAATGGGAAAATAATTGAGGCATCTAATTGATATATTATGTGTTGATAATAAACATTATTTCTATACAGTAACTTGCAGAAGAATTCAATCCAGTAAGTTCTAGAAAAAAAAAGAGTAAAATTGATTACATACCATCAAAAGAACACTGATTTCATAATATACCATCAAATATCCGTTACGGATAAGGATGGAGCTACACAAGGCTATAGCGTTTTGAGTCACCGAACGGTATCAATAAACAACAACAAAAAAGACGTGCATTCCACAAACGGGCACGTACAACTACCCACTGGCCCACGCGTACAGCGTTTCGTAGGAGCGCACGTGCAACACATGTTTCGTGTCAGCACGGCCACACAGGTAGGCGTTTCGCAACACGTGGAGTATCAATCTTTAGTATTTTGCATCCACATGGATTTAGTGCCAGTGTTTTTCTATTTCCTTAAGGAGCCACATTTCTAATAAGTTTTTCATCGATTTTTTTATTTCTTAAAGGAACCACACTATTTTGTACTTTTGTAATATACTGCGAGCAAACTACCTAATTCATCGTAATGCATGCAGAAGCGCATCGATTATGTGGGAACATGCCGTGTGAACACGTTGCGTGGGAGGCACGTGGAACACCGAAGATCCTGTCTTTAACGTATACCGTTAGAAAGAACTCGAACAGTACGCCGTTTCGTATTTTTTCTATGGATAATGCCGTCCAAAGTGAACACTATTAATATTTTTAGCATTCGAAAAAAGAGTCATTCCGGTCTCGAAGACGTAACTGGCTGACCCTAGGAGTAGGCTAAAATGCTCGGTGAGCACGGCAGAAAGGAAAAGCCGTCTTCCATACCGGGACACCGACCCGCCGGAACGGTTCCAAGTCGGAAGAAATTCGAAAATATTCCCTCAAAAGAAAAATAAGTTTTTCCCCAATATTTATGTGCGCAGCAACTGAATACAACTAACCAGAATTCCGAAACCGCCACCCTTCGATTCCCTTCCCTCCAATTCTCTCTCTACCTCCCGTCGTCTCCCTCTCCCAAATGGCGTCTACCGGCGCGCGCGACCCGCCGCGGCCGGAGGGGCCGGGCGGGTGGTTCGCCGGCCTCGTCTCCGGCGCCGGACGCCTCCTCGCCGCCGTGCTCGGCCCGGACTCCCCCGGTTCCGGCTCCGCATCATCCTCCCCGGAATCATCCCAGAGTCCCACGCCTCCACTCGGCAGTGGAGGTAAGCGAGCTCGCTCTCTCCTTAGGATTCGAAATCGCAGGAGTCGCTTCGTTTTTGTGGCAGTCGTTCAAGCCGCCCACATGGCGTCCGGTGAAATGCCTGCGTCTGCGCTGCGGCCGCTCCTCTCTCCCCCTCCCCCTCCCTGTCTGTGTCGCTTTGATTGCTGGAGATGGTGTTGCGGTTGCCGTTAGTTGCCTGCGAAATCTGCGCGAAATTTGGTTTTGAATGGTATCAGTTCGTAATCATATAGTTGGCATTCGGCAGGCGATGCCAATTTGCGCACAGTGCACAATTCCCTGCGATTCGAATGACTCACGCACCACCTAAACGCGTAGTTCGCGGGACGCTCGAGGTGTTGGTTCATATTTAATGGAGTAGGTGTTTTCATATTGCTGTTATGTTCATCACACGCTGACGTTGTGGTTCAAAACTGCAAATTCCAGTGTCGTCGTTCCCTGTCAGAGACCTATCAAACGTCAGATAGGACCGTTGCTTAACTAATGCTGTCAGATGGTGGCGTTAAATGTATTATCACTAATTTGACCCACAATTATGCCATTTCTCATCTAAGGATTTATTTAAACAATATAACGAGGTCAATAGTTCGAGCACCTAGGGAAGAAAATGGTCTGAGATGTTAAACCTTAGGTGTGATTACATTTTAACACTCAGGAATTAGCTATATTCATTGATCACGATGTTGCTCCTCCTGCTGCTTTCTGAAGTTTCATCCGCATTGATCATGATGTTGCTCCTCCTGCTGCTTTCTGAAGTTTTCATCCGCCTTTGTTTGAGAAAGGACTATCAATATAACCACTAACTATGCGGCTATGCCACTGTTCAAAAGATCAAGTCCTTTCAATTGTAACAATTCATAGAAGAAACGGACATCGTATATCCTGGCCAAAATTTATTTTCTTCTTTTCTTTGCATCTGATGGAACGGATGCCCTGAATCCATGACTTTGTTGATTTGATTGTTGTTGGATAATGCATTTCAACAAGGCGTTTTCTTGATGAATAACATAGCTCAATTTTTTTTCTGATTATATTTTCTTTAATGCACAGATCACGGTAATGCTGCACATTTCGCTTCTGACAATTATCAGGTAAATTAGGCATTTCCATTTGCTTCTAAACTTAAAACTCGGGTCTGTACTTGTTTTTTTTCTTAGGAGTGAATGAGTGACAGACTTTTTATCTTACGAGTGAGTGAGTGACAGACTGTTTATCTTACGAGTGAGTGGGTGACAGACTGTTTATCTGAGAAATTCATTAATAATCTTCCTTTGTGATTTTAGAATGCAAAGGAAATTGTGCTGAAAGACTGCGGTGAAGGATCCCTAGCAGTTATCTCAGAGATTGATCCAAAGAATGCTATTATGCAATTGCTTAAGCAGGAAACCTACTCAAGGTATTAAAATTATATGGCATTGTGTTATGTTTCCTTATTGCGCTCTCGAGATGCATAATCATTTCTAAGTCTGGATTTGTTTTATAATTAAACCGATGTCATGTTTGTCACACCAAATTCCAAGTGTTCTGCCTTTCTATTTTCTTGTTGAGATCATATATGATAAGAAATGCATGCCATCTACAAAAGACACTTGTTCTTCTGCAGAGTTGTTGAAAAAATTGGACTACTATGCCTAATTTCTGTTCTTCCATTCCTTACCAGATCGGAATGTGATACACTAATAAAGATATTACAAGAGCGGGTTGTGGACTCAGACCAAGGTTTACTTGAACCTTCAGTCATTCTTCCAATTGCTTGGCAGGCTGGTCCACAGCAAGATCCTGTCGCATACTCTTCATTTAGTCCAGACACCTCTAATCTTGTGATTTCAAGTGTTCCTGATTACAACCAAGAGTTTAACAGAAGTGTTGTTGACATGCAAAGGTCAACTCTGCACGGCGTCCCATGCACCCTGAGCACTGACAGGAGTCAACCTGTACGTCTTCTTACCTTGAGGAAATACATCTACCCTAAATTTGGAGGAAAATATCTCCACTCAATTCATGAAATATATATTTTCATTGCACCTGATACGCGCTCTGGTTTTTCAACGTGTAAATTATATTATGTTCTTTTATTCCTGGGTCTTAAACTGTAAAATACACCACATTTGATGAAATTTATGTGTGTTGCTAATTTATCTCTTTGATTTTCATGTTTGCGTATTTTTGTTAGTTCATATGACTCTTGGCCTTCCAGTGGTGGATTAATAGTATATTTTCTTCTTGCTCAACTTAATTTTTTTTTCTTGTTAATGCCACATCTGAAAAATTTTAGGTTGACCAGACTTAGATCGCCAGACAATGGACATGCATCTTTTCTTTTCTTTTCTTTTTTAAGTTTTTGAATTGCCATGCTATTTTGTTCTATCTCCTCCTATGTGTTCATCTCTAATAACACATTAACACAAGCATTATTTTATAATCATAACTGCAGGTCTTGAAAAGAAGTTATTTTGGAACTGGAGATACTCTTAATGAGCCTTTAAGAATCAGACCAAAGCTAAATGGATCGAACATTTCAAAACAACTGGATGATATGCTTAGTTGTCCTCCAGGTAGAGAAATTCATGGAATTGCTTCAATTAAATCACAAAGATCGGAAAATCCTACCCTAGTAAGGATAAATGTTCATTACTGACTGCCATTTGACTTTTTCCCTTGTGTCAGCTGCAGCCTCATTTGAAGAGCCAAACACCAAGGAACCCAATGCATTCAGGGACAGGGAGATCCTCATGCGAGTAGATTCCAGGAAGCTATTTACAGAAATACCTCTACTTGGAACAAACAATCTAACATTTTCAAGCATTGTTTTGAATGGTGCAACTGCAAACGATACAACAGGGCTCCACGGTAAACCCCATGATGTAAGTGCACAGCTCTTCACTCCAACCTCCTGTCATGCAGACTGGGAGAACTGTTATTTTACCTGTTCTATTGCTTGGTGCTTTCTTTGAGATTTGTTAAATTCAACGGTATATAGCTTGTGACTGATGATGTGCCCATTTTTTTTTTGTCAGGATCTGATTGAGACTTCTATTAAGGAGGAACCTTTGGATGGTCTTTTTTCACTTGAACCTGACATGATGGATCTTGCTAAAAAATATCATAACAGTATGTTGCTGTATCTGGACCACATAAAATTCTCTGATTCTGAATCTCCAGATGCTACAATTATCTCGTATAATAATCTTGGTTTATCTTCAGCACGCACTGTGGGTGATGAGTCTAGTTCTGTCTCAAAGTTGATGTTTCAAGAGGACGTTGAGGGTGCACGCAGGTATTTATTTGATAGTTACTGTATTTTCAGATGAACAATGAAATCTTCTTGGTCATATGTTTGTAGGGTTTACCTGATATTACATTTGTATGGTATAATTGCTGGTATTCTCCATTAGCGAATTGTGAAACCGGAGCACATGATATTATTCTTCTAGACTAGTAGATATCAAACAAACAAGTAGATTACATCCTAAACACTTATATTTTAAGGTAAGAATTTTTTGGTGCTAGCAAAGTGATGGTTTTCATTACAGCCCATCAACTGGCCTGACTCTAGAAAACAGTTCCATGAATTGGATAAGGGGAGCCAACCTGCAAAAGAACACTCCAAATAAGAGATGGTCACCTGTTACTAATGTCTACCGTCGCCAAAACATCGGCAACACAGTCAGATCTGACAATGTGCTGCTGCAGCAAGGCAATCCAATACCAATATCGGAGGTACAGGAGGCAGATTTGGGCCATATTCAGGCTAATAAGCGACCAGTTGGAAGGCCCAGGAAAGCGAGAAGGTGAGATATCTTGTGACATCTCGCTTCTTATCTTATGATTGATTTATACTATTATTCGAACGGTCATATTCCAATCAAACATTCTCATTTCTGAAGGTCTCGAAAGGAACGAAGGTTACTATTGTAAACAAGACTCAAGGCTAGGTTTAACATCAGACAATTTTTGGTGTAGTATTTCGGGTGGAAAAAAAAACCAAAATAGACCACGAGCTTCGCTGATCTTCCCTTATCTAACCAATGCTAGACTGCTAGTTAATATACTTACACTGTTACACATACAATGTTCCACTGTTAAGTATGAAGTGTAGTATATTTAGTCCTATCTAATGCTTACTACAGCATTTGAAAACAACAAAGCATACGACTTCACATGCTGGACATTCATGGCAATCTCAGCTCTAAAAACCATATAGGCGTATCACTCGAGACTATAATCTGATGACACTTTTTAAGATAACAATCTCATCAGTGTCTTAGTTGGTTTGTCCGACCACCCTTGATATCCCCATATCAAGTCTCTATACTATTGATTTGATATCTACATATCAATGATCGGGGAATGTGATCATCAATCAATACATGTGTTGATGTTTAAATCATAATTGTTCAAGTCAAATTATAATATCAGGGATCGTTTAGAGACCGCTGCAGCCACGCACCATCGCCGCGTCCGCCCTGTCCACCGCCGCGCCGGGCTGCGCCCGCACCGGAAAGTCGCCGATCTACTAGATCGGTCAACACATGCGTATATGAGGGAAAGACTACGAACACTACCAATCTAGGGCTAGTGACAATTCGGGATTACGAACTCTGACGAGCCGCCGCGATTAGGGTTAGGTTTAGGGTTTGGCCATTGCGCACTGCTGGACCAATGCCGCGCCCACGCTGTGCAAGCCCGCATTGCCACCGCGCCGAGCCGCGCCCACGACCGGGCTGTGCGCCGCCACAACGCGTCCGCCGCTCGCATGCCGCTTCGCGCCGCCACGAGCCTGAGCGCCAAGCCGCGTCGAGTCGTCGCCACGCGCCCGCCGCACACTCGTGCCGTCGGCCATCGGCCGCCGCCGAGCTACCGCTGCCGCGCCATGTCCTAGAACGCAAACAATCTACAACCTGCAACAACCGCGAGAGGAATTAGATCGAAGGACGTACCGTTCACTGGAGAACTAGACGATCAGAGCGATCGTGCTGATCGTGTTGTAAACAATTGGTATCGGTATCGGCACGCCACGAACGAACAATCACAATCACATGGAGATAGAAGTAGAGAGAGAACACACGAGAGTGAAACACTTTAACCGGCGAGTGTTATGGTAGGTCTTGTAGAGCTCCTCAAATGCTGTGACACACTCGCTCTGTGAAAAATATTTGCAATGTTAGGGTGCAATATTCCAGTTTTCAATGCAAAGTAACTGAACTAAAAGAATCAACATAACAATGAAAAATCATGAGTATACCATCTCGGCTGGAAGGGCTACACGAGAACTTCCAAGTGGTGGCCAGTATACAGTTCGCACGTCAGCGCTGAAAGCTATCATTGGTTTTGTTTCTGAAATGCTTTTGACATATTCTTCAAATTCCTTCCTACTTTCTTTTGCAATCTGGCGGTCATTCAGCATCCCTATCAATCTTGATATGCATTGAGATCCGAAAGTTAACTTTATCTTGCCAAGTATCTCCCTTTCTTGTTCTTCGTAAACTCCTTTTTCAGCCGGTGCGAGGAGCCGGTGCCGCGGTTGGCCGGCGCGTGGCGTCGGTGGCGCGGATGGCCGACGCGAGGCGTCGATGGCGCGTGGTGGCCGGCGCGAGGAGTCGGAGGCACGGTTGGCCGGCACGAGGCGATGCGGATGGCCGGCGCGAGGCTTCGTTGGCGTGTGGTGGCCGCGCAAGGAGCAAGTGGCGCGGATGGCCGGCGTGTGGCGATGCGGATGGCCGGTGCGAGGAGCCGGTGCCGCGGTTGGCCGGCGCGTGGCGTCGGTGGCGCGGATGGCCGACGCGAGGCGTCGATGGCGCGTGGTGGCCGGCGCAAGGAGTCAGTGGCACGGATGGCCGGCGCGAGGCATCGGTGGCGCGTGGTGGCCGGCGCGAGGCGCCGGTGGCGCAATATGGCCGTCGCGAGTCTCGGTGGCGCAGGAGGCCGGCCCGAGGAGTCGGTGGAGCGGATGGCCGGCGCGAGGCGTCGATTGCGCGGGATGGCTAGCGCAAGATGACGGGAGCATCGGCAAACTCCTTCTTCCCACCTTTCTCCCCTCCCCCTGTGCCCGCCTGGTAGTGGCCGCTCAGGAGGGACCGCTCTCGGTGCAGCCAGATCTTGTGGCAGGAGGCCCAAATCGTGGCCAGAGCGGTCGGAGCGGTGTGCTCCAGAGTGCGAGGCTGGCGGCTTCTCCTTCGTTGTCTGGTGTCTCCTCTCGGCATCATCTTCGTCCATCTCCTTCGTGCTTGGTCCCGCCCTTGCTGCCCCGTCCCTCCCCTCCCTGTGAGGGACCCGGTAGCACCGGCGGCCTCTTCCGAGCCCGTGGACTGGTTGGTCGGTGATGTCCTGTCGTTTGTGACCCTGGACCTCGAAGGGGTCGGTGGTGACCGGCTTTCCTTCTTCCTCCCTGTCCCTTTGTTTCCTTCCTAGTGTCGGTTTTGGGGCGGCCTTTTCTTCGGCCGCCGGAGCTCGGTCTTGGCCGAGAAGGCAGTGTTCGCGCTGCGTTGTACCCCCCGTGGTTTGCAGGGCGTTTTTATTTTTATTTTCTTCTTCTGCAATGAAATAGGATGGCAGTTCTCCTGCCTCTTTTTCAAAAAAAAAATATTTGCAATGTTAGGGTGCAATATTCCAGTTTTCAATGCAAAGTAACTGAACTAAAAGAATCAACATAACAATGAAAAATCATGAGTATACCATCTCAGCTGGAAGGGCTACACGAGAACTTCCAAGTTGTGGCCAGTATACAGTTCGGAGCACGTCAGCGCTGAAAGATATCATTGTTCTGTTTCTGAAATGCTTTTGACATATTCTTCAAATTCCTTCCTACTTTCTTTTGCAATCTAGCGGTCATTCAGCATCCCTGTCAATCTTGATATGCATTGAGATCCGAAAGTTAACTTTATCTTGCCAAGTATCTCCCTTTCTTGTTCTTCGTAAACTCCTTTTTCAGACAGGAGCCTAGTAGAAAGCCTTTTCCTATAATATTTCCACATAGGATAAGTTTATTTAAAATCAATTTAGTTAAGGCATTAAATAATCGTAATCTATTAAACCACCGACCAGTATGCATCAAGGAAGACATCGGCATCACAGACGAATGAGGCTAGCTTGAAAATCTGCCACATTTAGCAAAGAAATTAGCAAGCTATAAATTTTTTATATATTTTATGAAGTACATTACCTTGTCAATGTTTTCGTCCACAGAAGACTCGTTGCTTTGTTTCTTGCTTCCAGTATCAATCAGCATTCTGTGACACAGTTCAGCAAGATAGCAAAACCATCTTTATGAACGTCATCAAACCCTTGCTTCAGCGCCTGAGAAATGAAATTGATAAGAGTAATGAAACAACGCAGAACATGGCTGAAAGTGACAGCCAAACCTTGTAAAAAATCGCGCTCTCTTGAAAGTGTTTAATCACGCAGTCTTTCCAACTCTGAAAAAGCTCTGCCAGTTTTTTTAATATCAGTCCTAAAACCAGCAAAAAAAAGAAAACCATTATTATAAACAAAAAGCAACAGTAAAATTTATTAAAAGTACTAAAATGCACACCAGATTTGTTAGATATAATCTTGACATTTACTAGAAGATAGTAGGAGTAGCTAGTTGTTAGCTGCATGGAGATGCTAGTAGCATCTAGAAACATTCCACTTATGCTACTTAGATGTACTACTAGATAGTACTCTAGATATTAGAAGCAGCTAGCTATCATTAGGACTTAAATCTTAATACTTAGGCCCTGTTTTTTTGAGCTGATCTGAACGGATGAACAGCTGAAATGACTGAATTTCGAGAGCTTCTCGAGATAGTCTCGAGATTCGGGTACATTTTGTTTGACTTGCTTTTTAAAGCGTTAGAACCCACCTTCAAAACAGCAAAAAAAAGGGCTCAAAAAACTCAAAGCATATGTGTTTTCAAAACGTAGATAAGTCGTTAAGCTGTTAAGACGTTAAGCTGAAAAGAACTGGGCCTTAGATGTAGAATGTTGTGCATATAAGGGTTGAGCTAAGATCAGTTCAGCTTAGCCTATAAATAAAACATGTAGAAGCACTTGTAAACCAAACTTGAGTACTAGTTCAATGAATATTGTAGCTGCAATATAGTGAGCCTCAATTACTTCCTAATTGAGCATTAGTGTGAGATCTTGTGAGAGTTTTGCTTGCTGTTCGTGTGAGCTCCTGTGCCAACAATTGGTATCAGAGATAGTTAGATTCTGCACCGTATGACGAAGATCATGCTGCGGACACTGGAAAGTGCAAAATCTGGTGGTGGCAGCAGCAGCAACGGCAACGAGGTTGTCTCGATGATTTCGATGAGAGAACGAGTCGTAAGTCTTCAGTATCCAATGCTCACCAACAACAACTATGAGCCTTGGATGGTGAAGATGAAAATCTTCATTCGCGTGCAAGGAGTGTGGGATGCAGTGCAGAGTGAGGAGGTTGCTGATGAGCGCAAGGATCAGATGGCTCTCATAGCTATTATCCAAGCTATACCGGAGGACATAATGTTGGTCTTGGCGGAGAAGACGATGACAAAGGAGGTATGTGACACATTGCAAGAGTTGCATGTTGGTTCCGACCGCGTTAATGAAGCTCGTGTTCAGACCTTGATGAGACTTTGAGGATCTGTACATGAAGGAGACGGAGTCAGTTAGTGACTTCGCCATGAAACTAACAACCATCGCCAATGACCAGACAGGTTCTTACCTTTTGTCTCTACTTTTGAGCAACTTGGTGATGTAAAGAAAAAGAAGTTGGCAAAAGTGATCGATCATCTCAAGGCATATCAGGAGAGCAATAGAGGCCGCCGATGAGTCGAAGAAGTGAATGAGCTTCTACTCACTCATGTTGAGTGGGAAGCAAGGTTCAAAGTCAACAACAAAAAAGATTTTGGTAAAAACCGTAAATTTGATAAGGCAAAGATCTGATGCTTCAACTGTCAGAAGTTTGGACATTTTGCTAAGTATTGCCACAACCGAAGTAAGGATCAAGAGGCGATGAACCTCCTTATTGATGCTGATGATCAACCAGCACTACTATGAAGATGGAGTCCACGAGTGAGTCTAGGATGTTGAGTAGTGGCGTCGCCATCTTGAAGTCGAGTCTGAGAGTAGGTTCGACGAGTGGTGTCCTGGATGTTGAGCAATTGAGTCACCGTCCTAAAGTCGAAGCTGAAGGTAGAGCATGGGGTGTTGAAAAGTTGTGTCGCCGTCCTATGCATATTTGGTAAGTGTTGCGCATATCGTAGGAGTGCCCGAATGCGTCGACAAGTTATAATTAAAATGACAAGATTAGGGGGAGATTGTTAGATATAATCTTGACATTTACTAAAAGATAGTAGGAGTAGCTAGTTGGTAGCTGCATGGAGATGTTAGTAGCATCTAGAACATTGCAATTATGCTAATTAGATGTACTACTAGATAGTAGATACTAGAAGCAGCTAGCTATCACTAGGACTTAAATCTTAATAGTTAGATGTAGAATGTTCTGGATATATGGGCTGAGCTAAGTTCAGTTCAGTTTATTATATAAATAGAACATGTGGGAGAACTTCTAAGTCAAGCTTTAGTACTAGTTGAATGAATATTGTAGCTGCAATATAGTGAGCCTTAATTGCTTCCTAAGTGAACATTAGTGTGAGATCTTGTGAGAGATTTGCTTGTTGTTCGTGTGAGCTCCTGGACCGACAAGATTTAGGGCGATTGCTAAAATTCTGCTTTCATTATGTGAATATGCACACAAAAAGGCAATATGATTAAAAAAATGCATACATATTACATGAGTAGATTCGATTAGAAAATGGTGTAATTGTGGAGTAAACTTACATATTTTTGAAGGGAGAAATCACTACCGGTGGCTAGTTGTAAATAGTTGAAACTTCAACACCAATGTTTAATTGTGAATCATCATGATCATTTTATTTTAACAAAGCTAAAACTTCTACCCTGATAAACTAAAAGGAAAAAACGTTGAAATGTTATTATTTTCCGTAATTTTGAGGTGTGCACTTAGCAAAATAAATGAGACGTACTTCTTTAAATGCTTCGACAACCAACTGAATCGCAACATCAGTTCTTAATGACTTGGACATGCCACTAAACATCTTTCTAAACTATAAGCCTTTTTATTTTCCGAAAGCATTCCACTAAATCATATTCGGTAATATCCCTGCTTATGAGGTGTGAAACATAGACCTATAAACGGGGCTTAATTAGATGGTCGGAAAAAAAATGTGAAAAAACAACATAAATATAGATATATCTTCAGAAGTTTTTGTTTTGTCGAAGAATGTAAATATTGTTCCTTCCTTTTTTTTCTTCTCTTTCAATATACTGGTTGTTGGAATAATCTTTACACTAGTGTATGTGCATGCACACATGCATTTATCGGTAGATAGTATGTGTTAGTATTAGCATGGAATTAGCAAAACAGTTGGTTAGCCAGAGGTATTAATAGATATGTGCATGCATGTGTTAGCATGCAACGTGTGTTAGTGGCTGGTGTAGTGGCCGAGTTTTCAGGTGTGTGCATGTGCACAGAACGTGCGTGTGTGGTTCACGGCTGCTGGTTGTGGCACAAGAAGCGTTTAAGGTTGTTAGGTAGCAGATGTGCGTGAGTTTGCCTATAAAAGGCACTGTGTAATTAGTTGATAGATGATTAGTTGTGAGGAATAATCAAGTTGAGAAGAAAATCGGCTGGTTGCTGGGCCAAAAAATTTCGTGTGTCCTTGTGTTCATCTCCTCGAGTGTGTTAGTATTCTAGAGAGAAACAATGTGTGTGTTCTCTCCCGGAGAGCCTGGGTCAACAATTGGTATCAGAGCGAGGCCATGAGATTGTGCTCTAGTGGCGTGCTATGTTGCGCAGCTGTGCAAGCATGTCTGTTCTTCCTGCAGCATATGGTTGACAAGAGGGTGTACACTATTGAAGAATGGGATTCAACAATCTCAACCATCGAGACCCTCATGTACGACCACGGTCTCAAAGGGCCAGAAGATGGTGGTGAAGTTTATTTGTACAAAGGGGAGTGCGATGCCTCCTACAACAAGCACACAAACACATCAAATATGTCGTTTATCATCTGGAAGGGGAGAAAAATCTTATATTCTGAGGTTTACAAGGATATTAGCTGTTCTTCACCGACAAAAGTGGTGTAGTGAAGTGATGGCGGTGCTACGTCGAGGAGCAGCGACACTGGTGACACGATGTCATGGTGGCTGTTGGTGATTGATAAGTGGCCCACCCCGAGGTAGGCCTTGGGCTGATTCCATACCGGCCCACCGCGCATACGGGAGGACTAAAAAGGCCACCCTTGTCGTACCAAAAAGTGCATCAAGCCCGCCAGTGTATTCCCTGGGCTTGACCAGGTCAAACCGCGCCCCCAGCGGCGTCACGCACCTTCCGGGCTATCCTTAGCCCGGAGGAGGGCCCCGCGGACAGTCCGCCTGTCCCTGGGCAGGTGGCGACAGCTGTCATGTCCCACCGCGTTTTCCTCGGCCTTGACCGGGAATAACTGCACCTCCCCGCGGGATCCGCAGCCCGGGAAGAGGTGCGCGGACAGCCCAGTTTGTCGTTTGCCCCTTGGGTAGGCTGCACCGGTTGTTACGCTACGTGACGCCCCCAACGGGTGGCGTGGAGCTGGCTCGGTCCAGTCAATGCTATATTAGGGATAAAGGAAAAGTGTTTTCTCCCTAAAGCAGGCTTCTCCCCCGTATAAGCACTCCTAGACGAACACGTGTCCAGTACTGACCAGACCAGCTTCTCTTTGTAGGCCACAGATAGGACGGAGCCCCGGAATGAGACAAGGGCGCCGTCACTAAATCAAAGATGGACACGGGGCCCGCCGCGCCTATAAAAGGAAAGGCCCCGGATCCGTTCGAGGCCAGGTGGAATAGTGTAACACGTGCCATACTCATCCGAAGCTTCCTTAGCGGTAGCCGTAGTCCTTATCCATCTTCAGTGTCCGAAACCTCCTTGTAAGCTCGGGATCGGTGTCTCCAAGCCCGGTCTCGGCACCTATGTACTGTTTCCACCGTATAATCAATGAGAGCTGGAGTAGAGCTGTTACCCGGCAGTGGGGGCTCGAACTAGGGTAAAATCGCTTGTGTCTTCACGGTCTGTATCTCCCTTAGCCTTTCTCCTCTCCCCCTCTTTCTTTCTCACCGTGCGGAGAACCTGTACCTGGATCGCCACGTCGCACCAGGCGTAGTTTGGGAAGACCGCGCGGCCGGAGCCCCCGTGAGCTCGGCCGCCGCCCCGGGCTGCTGAGAAGGGTTGTTGTTGGGCCTCACTCCAACTACAAATTCGTCTGCCGGTCCGTGGACCCGCGGCCCTTCGAGGCGCGTTTCCCAGACACCGACAGTGGCCATGAACGGCAGGCGCCCGTGTTCGTCGTGATACCATGGTCGAGTAGTGGCTCGA
The DNA here is from genome assembly GCA_005191435.1 of Raddia distichophylla. Taxonomy (NCBI): domain Eukaryota; kingdom Viridiplantae; phylum Streptophyta; class Magnoliopsida; order Poales; family Poaceae; genus Raddia; species Raddia distichophylla. Next base: position 5,836,626 of record SPJY01015242.1, on the reverse strand, counting down.
TGGTGCAATGAAGCATCGGGCGCATGTCCAAGGAGAGGACGCGCAACAAGAAGGCACGATCAAGGAGTGATGATCATGTGAAGGTGATATTGCATGACAAGATGGTGGGTGGTCATCTGTGTGTCATAAGGTCATGTTTATGGAGATGGCGGTGGCAACAATGGATGTGCGGCATTTTGCGGCTTCAAGGAGAGCTAGAACATGGAAGGATGGCATAACTCGAGTCCGTCGTAATCTCGGGTCGGTAATGTATCCTAGTACTCGTGAAGGTGAAGGTGAGGTGGAGAACAAGAATGGCACGGCTCGAGTCCGTTGTAATCTCGAGTAGATAGACGTCTATAAGAGTTGTTCCATGGATTCTTCATGTGTGAAAGAATGCTGCAGCAAGAAGTCGTGGGTACGTAATCTGCTTGGTTAGAGTCATGTCAAGATTAGGAGGGAAATTGTTGGAATAATCTTGACACTAGTGTATGTGCGTGCACACATGTATTCATCGGTGGATATATGTGTCGGTGTCTGGGAAACGCGCCTCGGAAGGGCAGTGGGTCCACGGACCGGCAGACGAATTTGTAGTTGGAGTGAGGCCCAACGACAATTCTTCTCAGCAGCCCGGGATGGCGGTCGAGGTCACGGGGGCTCAGGCCGAGCGGTCTTCCCGGACAGCGCCTGACGTGACTTGGCAATCCGGGTACAGGCCCGTCGTACGGTGAGAAAGAGAACAGGGGAGAAGGAAGAAATAAAGGAATACAAACCGTGAAGACACAAGAGATTTACCCTGGTTCGAGCCCCCACTGCCGGGTAACAGCTCTACTCCAGCTCTTGTTGATTATACGGTAAAAACAGTACAAAGGTGCCGAGACCGGGCATGGAGGCACCAATCCCGAGCTTACAAGGGGGGTTTCGGACAGTGAAACGACTAAGGACTACGACTACTGTTAAGGAAGCTTCAGACGCGTGTGTTGCTTGAGTGGCTTGAATCACTTCAGACTGCCTGGCCTCGATTGGATCCGGGGCCTTTCCTTTTATAGGCGAGCCCGGCCCGAAAAAGCCTGACCCGGCCCGGCCCGACCGGTGCACCGGGTCGGGCCTCGATCTGAAGCCCGGTCGCCTGGCCGGGCCGGGCTCGGGCCTGGGAAAAATGCGGGCGAAGCAATGACTAGGTCGGGTTTTAGGGATTCGGGTCGGGCTCTTTTGGGCTTCAGGTCAGGTTCAGGCCCGAATCCGAGGCCCGGAGCAACGGGCCGGGCCGGGCTCGGGTTTGGTCCCGTGGGACAGGGCTTTTTCAAGCCCGGCCCGAAACCCGGCCCAGGGCATGATCAGGTCTAATCATGAATTCATGATCGTTATTTATCACGCTGCAAGCTTAATTAACAGGCTGTATATGTCCGCACGCATTGACATGGAGGGGAGGATACTAGAGCATATTCTTAATAGAACTACGTAATACTCCTACTTCTATACGAAGACCTGAATTTATTCCACCGTCCGTCCACAGACGTTTCGTATGTATGAGTATGTATGATTGGGGCGTACGTACGTGCCTGCCCCGCCCTATTTATAGTGTTATTGTGCTAGTCTGTTAGTTCTAGTTTAGGAAGAATTAGGAAAAAATATTATGAAGATTTATAATGGGAGAATAGAAATTAATCCCGTGTATATATGGGCAAGAGTCCGTGGTCTCTACGGGTGCTAGTTTGTTAGTTTTAGTCTTGGAAGAATTAGGTAAAATTAGAAAGATTTATAATGGGAGCATTAAAATTAATCCGGCTATATGCATATATGGGTAATAGTCCGTGGTCTATACGTATCGAGTTATGGGAAAGAGTTCGTGGTTTCTACGTATATGTATATATGGAAAAGAGTCCATGGTCTGTACGTATCGTGTTATGGGTAAGAGTTCGTGGTCTATACGTATCGAGTCAAGATTCCGTGGTTTATATGTATCGAGTCAAGAGTCCGAGGTCTCTACGTATATGTATATATGGGTAAGAGTTCGTGGTCTATACGTATTGAGTCAAGAATCCATGATCTCTGCGTATTGAGTTGATAGCAAACTACTGAAAAATTATAGTAGTTGGATGATGGATTAAAGGAATAGACGGATATGCATGATATGTATTGTAATTATATATGTGCATCATGAATTCATGATTGTTATTTATCGCGCTGCAAGCTTAATTAACAGGTTGTATACGTCCGCACGCATTGGCATGGAAGGGAGGATACTGGAGCATATTCTTAATAGAGCTACGTAATACGTACTCCTACTTTTATACGAAGTCCTGAATTTATTTCACCGCCCGGCCCGGGCAGACGTTTCGTATGTATGAGTTTGTATGATTGGGACGTACGTATGTGCCTGCCCCGCCCTATTTATAGTGTTACTGTGCTAGTCTGTTAGTTCCAGTTTAGGAAGAATTAGGAAACATTATTAGGAAGATTTATAATGGAAGAATAAAAATTAATCCCGTGTATATATGGGCAAGAGTCCGTGGTCTCTACGTGTGCTAGTCTGTTAGTTCAGTCTTGGAAGAATTAGGTAAAATTAGAAAGATTTATAATGGGAGCATAAAAATTAATTCCGTGTATATGTATATATGGGTAACAGTTCGTGGTCTATACGTATCGAGTTATGAGAAAGAGTCCGTGGTCTCTACGTATATGTATATATGGGAAAGAGTCCGTGGTCTATACGTATCGTGTTATGGGCAAGAGTCTGTGGTCTATACGTATTGAGTCAAGATTCTGTGGTTTATACGTATCGAGTCAAGAGTCCGTGGTCTCTACATATATGTATATATGGGCAAGAGTCCATGGTCTATACGTATTGAGTCAAGAGTCCGTGGTCTCTGCGTATTAAGTTGATAGCAAACTTTTGAAAAATTATGACTGGTGGATGATGGATTAAGGAAATAGACGGATATGTTATTTTCTGTATTTATGTTTATGATTATTTGGATTAATATTTCTTGCTAGCCATATTGGAGTCTCCGACTAGTCGCCGACTAGTCCGCCTAGTCGCTAGTCACTAGGTAACCGACTGACTACCGACTAGCGACTAGGTGAACACTGATCTAGACCAACGGCTCAATTATATAGTACTCCGTAGTTTAGATAAAGTTTTCAATGATTTTTTTAAAAGTTTTTAAAATATATTTTAAAAAATTTTGGACGCTCGTGAAGTTATTTTTTTAAAAATTAAACTTTTCAGCTACATTCGTGAAACCAGTAGATAGGGTTGCACGAATTTCGAGACGCCTGGGTTCGGGCCCCTAGCGCTTGCTTGCAGGAGGTGTGCCCATCTGCATGTGCCAACGCGACCGCGTAGCGTGCCACCAGCAGACCAGGCCTTTCTGGGTCGGATTGAACGTATCACTGCAGTTCCACTGGCCGCATCGCGTCCCGTCGCATGGTCGCAACAAAGTGGCCTATCGATCCATTGCCAGGATTAGCTTTTCCCATCGAATTTATGCCTACTTTGCCGGCCCGGCCTCTGAGCCCGGCTGGGCCTCTGCCTCACGTCAACAAAAGCGTGTAGCGACTTTCTGTCCGTTGGGAAGTCTCATAGCCTGGCTGGCCACCTCACATCCAGTATCCCAGTAGCCGAAAGCGAAGTATTTTCATAGTTTCTAGACAATACCATGTTTTCTGATAATACCACGGTATTTTATACCACGAGGTGTTTGGTAGCCATGTAAAAAACTTTGTTTTGAAAATCATGCTTTAGGCAAAACTGTGGTATTTTTGAAGTATTGAAAACTCCAATCCAAACTAAAGTTTTCCCTTCTCTGATCCTTACTTATGGTCATACTTTGGTAAAAAACTTTGGGAGCGACTGGGCGGCAGTCGCTTGCCCGCACGCTCGCGTCGCTCGGGCCCAGCAGTTGGCGAGCGCGCGGCGTGGCCCAGGCGACTGCCGCCGAGCAAAACCGAAAAACTTTACAACCAAACAGTTCGTAGTTCCAAGGAATAATATGATTTCATTGAGATTTGGTAAAATCATGATATTTTCATAAAACAATTAGCAAACCATAGTGTTGTAAAACTATGGTTTTAAAAAACTTTACTTCCAAACAGGATCTTAAAAGGTTGAGGCACCCCTCTCCCATTAGACTTGTCTTTTGGGTTGAGTTAGGCCAGGACCTGGGTTGTGCCTCCAATTGGGATGTGGGGACCTGGACCCAATACAAGATGTTGATCTCGAGGGGAGCCGATCGAATCGCTGTGGACAATGGGATGAGTCGGATGACTGCGGGCTCTAACAAAGTTGTTTTTTTGTGTGTCATGCCATGTATATAATTAATCGGAAATGCAATAACGTGGTTTCGTTATACTAAACTTGGTCATAAATAAGCAACGTTCAATATTTGAATGCACCTAACTAGGTACGTAGGTAGTTGATCAAAAACTTTTTAATTCGTCATCCGGTCGAGAGATATCACAGGGACTACAGGAGAGATTCCTGTGACAAAAATTTATGAACATGAATTATAGCTAGATATGGATCATGGCGCCTTGGCACGATCCCGATCCAGCTGGGCGGCCCCTCGATCGTACTTTCGCCTTCAATTCCCATCGGAGGTAATTAATCCATGCATAATTACTCCTAAGACAGTACAGAAGTAAATGTGTGCTCCGGTCCCCGGTTTTAATACGCAGATACCCTAGTTACTGAACAAGATCGATCATCTTTTATAGCTAGCGCGCGGCTAGGTCTTGATTTATTAATTGTCAATTGATCAGGCGATCGATGCAGGAACGACAAAACATATAAGTTAAAAGGGTAGAGGATGTAGTATTTCACTACTCTAATTATAAAACAAATGCACTTTTTTTATGGTATATAGATCAGGTGCTAGCTAGTTATTAGCTTCTATATATTGTACAACACCTGATATTGTGGAGAAAATTTAACATCTTAGACTCTGTTTGGAAGTGGAGTTATTTTGTAGTTTCTATGCAAAACCATGGTTTTCTCAAAAACCATAGTTTCTAAGACCATGAGGTGTTTGGAAGCAACCTCAAAAACTTTGTTTTAAAACCATGGGTTTTTTGGAGTTTTGTAGACTCCACTCCACACCAAAGTTTTTTAACTTATGCTAGCAAATAATGGTTTTCAAAACCATGGTTTTTCATGATCATTGCAAAACACAAACCATGGTTTTACAAAACCATGGTTTTAAAAAACTCCACTTCCAAACAGGGCCTTAAAACCTATTGAATTTGGGGTTATCTTATCATCCTGGAAACTTTCTAAATATATTAGCACTTATCTTATATTACTGGACTTGTTTTTACTTTTGTTTTTTATCTTTGTTAATACTTGCTTGCAGCTTCGTCGTTGTTTGCATGACCATCCGTCTATCTTCAAGAGCACAAAGCCACAAACATTCGCATTTACTATTCTCTCCCTTGGTTCCAAGGACATTATAAACATGAACATAATTATATGGTACTCCCTCCGTTCCAAATTATAGGTCGTTTGACTTTTTTGACACGTACTTTGACCATTCGTCTTATTTAAAAAAATTTATAATTATAATTTATTTTTGTTATGATTTAGTCTATCATGAAAGGTACTTTAATAATGACTTGAGTTTTTTTTTCATATTTTCACTAATTTTTTGAATAAGACGAGTGGTCAAAGTACGTGTTAAAAAAGTCAAATGACCTATAATTTGGAACGGAGGGAGTAGCTATCAATTTCTCTTTACCTTTTGTTTGGATGGTTTTCATATTGAGCACGGGTTGGCAATCGGATACCATAGCTAACGAGGTAGCATACGATAGCCGCGTGCTCAACCTAGCGTCTGCACCCTTCCTCCTTCCTCACTTCCTCTCCACTGCTTCGGACGGCCCCTGCAAGGGTGAAGGGGCTGCGCAGCCTAGGTCACGGAGGGTGCAAGGAAGAAAGCGGAGAGGCGGAGGGTGCGAGCTAGGCCTGGTAACGGGTTAGGTTAAAACGGGGCAAAAGGGTTGGGTTTCAGCTCGGGTTGACACGGATCGGGTGGAAACGGGTTGAGAAGGTTATCGGGTTGGGTTGGGGTGGATATATATTTGAAACAGGTTGGGTTCAGGTTGAAACGGTGCTGGTTTGCGTGGGTTGAACCCGTGGTCTCACAATGGGTTGAGGTGGTCCTCACTCCTCACATCCAGTCCAGCCCCGTCTCCAAAGTTCTAGCAAGATCCAGCGACTTCAACGGAGAGAGTGAAAGGCGGAGAGAGAGAAGCCGAGCGGGAGGCGCAGGGGGAGGAGAGGATGGCGAGGAGGTGCGGCGCCGGGTCGGGGAGGGAGAGGAGGTGGCGGAGGAGGCATGGGAGGAAGGAGGTGGCGCCATCACCGACCGCCTCCTCAGCCGGTCGCCACCTTCCCCAGCTAGTTCGTCGCCTCCCCCACGAGTTGCTGCCTCCCCCGCACGGCCGTTTGTTTCCAGTCGCCGCCTCCCTTTATGCCGCCGGTCTGGATCGACGGGATCGACACCGGCGAGGCTGCTCTCGGCTCGGTGGCGTCCTGGTGGCGCTCTCACGAATCCTACCTCCCAATCCTCGCGTGATAGCTCGCCGGGGCACGCCACTGACCTGCACAGTTTGTTTTTTCTTTAGATTGAGAGGTGTCGAATGCCAAATTTCTTCATATTGGAGTTCTACTCTTGTTTGCAGCTTGTTTCATCTTTAGATTGAGATTTTTCAGGCTGGGCTTCTGTTATTCAGATTGGGATTCTATTCTTCATATCGTTCTGTTCTTCAGCTTGCTGTATTTTGTGCTTGCCAAGCGTGGGTTGAGAACGGGTTGAAGTGGTGTAGAACCCATGGGAACGATATGAGGTGGGTTTTGTTTGGGGAAAAATGTTAAATGGGTTGGGTTGGGTTGGTTTTCATAAATTTTGGATAGGGTTGGTTTAGGTTTGGAATTCCTGCCCTTAAACGTGGGATTTGGGGTGGGTTTGACCCATTAGCAGGCCTAGTGCGAGCAGTGGCCACTGCACTGCACGAGGAAGAAGGGGAGGGTATCCTGTACTTCCCGTTTATATATAATCCCCATTCGTTGGCTGAACTAGTTGTGCCTTAATTATAAAAAGAAACGATGCTTAAGAAACACTTTGCCGACATAATATACACTTTACCAAAAGTATTTAAAGAAGAGCATACACACATGCACTGTTCCCCTTGGTAAATGCAAATCAGAAAAGTACAAATCAACGCAGTAAAAGATAAAAAAAGAACAGAAAGAGAAAAGGCCGGAAGCTAGCTACCTCCTAGGCTCCTACTCGATCAACTTCAGCAGTCCAGCTTCAGCCTAGGGCAACCCAGCTCGATCCTTTCTTTCACTTCATGCATAATGCAGTCAAACGAGAAGCTAGGTTTTTTCTTCTTCTCTCTCTCCTCCTTTCTCTCTCTCTCATCACCATATGTTCACGTACGTACTTGCATGCATCGAGATTCGCGCTACATGAAGTCCACGCCAAAGAAATGCATGCTGCCGCTGTTGCTCCTGCCGCCGTTGCAGCTGCTGGCCTGCTGGTCTGACACCGACGAGCACGACAAGATGTTTCCGTTGGCGCTGCCCCCGTCGTTGCTGCCGCCGCCGCCGCAGTGCTGATGCGTCGCCTGCGCGAGTGAGGTCATCACGTAGCGCTGCTGCTGCTGATCCTGAACCTCACGGCCTGCAGCCGCTGCCGCTGCTTGCACCTGATGCATCATCAGCATGGTCTCCGCCGGCGTCAGGCCACCGCCGTCCTTCCCATGCAGCGACGGCGCCGCCGCCGCGACCAGGGACGGGGTCGTTGGCGCCGCAGCGCTGCTCGCCTGGCCGGTGCCGTTGTCGAGCTCCTGCAGGCAGCTGATGCCGCTGGCGTTCGGCGAGATGGCCGTCGCCGCCGTGGCGCTTGCAGCTTCTCATCGATCGTACGTACACACAGATCATAGGCACATAGCGTTAGAAAATGATCACGGCCAGAGAGAAGCATATGATATGACAATCACATGTACATAGCAGGAGTTGCATGTCTTGCATCCAGTCTAATGCGTATAGTACACCTATCCTACGTACGTACGTGAAAGCTTTGGCGCCATGCATGCGCGCGTACGTTTAATTGCCCGAGTACGTGTGTCAGATCACTGTACCGTGTGTATAATTTAACTAAAGTATTTTCTTAATTGCATTCTTGCTTGATCATGTTTATGATTTCTCACCTGCTCCTAATTAACATTAAGGCCCTATTTAATTGTGGTGTATATTTATGTCCAAAACATGAGCGAATTAATTAGAGGAACAACTATGTGGCAGTCGCCTGCAATTTAGGCTAATATGCAGGCACCAGTTAAGAAAGCACAAATGCAGGTGATTTGACTTCTGTGTTGAAGAACAACAAGATATATCTCCAAAAAAGAAAAGTAATAGTACTTTCTTCTTTAACCAAATTAATTAGTTAACTACCACGAAAAAAATAAAAAATGACAAGTTTATGGCATATTTGAACCTTTTCGACTGATGTAACATGAATTTTCCACAATGAAAAAACCTAACAATTTAAATGGAAAAATACAACAGCGCGCTGCAATTTACGTTGTTCAAACACATGATAAAGTATATTTTCCCAAGCATCATACTGAAGATATGTTGACATCAATACAAGTATTTGAATCACTAGTATTCACACATATTTTCAAGATTAAATGTGCTTTTTCCACAACACCAAAAGGTGGGAAAAATTTATAAGTTAACTGGAAATTAAAATGCACAACCGTCGGAGGAGAAAGCACATCATCAAAAAATCACTGGAGGAGGAAAACACACCCATTGGAGGAATTAAAGGGAGTGAGGCTGGCTAACACACCCATTGGTGAAAGTTCTTTTCAAGTTAATTTGAACATCAAGATCAATTAACTTTGGCCTCCAGACCCAAACACCAAGGGGTTAATTTAAACTTAATTATCTCAAGTAATAATGAATTCCCTTTCAATGACTGGACATAAGGTATATGTTCTTGCTGTGCCTAAGACTTACTCTTGTGATCACTGGTATAGGAGTTGGTGATGCTAGTGTCTGCTTTCTTCGAAGGCGGCCGCGAGTCCTTGGCTTGCGCGCCTCCGGCGGGCTTCCGGCGGCGACGGTTGTGTTCGGTGAGCCGCTTCCGGCAGCTCCTCCTGGCCTCATCAAACTCAGCAAGCACATGAAACCTAGGCAAAAACCGGATAAAAAAATAAGCACGACTTTAACGCATGTATGTACATCTATACACCATGTATATGTCTGTACACAGTTAATATATGGTACACCTGTGTACATTAGTATATATATCTATACGTTGGCAAGCTAGAATGAATTGCAGTGTGACGACTGACGAGTGTGCTACAGTATCGGTCAATATATAGGCAGCTAACAATTAGTAGGTAAGCAAAGCAACAAGCGTATACATATATATATTTTCAGACCAGCTGACCCCCTGATCAGATCTAACATATATGCATGCGTCGATCGATCATCTGATATGATGTGATGAGGATCAATTGCTAGCGTCAGACCTAGCTATCTCTCGGCCGAAAGCACGCGTGCCTTTCAGTTTTCAGTACAGATTCTTTTGTCCCTAGTAAATAGCTGGTGATGCTAGTGTTTGCTTTCCTTTCTCCAATTGTATGCTAGGGATAAAATTCCGTCCAAAATGGAGAAATAGGACACAAAAAAGGGGGATTTCATGAAAATTTCACTACTTTTGTTGTTTTTGCTAGAGAACGGAGTTTTTAATTTGTCCAACCAAAATATGAAGTCTTTGTATACACTGCCGTAAATGGCGAGTGAGATCATGAGGTGGCCATATATCTTTGTGAGTCTGCACGCAGCATCTAGCCAGGTTGGTAGTAGCAGTACATGTGCTAATGGAGCAATGGGCATATGCACAGTGTGATTGATGCAAAGAGAGGAGGGAAAAGACAAGCAGAGTTGTCCCTAATGTAGCCATGTAGGTGATGGATTGGCTAGCCACATCGTGTGCGAGTCTACAGTGTGTGTGTGTGTGTGTGTGCGCGCGCGCGCGCGCTGGGCGATGAACACGTACGTACCTGCTGCATTGCTGGCAGAAGCGCTGCTGCTTGCCGCCGGCGGCGACGGCGGCGGCCTTGGCGTGGTACTCGCAGACCTTGTGGCGGCGGTGGTAGTGCTTCGCGCCGGAGAGGTCGGCCTTGCAGCCCTCGGCCTGGCACCGCGGAGGCGGGTGGTGGTGGTGGTGCGCCGCCGCGCCGAGCCCCAGCCCCAGCACCCCCATGCCGCCGAGCCGCGACCGCATCAGCAGCCGGTCCACCGCCAGCACGTCCGCCGGCGAGAAGTACGTCCTCCGCCCGAGGTTCAGCCCGATCCTGCCGTCGTCGACGTCCACGACGCCGCGGTCCTCCCGCTTTACGAACCCGCCGCCACCGAAGGGGTACACGTCCGCCGCCGCCGGCACGCCGCCCGGCATCGCCGCCATCATCGGCATCTGCAGCGGCGACGGCGACGGCGCCATCGGCATTGTCATCTGCGACGCCAATGGCTGCAGGCCGCCGCCGGAGAGAAGAGAACCCGGGTCTTGGAACGGGAAGGGCGCCGCCCCGGCGGAGAAGTCGAGGTTGTCGTAAAGGTGGTGGTGGTGGAGCAGCGGCGGGCGGTCGGTGGGCATGGTGGCCAGGCCGTGGTCGAAGCCCACGTAGGGCTGCATCAGCATGGGAGCATAGGCGAAGTCGCTGGCGTCGGCGGTCGTCGTCGTTTCCATCGTGCCGGCGTTGATCATGGCCGCCGCCGTCCTGGACGACGTAGCGATGGACGGAGCACGAGAAAGGAAAGCGATCGAGCTAGGTGTATGCTGCTATGTTTGGAGAGAAGAGAAGCAGTGTACGTGCTAGCTCTCTGTGTATCTAGGTGCCTGTGGTTAAAAAGGCCGCGTGGAGAGAGAACAGATGTGTGATCATAGCGGCATAGCCTTCTCTCTCTCCAGTGGTTTCGTTGCTGGTACGTACGTAACGTGTCCAGATGCATATTGGCTTTGGCCCTCGAGCATGCACGTACTACGGTATCGTGCATGCATGCATGTAACACAGCTCGACGAGGAAACGAATGCTCTGCATTTACTGCAGACTGCGGAGAGCAATTCGGTGCATGTGAGAAGGGGAGGAGAGAGAAAGAAGCTTTTGAATAAAAGAAAAGAAGAGAAAAAAATATTCACACAGCACGATTAATTTGCAATGGACGACTGAGCGCTTTTATACCATTCGTCTTGTTAAAAAACTTAGTGTAATTATGCGAAAATAAAATCATGTTTAAAGTACTTTGCATGATAAAACAAAACATAACAGAATAAATGATACTTCCATAGTTTTTTTGGAATAAGACGAATGGTAAAAGGGTACGTGTAAAAGTAAACAACGACAAATGAAAAAGAGCGAAAGGAGTCTTATGTAAGAGGATTATTTTAAAACCCATGTAAGTTAAAACTGGATTTGCTGTTTTCAATTTCGAACCGACCAAAAGTTAAGCCATGATCGATGGAGACAGCGGGCTTTCTTCATGTTGGGTGTCACACAATCAAGCGGCGGCGCAGAACTGCTCACTGCACTGCTTCAAATTTTATTTGGTTTCAAACTTCCTTCATTTACTTGCACCTGTTTGCTAGCAAGCCACGCAGCACATGCATGAAGCTAAGGACTCTTCACAATTAATTAGCCCAATTAACATGCCCTGTGATTTATTTGTCTAGCTCCAACATTACTTGTTGTTTTGTATCGACGTGGCTTAATTATAATAATACATGGTTTTAATTATATTTTGTACCACTATTTTTCAACGTAACTATACAGTTTGTACCTCGTTGATTACCCTCCACACTAATAATTTGTCCTAAGCTGCAGTTATGAAAATAATTGACGTCATTATATTGCACTAAAAATGTCTGTAAGCTAACGCCAATCTCACTCCGGATCCTCATGAACAGTTGCAACAACGTAGAGGGTTCACACAGCGTGTTTTCCCCACTTGGGATATTAATGACCATAGCTAGTACGAAAATAAATGTGTAGCCGCGCGCTGCAAACATGTGTACCCCTTCTCACATATGTCGTCTATAATCATATTCAACTGTCCAACAAAGTAATCCATCGTTGCAAAATACGGTCCCCTGCACAGTTTTACATGAAAGCTAAAGGCCCAACGCTTGTGCCGCTAATCTTTTTAAATATTTATAGATTAGATACACAAAAATTATAACAATTAAAATTGTTTCTGTCGTTGGCCCGAGCCAGACAACATATTTCTAAGGGACTGCCCAGCGAAGTAGCTTGACGAAGCTCGCGAAGCAACTCGGAGAAGCTAGGCGATCATAAAGTAGCTAGCCTACGAACTGTAGCTTGTCGTTCTTTATTGCGGGAGCCCCTAATATGGCTCGTCACATGGGTCACGAAGATGAGTACCAAGGCAGGAAGAGCACCGGCGACATGCTAAACCTACGAGGAAGGAGTGCGGACATAAAGAGAACATATCCTGTGCAAACGGCCTTCCCGTGCAAACAATAATTGTTGTTTTGTATCTGTCAGAATTTTCTCTTTTTTGCTGTGCTTTAAATATAACGAATTTGAACTTGAAATTTTATATATAGGTGGAGTATGACTTGAAGTACGTGTATGATTTTTTTCAGAATTTTTCATGACTTTTGCTAGTTGGTTTGCACGGCGTTTGCACGGGAAGGCCGTTTGCACAGGATACGTTCTCTTCTTTATTATGCTGGGTGTCACACAATCAGGCGGCGGCGCAGAACTGCTCACTGCACTGCTTCTTCAAATTTTATTTGGTTTCAAACTTTCTTCATTTACTTGCACCTGTTTGTTAGCAAGCCACGCAGCACATGCATGAAGCTAAGGACTCTTCACAATTAGCCCAATTAACATGCCCTGTGATTTATTTGTCTAGCTCCAACAATAACTGTTGTTTTGTATCGACGTGGCTTAACTATAATAATGCATGGTTTTAATTATATTTTGCACCACTATTTTTTAACGTAATTATATAGTTCCACTAGACAGTCTTACTAGAGTTAAATCAATTAATTAGCGTAATTTAGGCGCGCGGGCACTCTCTGGTACATTGTTTTTACAGTTGATTTCTAAGATGCATGTCATGTCATATAAAAACAACCATGCATAGAAACTGCATTGTTTCTATCTATTAGTTTTTTTTTCATTCAATTTGTTTCTATATATTTTCCTGTATTCTCATGATATAGAAACCTTCTAGTGGATTTTCTTCATTTCTTAGCATTATTTCAAGGCAAACACTAGGGTCCGGACGTCCGGCCGTCCGGACCTGCTGACGTCAGCATGACGTCATCATGTAACTTGCGCGAATACCTACTGAAACCTGGAAAATAACGGTAAAAACCTGATGAACCGTGGCAACTTAAGGACGAAACGTGAGATTTCAGAAAGTTTTTCAAGAGTAAGAACCAAGTTTTGATAGTACAAATTCAAGTTTCGGTAGGCAATATCCAAAGTTTCAGTGGATAAAACTTAAGTTTCACCACAAAAAATCGAAGTTTTCGAATTCGTCTCGAGAGTAAGAACCAAGTTTCAATAGTGCAAAGTTCAAGTTTTGGTAAGCAAAAATCCAAGTTTCATTAGTTAGAACTTAAGTTTCAGTAGACAAATAAGGACATTTTCATAAGGCGAAGTTTCATATGTACAACTCCAAGTTTCGAGCACAAAAATCCTATGTTTTCAGGGACAAACCTCAAGTTTTGAGCCTAAAATGAGGATCGGTCTCCTCCTTGCCTCCTTCTTCCCGAGATCCGGCAAGACCCTACCCCTTGCTCGCCGGATCCGCCATCGTGACGGCGAGCTTCACACCGTGTTGCTGCCCCCCTTGCTCCCTCGTCGGCGTGGTCACTGGCCCCCGCCAGAGCTGGCGGCAAAGCTTGGAGCACGGCGGAGGAGCTCCAGCCCACGCACGGGATGGAGGAGGGAGGAGGACGGGGCGGCACCGGCCGTTGCACAAGGGAGGAGGCAGCGGGACGGCACCGGGCGCCGGCGGGAGAGGGACTTGAGGCGAGGAGGAGGAGGCGCGAGGCAAGGATGAGCGCAACGGGTGCCACCGGAGGACGCGAGGGAGGAGGAGCGCAAGGCGAGCGGGAGGAAGCGCGAGCGAGGAGGAGGCGCGTGCGAGGGGAGACGCACGAGCGAGCGAGGAGTCCGGTGCGTCCGGACTCCCGTTCTAAAGTGTTTTCGTTATTTCAAACTTAGAGTCCGTTTCTTATATAGGAAAGGATCGATTATTCTCTTTCGCCTCGTTAATTACCCTCCACACAAATAATTTGTCCTAAGCTGCAGTTATGAAAACAATTTACGTCATTGCACTAAAAATGTCTTGTAAAAGCTAACGCCAATCTCACTCCGGATCCTCATGAACAGTTGCAACAATGTAGAGGGTTCACAAAACGTGTTTTCCCCACTTGGGATATTAATGGTCATAGCTGGTACGCGAAATAAATGTGTGGCCGCGCGCTGCAAACATGTGTACCCCTTCTCACATAACTGTTGTCGTCTATAATCATATTCAACTGTCCAACAAAGTAACCCATCGCTGCAAAATACCATCCCCTGCACAGTTTTACATGAAAGCCAAAGGCCAAACGCTAGTGCCGCTAATCTTTTTAAATATTTAGATTAGATATACAAAAATTATAACAAATACAATTGTTTCTGTCGTTGACCCGAATCAGACAACAGATTTATAAGAGGCTACCTAGCGGAGCAGCTTGGCAAAACTCGTGGAGCACCTAGGAAAAGCTAAGCGATTACAAAATAGCTAGCCTGTGAACCGTATCTTGTTGTTTTTTATTGAGGGGGCCCCCCTATTTATAGTGGGGGGGGGGGGCAATTTTTACATTCCACAATACAGCCCCTCGCAGGGGTGTAAAGCGAGGACAAAGGGGTCTTTGCTGGAGAAAAGACCTCTTGGCCCTCGACCTGTTCTCTTTGGCTAGGGCACCGAGTGAAAAACACTCTCGGGACCGGTGCTAAGACCTAAGTACCCTTAACTTTCTATCTAAAGTGGGGTTACAAGAGAGATTACAAGGGGACCCAGTTGTTACAGCCAACTACCGTATCTCTCTACCACACGATGCTGGTGGTTACAGCCAACCAGCATATTCCCCTGACACGCGATATGATTCCTGACGACCGTTGCAGACCGTACTTGCAGTTCCCCAACCTTCTTGGCTCTCACGAAACTATCTTCGCATCGCGTATTAGACTTAGGTATTTATGATCCTAGGAGAGGCTTCCGCGACGCAAGTCTCGCTCGCTTGCCCTTGCCTTCTCCGCTCCAGCTTTGCTTCGCGCAACGGGGGCGAGGCTCTCTTCATGCTTGCTTCCCCTTTGCCCTGCCTTTGCCCCGCGCCAGGTGGGCGAGGCTTCTTTCGGGTGGGCCCCTCGTGTGCTCCTCCGGCTCGGAGCTGGTTCGCCCTTATCTCCAATTCGTAGGGGGTAGGTGTCCCCTAACAAAACAGTTTCTATAAAATATCATATATTTAATATTTTGTGACCAGCGGAAATAATTAATTGTCACTTCACCCTTCCTATATGGATAAACACATCTCGATTAGTTTTCTTGGCCCGTCGGAGCAGTGAAAGGATTTAGTAGGCCAAGAGAAGGGCTAAATAGGCAATTTTAAACTTTTTCTAACTTGATCTTGTCCATTAGTTAGATTAAGAGTGACCCAAGCCACTCTACCAAAACCTACACTAGGCAATTAATGGAAAGATCAACAACAACAAGAAAATCAAGTGTGGAAGCTAAAAACATAAATGTAAGTGCAATGAGTAAACAGGACAAGGGAACTTTTCCCGATTTCGAAGTCAAGATCCTACCACAACTAGCCCTTGCACACAAGGACTGGCTTCTTCTTAAACCACACGCCTCGTCACCACTTTGATTACTTAATATTAATTTGTATATTTCACTTTTGAATATTTATTAATGGTTCTATATATGCATCTTGTTCAGTATATCTATATATATCAAAACTAAATGGCCACATGTATGATGTATCTCATGCACAGTGTAGACATGGAATATTTTCTATTATTAAAAAAACAAAACAAGGGTCCTATTTGCTTTACGGTTCGATTTGGCTGAGACAAAAGCTAAGATCATTTTAAAAGAGACATGGAAGGGTAAAAAAATATTTTAAAATATTTTTGAGATGTTTGAAAAAAAATCGCAAAGCCCTAAAAAATATTGTAAAATGTTATACTAAATGTATGACTTGTATACGTGAACAAAGATGACCTAAATTACTTGCGCAAACATGGTGGACAAGACAGGGAGGCGTACCTATGGATCGAATCCAGAGGCAGAGGGTGCCTGAGAATCTGAGATCGATGGTCTGTCGGTGCAAATAAATTGCCGTGCGCTGTGAGCAGCAGGCTGATCAGAAACCGCATTCAATTCCAAAGCAATTGCTAGCTGATCTTCCGGGAATCTATCAGGATTCAGGATGCATGCATGGATCGATCGATCATCAGCACACCCTCGATGCAAATCCGATGTGTTACAGAGGAAAGAAAACATGAATTATCTGCTGATGCTCTTCTGAAGACGCACATATATTGATATATATGCGCGCGGATGCAATATGTACGGGTACGGCTCAATCGCATTGCAGCAGCCCCATGCATCTAGATACGTGCGGGTACGGAGAAAGGCCCGCTTTCATTCCTCTTTTTAGTTTAGTGTTGATTCGGTTTAAATTTTTTTTAATTTCCTTCTTTACAGGATACCCGTGTAATATTTCGAATTATTTATTTATAGACTTTGTAGATTTTTTATAAGATTTTAAAAGTACATTTCAATAGTTTGTTAAATTTTTTCATGTCTCTTTAAAGATCATCAATTTTTTCAACTATAATCAAAATCTAAAATAGAGACGAGGCAAATTGAATGCAGTCACTTCCTCTCTGAATCCGCGACGACTCCAGGATGCAGGATGCAGGATGCAGGATGCAGTAGGACGCTCGATCGCCGGCTGCGTTCACCGTCAGAATGCAGGGCACTCCAGTGGCGACGTACGCACGCTTCCAGTCATCTGTCGTCACACAGATGACAGATGAACTAAATGCGTGCGCGCGGATCGTCGTGTCAGTGACCTTCTGAAACGATCGATCCGGACATATATACCACGAAATTCACCGTATGTGAAACTGCTGTTGCTTAATTAATTTGACGTTTACTTGATCCATTTGGTATATAGAGTAGCTAGTAGTTATGTGTTCGATCACTTCGGTATATATGCAACGCTACTCCTCAAATGCATGCAAGATCTTCTCGTATTCGATCGTCCACTAAACATGGTAAGTTACATTCGCTGGGTGAATGGCCATGCAGCATTGGATCCCTTTTAATTTCTAGCATGAATCCGATGGGGAAAATAAGACATTAAACCGATCGACACTGCCTTATATATATACGTGCATGCATGCATGCACCGTTGGCTCATTGCAACTGCATGTAAGAGGGGGTACGTAGAAGAGGTGGGTGCCGTACATAAACATGCACATGTACAGTTCCCTTGATTTGCACCATATGTATGTGTTTGCATGCACGGGGCAACAACTATATGCGTGGGCGCTATTTGGGCACAGATTTTGTACGTGCGTCGATCGGCCGGCATGCATGTGCACTTGTGCAGTGAAACTTGCACGATCTCACGTACTTACATAGTTACACACGATTAATTCGATCGATCTAGCATCCCACAATAAATACTCTATGTAATTACATACGATCGAGTAGGTATTAGTACTGTATTTTTCATGAGTGCGCGCGTGCACACGCGTGTGTGCACGTGCCTAGCTAGCTACATCTCCAAATCCAATCACACGAACGTATATGTCACACGTACGTACCAAATCCAATTAGCCAGTGAAGGTAACTACATCGAAAACCAATCAGAGCTAGCATAACAAACAGTGTGTTCACTGAATACAATTAACTGCCATGTTTCCTCAGCCTCAACAGTAGTACGATGATAACTATGCATGCTGTGCATCAGTGCATGCTACCAATCAATGGTCTTGTTTGTTTCGACGTTGAGCGAAGTGAAGTTTTACTGTAGCAAAAAATAAGAGTACTTAAAATGGTTTAATAATTTTAAATAAATAATTAAAAAATAGTTTTACAAACTTGAGAAGAAAATCCATAAAGAATCATTACAGATTACTACAACATGTAGGCTATATAAAAATAAAAATTACTATAGTAAAACTCAACTCGACTTTAAGCCGAAGCAAACTATCCCCTGAACAGTGCACTTGTTTTTTAATTCCCCAAAACTGGCAAAACACAATCGCGATAAAAAACTGAACACGCTGAGGTCAAGCTAGCGCTGCTACAGCTTAGTGTACCTACGTACACTCGTGGAGTCGTGGGCATAACCTGCAGCTGCTATTCTGCATGCATATATACAGTGTATATATTGCTGCATGCACTGCAGCAGGTACGTAGCTTGGTCCACCAGTACGTACATAACTCTGCATAGATCCCTATGTTCAAAAAAAAAAAAAACTCTGCATAGATCTTGCACATGCTCCTGGGACTCTGGGAGTTGGGAGAGAGAGGGAACCGGGTGGGAGGGGGACAGTGATATGCAACAGTATGATACGTTGAAAAAAATAAGGTCTGAGGTTCAGGATGGGTTGACCCGGATGGGTTGTACGCGGTAGCTCGAAGGAGATCGAACGGCTGAGCTAAGTTGAGCTGAGCTGATCTCACGGTCCATTTCGCAACTGATGGGAGCTCCCATCAATAGTTACAACGGATGGGAGCCTAGCTCATAGTATATTTTTATATGAAATTTAATTCAATTATCTCATTTATAATATATATCCACGAATTTTATATGCTTTTCCTATTTTTAACCATTTGATAAAGTAAGTCAATACACCTTTGCTAGTTATCAGGCGACTGAGACTTATTTGTCTCTCAGTCAATTTTCTCACATACGTGGATATTCGTTGGATCTTTTATATGCCCTATGAAGATGTTTGATCAACGGCTCAAAAAATCGACTGAGAGCTAAATAAGTCTCAGTCGCTTAATGAGAAGTCAGTCCCCAGTCAGTAATATCAGTGACCGGGATGACCGGATTTCCGCATGTCCAGGAAATTGATTCTGGGCCAAGGCCTTGGTCCGCTGACCTGGTTTGCTTGGTTTGTGTAGTAACTGGGCCGGCCCGTTGGCTACCACTGTTGCTTAAGACGCCGTGCCGGGTAGGTCCGTTTGATTGCCGCTCATGGCCCTTTGGCCTTCAAATCTTCAATTCCCTTCGGAGTTAATCTGGCATATATAATTACTTATGCTACAGTACAGCAGTAAATGTGTGTGCCGGCCAGCGATTGATTTTGGACCACCCACCTACCTGTGCAGGCCTTCAATTTAGCGATATTCTAACAGTTTTCCTACAGGCCCTGCCCCATCATCTCTACTCCCTCCGTCCCAAAAAAAAAAAGTCATTTTAGCCTTTAAATTTTGTTTCAAAAAAAATATCATCCTACACTACGGAGCCCACTCCATTGATTAGAATATGGAGTATTCCTGTAAGGAGCCCACCTCATCTTTTTGCTTATGTGGAGGAGAAAACGAGAGAAGAGAGATCGAGAGTAGTTCTTAAGTATTAACCAAGAGCCAGTCTATAACAGATTACAAAGTGAATTGCACCAATTACATATGGGCCCATATTAATTTTAAGAGCCAATGTTATAATCTATTAAAGATGTTGTCTACAAACTATATATAGATGACATTGAGATTTCTTATAGCTAGTAGTTGGCTTTACCATTGTAGATGCTCTTAGACTGCTGCATGTACTCTTCTTTTCATGCGCATTTATTAGGATTATTTTTCCCAACTAGCCAGCTTTAATCCAACTACCTAGGCGTACATGCGTCATTTTACTTGGGTAATATTTTCTCAATTTGAATGCTAGAATGACATTCTTTTTGAGACGGAGGAAGTACTAGGCACCGATTCAACCAGATAATAGTATTATATTATTATTATGATTTTTTATTCAAGATCCGAGAAAATGCATTTCATTAAATTTTTTTAATCATATTTACCATGGATACTCTTTTTTCTGTCAAATTTATTAAGACGAAGATCTACGCACTAATTAAATCAATCAATGCAACATATTCAAAAACATCCTACGTACATATTCATAACTCAGGTACCATACACGCACGTAAACTTCCCTCCAAATATTTGTTCTGTTTTTTGAATTAAAGAAGCACGTACGCATGCAGCATGTTTGCTGCAACATGCTCCGCCAAGTTTGGATGGACATGCTTGGAAGGTTAAATAAATACTACATAACTAGAGAATTAAATGGTATTAAATGTCGAGTTGATCTGCACACCGCACTACCCGCAGAAGACCATGACCATGAATAATGAACACATATATCCACACTCAGCGAGATGCGTGAAGCTAATAATTAAAAATGAGCGAGGTGGCCCACGCGATTGCACGGCTAGATTTGTTTTGGTATATAGTGTTTATCTCTAACTCATAATCTATCTCTAACATATCAGAACGGATTTAGAGTTTATCTCTAATATATTATATCAACTTTAGTATTTAATATGAATTTCTAATATTTTCTTTTAATCTAAGCCGCATAGATCTTTTATTTTTTTCCTTTGATTAATCTATCCCGTTATAATTTGGTCCCACAGTTGATTGAACGGATAAAATAACCATATTATATCATCTTTAGTATTTAATCCAAATTTCTAATATTCTTCTTTTAATCTAAGCCGTTATAATCCGGCCCCACAAAATCAACGGCATAGATCTTTTATTTTTTTTTGATTTATGTGAGAATTTCTTTGATTGATCTTGGCCGTTATAATTTGGTCCCACCGTTGATCGAACGGCTAAAATAATTTGGATGATGTGGACGAACGTAAAATGGCGAAGCGTTATGGAGGTGCTTGAGAACAACAACTGGCTAATCCACCCAAGGCGCAATATGGATCCCTCCCTCGTGACCGAACTTGTCCAACTTCTCCTCCGCCTCGCTCAGGTGTCGTTGACGCCACTCGAAGATGACCTGATCACATGGCATTTCTCCACAGACGGTAGCTTCTCCTTGAAAACTGCCTACAACATGCAGTTCATTAGCCGTCGTGAGCTCTCCCCGCAGTGCAGGGTCTGGCGGATATGGGCCCCCTTCCAAATGCAAGTTCTTTGTCTGGTTGCTTCTGGCCAAGAGGATATGGACAGCCGATGCATTATTACGAAGGCAACTGCCCAACGCTTACTTCTGCCCCCTCTGCCTGAGGCACCTAGAAACTCCAGAGTACCTCTTCCTGGAATGCAGCTTCAGCTCCTTCATCTAGACGCGTCTTGCCGCTTCGCTTCGACTTTCCTCGCTGGACCCGTCACACTGGCAATGGAAATCCGACCTACCGCTTTGGTGGGAAGTTGATGTCGCCCAGGATGTCAACCCAAAAGCGACCATTTCCATTGCCATCGGCACCATTTGGCATCTCTGGCTCGAGCGGAATAACCGTGTTTTTGTCGCTCGTCCGAACGACCACCGGACGTTGTCTTTCGGCAACTTCTAGATGACCTGCTGCTGTGGGCAACCGCAGGAGCGTATTTTGTAATATCTTAATTCTATGTGCGTCCTCTGGGGGGAGGGCTTTAAAACCCCTAACTCTATAAACCTCTTCTCTTTTGATCAATAGATGGCAGCTCTCTTGCCCTTTGCTCAAAAAAAAAAAATTCGCTGGGTGAATGGCCATGCAGCATTGGATCCCTTTTAATTTCTAGCATGAATCCGATGGGGAAAATAAGACATTAAACCGATCGACACTGCCTTATATATATACGTGCATGCATGCATGCACCGTTGGCTCATTGCAACTGCATGTAAGAGGGGGTACGTAGAAGAGGTGGGTGCCGTACATAAACATGCACATGTACAGTTCCCTTGATTTGCACCATATGTATGTGTTTGCATGCACGGGGCAACAACTATATGCGTGGGCGCTATTTGGGCACAGATTTTGTACGTGCGTCGATCGGCCGGCATGCATGTGCACTTGTGCAGTGAAACTTGCACGATCTCACGTACTTACATAGTTACACACGATTAATTCGATCGATCTAGCATCCCACAATAAATACTCTATGTAATTACATACGATCGAGTAGGTATTAGTACTGTATTTTTCATGAGTGCGCGCGTGCACACGCGTGTGTGCACGTGCCTAGCTAGCTACATCTCCAAATCCAATCACACGAACGTACATGTCACACGTACGTACCAAATCCAATTAGCCAGTGAAGGTAACTACATCGAAAACCAATCAGAGCTAGCATAACAAACAGTGTGTTCACTGAATACAATTAACTGCCATGTTTCCTCAGCCTCAACAGTAGTACGATGATAACTATGCATGCTGTGCATCAGTGCATGCTACCAATCAATGGTCTTGTTTGTTTCGACGTTGAGCGAAGTGAAGTTTTACTGTAGCAAAAAATAAGAGTACTTAAAATGGTTTAATAATTTTAAATAAATAATTAAAAAATAGTTTTACAAACTTGAGAAGAAAAGCCACAGAAAAAAAAACATTGCAGATTACTACAGCATATAGGCTGTATAAAAATAAAAAAATTGCTATAGTAAAAGATAACTCAACTTTAAACCGAAGCAAACTAGCCCCTGAACAGTGCACTTGTTTTTTAACTCCCCAAAACTGGCAAAACACAATCGCGATAAAAACCTGAACACACGCTGAAGTCAAGCTAGCGCTGCTACAGCTTAGTGTACGTACGTACACTCGTGGAGTCGTGGACATAACCTGCAGCTGCTATTCTGCAAGATGCATATATACAGTTGTATATATTGCTGCATGCACTGCAGCAGGTACGTAGCTTGGTCAACCAGTACGTACATAACTCTGCATAGATCCCTATGTTCAAAAAAAAAAAAAACTCTGCATAGATCTTGCACATGCTCCTGGGACTGGGAGTTGGGAGAACGAGGAAACCGGGTGGGAGGGGGGCAGTGATACGTAACGGTACGTTACGTTGAAAAGAACTGAGGTTCGGGATGGGTTGGCCCGGCTAGGTTGTATGATGGGAGCTCCCATCAACAGTTACCACTGATGGGAGGAGCCTGGCTCATAATATATTTTTGTATGAAATTTAATTCAATTCTCTCATTTATAATATATATCCTTGAATTTTATACGCTTTTCCTATTTTAACCATTTGATAAAGTAAGTTAGTACATCTTTGCTAATTATCAGGCGACTGAGACTTATTTATTTCTCAGTCAATTTTTTCACATACGTGGATATTCGTTGGATCTTTTATGTTCCCTATAAAGATGTTTGATCAACGGCTCAAAAAATCGACTGAGAGCTAAGTAAGTCTCAGTTGCCTGATGAGAAGTTAGTCCCAAGTCAGTAATATAAGTGACTGGGATGACCCGATTTCCGCATGTCCAGGAAATTGATCCTGGGCCAAGGCCTCGGTCCGCTGACCCGGTTTGCTTGGTTTGTCTAGCAACTGGGCCGGCCCGTTGGCTACCACTCGTCCCGGGTAGGTCCGTTTGATTGCCACTCATGGCACTTTCGCCTTCAATTCCCTTCGGAGTTAATCTTATGATAATTACTTATACTACAGTACAGCAGTAAATGTGTGCCGGCCAGTCCTCTGTTTTAATACGCAGATATCCTAATTACTCACCAAGATCATCTTGTAGTTCCCGTTCTATCCAGGCTAGGTTGGGCCACGTACGCGTGGGAGTTCAGGCCTACCCCCTTCGTAAAAAAAAAAGTCATTTTAGACTTAAATTTTGTTTCAAAAAAATGTCATCCTACATTATGGGGCCCATTCCATTGATTAAATATAGAGTATTTTCTATTAGAGCATCTCCAATGGAAACAACTCAGCAGGCTATAAGGAGACCACCTCATCTTTTTGCTCATGTGGAGGAGAGAATGAGAGAAGAAAGGTCGAGAGTAGCTCTTAAGTCTTAACCAAGAGCCAGTCTATAACGGATTACAAGATGCATTGCACCTATTACATATGGGCCCATATTAATTTTAAGGGCCAATGTTATAATCTATTAAAGATGTTGTACCTACAAACTATATATAGATGACATTGAGATTTCTTATAGCTAGTAGTTGGCTTTACCATTGTAGATACTCTTAGACGGCTACATGTACTCTTCTTTTCATGCGCATTTATTAGGATTATTTTTCTCCACTGGCCAGCTTTAATCCAACTACCTAGGCGTACATGCGTCATTTTACTTGGGTAATATTTCTTAATTTGAATGCTAGAATAACATTCTTTTTAAGACGGAGGGAGTACTTGGCACCGATTCAACCAGATAATAGTATTATATTATTATTATGATTTTTTAATCAAGATCCGAGAAAATGCATTTCATTAAGGTTTTTTGAATCATATTTATCATGGATACTCTTTTTTGTGTCAAATTTATTAAGAGTGGAAGATTCACACACAAAAACATCCTACGTACATATTCATAACTCAGGTACCACGCACGTAAACTTCCCTCCAAATATTTGTTCTGTTTTTTGAATTAAAGGAGCACGTACGCATGCAGCATGTTTGCTGCAACATGCTCCTCCAAGTTTGGATGGACATGCTTGGAGGGTTAAATAAATACTACATAACTAGAGAATTAAATGGTATTAAATGTCGAGTTGATCTTCACACCGCACCACCCGCAGAAGACCACGACCTCCCTCTCAAAAAAAAAGAGAGAAGAAGACCACGACCTGCATGAACAATGAACACATATATCCACACTCAGCGAGATGCGTGAAGCTAATAATTAAAAATTCAACCAGACCCAACTATATATCTCGGTAACCTTCTTTTCTCTATTTGCATACATTCTCTCTTTGCATACATGCGCGTACATACATACATACATACATACATACATACATACATACATACATACATACATACATATTCGTTTTTTCCTCCATCTCTTCTTAAATCTTTGTCTTGACAA
This sequence comes from Raddia distichophylla, assembly GCA_005191435.1. NCBI lineage: Eukaryota > Viridiplantae > Streptophyta > Magnoliopsida > Poales > Poaceae > Raddia > Raddia distichophylla. Next base: position 5,811,538 of record SPJY01015242.1, on the reverse strand, counting down.
GCATGCATGCAAGCAACGTACAGCTACCATGCATGTTGTCTGCCCACCATATTGTTGAGAATATATGCATATACACATATACCTAGATACCTATAGTAAAGTTCACGCAAGACAATTATATACATCTGATTGGTGATTAATTTTGTGCATTGATGCACACATAGAATGGTCTTGTTTCGTAGGCCGTACACATGTACGTCCGTATAACGTACTGGCCTTAATTATACTCCCTTCATCCAGAAATGATCTTCATATTTCGTTTTTAGTTTTGTCCATAATTCATCTTCGTATTTAGAAACCGACAGCTCGTTTCTCTCGCCGTTACTTGTTTTTCTCGCTGCGTCTATTGGGCTTGCGGCCGTAGTAAATGGATAATTTGCATGCATGCAACTCTCCGTCCCTCCGCATGCAACCCCAGCCCACGAGCATGCAGCTGATTGGGTCGAGGCATGTCACGCGGGGATGGCGTTCGAAACGAGGCGACACTACGGATGTGAACGGTTGCGTGATTAATTGGATTAGGCTGCAAATTTATCAAGCCTTGGTCTCGCTGCCCATATCAAATACGTAGATGAATTCTGGACGGAGGGAGTATTGATTGATTGGAAGCTCGATTGATGTTTCTTCATTAGCTAGATGCTCCTTGTAAACCGTGCATTAATAAATCACCTGTGTGTGCTGTGTCTATAAATCTAGGAGAGAGATTGCATAAAGAATTGCGGCAACGGTAATCTTATTGCCCAAGCTATTGCCGCCATGAAGCACGCAAAGCCCCTTAAAATGTTCAGAATTTAATTTTAAAAACGAAAGGCATGCATATATGTGCAACAATTTAAACGATATTGGATGCACAATATCATGATGTAGATCTTTACGTTATGGCCACGCATGTATATATGGGCGGTATTAATGTGGCGCGCATGGATATGCAAGTTACGTACGGTGCTGCCGATATCATTGGAGATCGATTTCAATGAACACCGTTAGATGCATGTGCATGCATGTCCTGCTCCGATCGATCATCGGAGATCTCCAGCGACAAATCTGTAGACATGAAATGGATCATGGCGCGATCCGTGTCCGGCCGGCCGGCCCATTGATTGTACTTTCGCCTTCAATTACCATCGGAGTTAAATCCATGCATGCATGCGTAATTGCTCTCCTACGTACATGCAGTACGCGGAAGTAAATGTGTACCGGCCATCCCCAGTTTTAATAGTACGCAGATACCCTCATTACTAAGCAAGATCATCGATCATTTGGCTCTCCTAGCCTTCTCGATCGCTAGCGGCCGGCTGGCTACCTAGGACTTTGATTTCCTGCCATTTCAGTTTCAGGCCGACATATATATGAGCAAATATGTCATCGTCTAAGGCAATATTTGCCGAAGATTTAATATGCATGTATGTGTAGTACTGCAAAGCGCAATGGACAAATTTTGAGTTAGATCGGTACTACTTCAAATAGTGCAATGTGGTGGCTAGTACTGGCGACACCTCGCCCTGGGAGAGCACTTCACTCGGCTCATCGGAGGGAGCGTTGACATGCCGGGTGGGAAGGTAGCAGTACTGGGTGTCCTCCAACCGAGCCCGGTTGGTCTCCGCGATGTGTAGGATCGCTAGCCTGGCGGCCTCCTGCCGTCCCACCACCTCATCCTCGTTGAAGCTTATGAACTCCAACGTTTCCCCCTCTTGCGCGGGGCTCCTGGGCTGGATGACCAACTTGGTCTGCCAATGGGGGCACTGCCTCTGAGTCTCAAACTCACACCTGTAGGTGGGTACAGGTGCGGGGTACTCCAGATATCCCAACAACTCGTTGAGCAAAGTGTTCAGTCCAAACTCATCGGTAGCGGTAGTGATCTTCACTGAGGCCATCTAGAACAAGGAAGAAGAACGGCGATGAGAACAAAGGTAAGAGAATCAAAGCATTAAACAGATAAAGAGGATTTTTAAACTAATTTTCAAATGGACCAAGTTTTCTAGGGTTCACTAGCTAAGACGTCCTAAGGGCAACACCGCTCTGATACCAACTTTGTCGTGACCCCAGTACTTGTAATGGGAATCCAGCATCACGAGTCGATACTAATCCCAGTTTAGTACCTCGTGATGGACAACACGGTGGAATCATCACAGTATATTTAATTAAGTGAAATAGGAGTAAACCATAGTATTTTATTACAAAAGCAAACTGGCATACCAGTTGATAGTCCAGTGGTTTATTGGCATACCATAGTATTTTATGCGGCGACGCACGTCGTACGGCTGTTGGCGCGGCGCGTGTGCTGCGCGCGCGTGCGGCGAGGGGAGCGGCGGCGCTGGGGGCGACGTGGCGGCGCGTGATTTGTCCCGGATCTCCCGCCGGTGGCGCAAACGGCGAGGATCGCCGGCGGCCGTGGGATCAGAGAACTACGGCGAGCCCTAGCGGGCGGAATACAGCACCGATTTGGGCGATCCGCCCAGTAAGTAATATAAAGGCCCCTTGTCTATCAATAAAGCCAGGAAAGAATTAGCTATCTCTGCCCCTATCTATCTCGTTCTCTTGCAGTGACTTGCCACCCCATGTAATGGATCAGATCTAGAAAGGGAAGGGAAGAGGATGCCGGCGAGGGGATCTCGCTGGCAGTGAAGGGACGCCGCGCGTGGCTGGCGCAAGGGATAAGCCATGAGTGGTGCAGTTAGTCCTTAAACAATCTTTTAATTCTTTTCTTGCTTCAAAACAAATACACGATGCCCCTTTTATAGGGAAGATTGACTTAGACTACAAGAGAACAATAACCAACTTGGATTTAAGAAAACAAGCTTATCCCTTATGGAAACTAATCTCAATTGAACCTTAATAATTATAATCTTATCTAGCCAATCTCTAATAAATGGAAACTAACACAATAGCATCATTAACGTCGTAAAAGATCATTCCTTGCTGCAGGTTAATGTTTACGCGTGAACAGCAATTCCATCCCCTATTGCACCTGTCCTACACCAGCTGGGACCCACATGCACATAACAACTTCATTGCACTTTGCGATACAGCTCGTCCTCGAGCTATTGGTTAGTGCCCACGAAAGAAAATGGAGCGGGAACTTGTGGCGTCATTGATCCTTCCCTTGCGCTGCTGTTGCTGAACAACCACAACCACATATCTCCATGCGCGTCATGCAGCGTCGATGCTTCCAGTCGAGCGAGGTTGTTGCCCAACGATGGTCGGCATGAAACTGCGGAACTATAGGACAACACATGGTATGTCTACCAAGGGGCCTCGGTACACGACGTCGTCGTCATCAACGTCGTTCTTGCGGCGACGTGTGCTCAACGCTCTGCACCTCCTTGATCTCCACCTCATGTGGATTGACCGAAGTGGTAATGCTGATGGGATTGTTGGCAAGGGTGATGGGCTTCGCTTTGGCTTTAGCATCAATCATCACATGCAGCATCTCGTAAATGACTTCAACTGTGCATTCCACACAACAAGTCGTTGGAGGTTTTTCCAGAACAGGTGTCCTTGTCGCTGCCATGTTGGTAGCAACGAGTGACTCTAATGCACTTTCCATATGACGCTGAGCATTCTCTGAATGAAACTGAGCAACCTCCAGATACATCCAACAACGCGCTGACAAGGCAGCATCCGATTCACTCCAATCAAATGCCATGGCAGCAGTGCGAGGGAAGGGATTGTTGGCTCTGATACCAAATGTAATGGATCAGATCTAGAAAGGGAAGAGGATGCTGGCGAGAGAATCTCGCCGGCAGCGAGGGGATGGCGCACGTGGCTGGCGCGGGGGATAAGCCACGCATGGTGCGGGTGGTCCTTGGCCAATCTTTTAATTCTTTGCTTGCTTCATAACGGATACATGGCGCCCCATTTATAGGGAAGACCGACTTAAACTCTTAAGAAAACCATAACCGACTTGGACTCTTAAGAAATCAAACTTATCCCTTATTGAAACTAACCTCGACCAGACCTTAATAATTCTAATCTTATCTAGCCAATCTCTAATAGATGGCAACTAACACAATCACATCATTAACTTATTCCTTGCCACGGATACTGTTCCCGCGTGAACAGTAATTTCAGCACCTATTGCACTTATCCTATGTCAGCTGGGACCTGCATGCATGCTACGGCTTGGCCGGCAGCTTGGCAAAGGCAAAGGCGGAGGCGCTGGCCCTTTGCTTCGCAGGTAACGATCGTCGGCTGGGAGCCTCCGATCAATGTTGACAGCAAGAGGGAGACTAGAGAAGAGGGGTTGGGGGAAAACAGATTGATCTATTCCTTAACCAATTCTCAAAGTGCCTTGCGGCTTACATAGGCTCTTGGCCAACTAACTGCCTGAATAATAGCTAACTAATCTCACAGATAAGACTAATCTATTCTCTAATCCTTATCTGTTCCGGCAACACTCTGGCCGGTAATCGGCTTAGGCCGTCTACTATAGGTGCGGCCCCACATAACATCTCTCCCCCCCTCGACAAGCAGGTCGTCCGCGAGCTGCCAGGCAGGGTACCGGCGCTGAAAATTTTCAACATCTTCCCATGTCACCGCTGAGGCAGGCTGATCGGCCCATTGGACAAGAATTTGACGCCGACCCCTGGCCAACCGCATTTTAACAGTGCGTGCGGGAGCTGGTTGAGCCGCACCAAAATGGAGAGGTGGCAGCGCCGGAGGTGATGCTGGAGGAGTACCGACGAACTTCTTGAGGAGGCCGACATGGAAGACGTCGTGGATGCGTGCACGCGGAGGTAGTTCCAGTTTGTAGGCCACCTTGTTGATCGCCGCCAATACCTTGTAAGGCCCATAGAACCGCGGCCGGAGCTTGCCTCTGGTTGGAGCTGGAAGAGACGCTGGTGCGCGGTGACGTATCCGCAGCCACACCCAGTCGCCGGGCGCGAAGGATAGCTCTCTGTGACCGTGGTCATATGCCCGTTTGGCCACCTCCTGGGCCTGGAGCAGGCGAGCACGGACGTCCGCCAAGAACTCGTCGCGCTCCTCCATGGATGAGGCCACTGCTGCCACTCGGCAATCGCCAACATCATAGGAGCGGATGGCAGGTGGTTCACGACCATAGACAACCTTGAATGGCGAGTCTTTGAGTGCCGAATGAAACGTTGTGTTGTGCACAAATTCAGCCCATGGTAACCATCGGAGCCACTGACGCGGCCGGTCTCCTGTCATGCAGCGAAGATACATCCCAATGGTCTTATTCACCGCCTCCGTTTGACCATCTGACTGAGGGTGAAAAGCCGAGCTCATGTGGAGGTTAGTCCCCAAGAGCTTAAAAAGTGCTTGCCAAAATGTAGAGGTAAACACTGGATCGCGGTCGGAGACGATGGATGCCGGGACACCGTGGAGACGGACAATTTCGTTGAAGAATGCCGTAGCGACTGTCTCGGCTGAATAGGGATGTGCCAAGGCAATGAAATGCGCATATTTGGAGAAACGGTCGACCACCGTCAGAATGACCGACTTGCCTCCCACCTTGGGCAGTCCTTCAATGAAGTCCATGGCGATATCGGTCCAAACGGAAGACGGTACCGGGAGCGGAAGCAGCAGGCCGGCAGGATGGAGATGGTCCGTCTTATTACGCTGACAAGTGACGCAATGGCGGACGAACTCCTGTACCACTGCACGATCGCGTGGTGTGTGGAAATCTCGACGGAAGCGGCGCAGCGTCTTCTTAATGCCTTCATGGGTAGCGTCATGGACGCCGGCGAGCACCGTCTGTAGGAGGTCAGATCCCGGTGAAAGATAGAGCTTGCCACCATGGAGCAGCACCCCGTCCACCAGAGTCCACGGGGCCCCCAGAGTGCCGGACGTGACCTGTTCGGCGAGAGCGATCAATGTTGGGTCCGTGGTAGCAGCTTGTCGCAGGTCGCGGATGATGTCGAAGCTAGGGCCGGAGATCCCCATGAGGGAGCACACCTCGGAGTCCCGTCGTGAAAGGGCGTCGGCGACAACGTTGGTGCGCCCCGGCTTGTACTTGACCGTGAAATCAAATCCAAGGAGTTTGCTGACCCACTGGTGTTGCGGGATCGTTGCCAGGCGTTGATCCAATAAGAACTTGAGACTGTAGTGGTCGGTTTTGACGAGAAATGGCCGTCCCCAAAGATACGGCCGCCAATGCCGCATGGCTTGGACCAGGCCAATGAGCTCTCGCTCGTACGACGCGAGGCCTTGATGCCGTGGCGCCATGGGACGGCTGAAGAAGGCCACCGGGCCAGCTCCTTGATGCAACACGGCGCCACACCCGGAGCCGGACGCGTCGCACTCCACCACAAACGGTCGGCCGAAGTCAGGCAGAGCCAGAACCAGCGCCGACGTGAGGGCTGCCTTGAGGAGGTTGAACGCCTCTTCGGCTGATGGAGACCAGGCAAAGCTGTCCTTGCGGAGGAGGTGGGTGAGTGGTGACGCGATCGCGCCATAGTCCTTCACATACTTACGGTAGTAGCCCGCGAGACCGAGGAAGCCATGCAAGGCACGAACAGAGCGCGGCATCGGCCAGTCCACAACCGCCTGCACCTTGCCCGCATCCATGGCCACGCCGGTGCGAGAGATGACATGTCCGAGATAGGACACTGATGGCTCGCCGAAGAAGCATTTGGATTTCTTGAGGGCGAGGAAATTGGACTGCAAGGTGTTGAAGACAGTGCGCACATGCTGCAGGTGTTCGGACTAGGACTTGCTGAAGATGAGAATGTCGTCGAAGAACACCAGGACGAAGCGGCGCAGAAACGGGCGTAGCACCTCGTTCATCAGTGCTTGGAACGTCGCGGGCGCATTGGTCAAGCCGAATGGCATGACCAAGAATTCATAGAGGCCGTCGTGTGTGCGGAAGGCCGTCTTGTCAACATCAGCGGGGAACATGCGAACTTGGTGGTAGCCGGAGCGAAGATCCAGCTTGGTGAAGAATTGGGCACCGTCCAACTCATCGAGCAGCTCGTCGACCACTGGAATGGGATAGGTGTCACGGACAGTCCGTTCGTTGAGGGCCTTGTAGTCGACGCAGAATCTCCAAGACCCGTCGGCCTTCTTGACGAGCAGGACAGGGGATGAAAAGGCCGACGTGCTGCGCCGGATGATGCCGCGATCTAGCATGTCGCGGCACTGTAGTTCCAGTTCGTCCATGTGCAGCGCTGGATAACGATAGGGCCGAACCGCCACCGGGTTTGTCCCTGGCAACAGATGGATGCGATGGTCACAGGGGCGGGGCGGCAGCAACCCGCGAGGCTCGGAGAAGAGGTCGACGAACTCGGCGAGTAGGGCGTCCATGAGGTTGTCGCCGTTGGCCGCGAGTAGCTTGATGTTGGAGGGCCCGTCCAAGCCGCGCCACTGCACCTTGTGGTCGCGAAGCCAAAATTGCATCGTGAGGCAGCCAAAATCCCAGAGGATCGGGCCAAGGGTGGCAAGCCACTGTGTGCCGAGGACGACGTCGTATCCAGCGAGCGGGAGGACGAAGATGTCAGCCATGAAGCACTCGTCGTGGATTGAAAAAGGCGCGTCGGTGTAGGCGCCCAAGCAGGCGACGCGCTCGCCATTGGCCACCGTAGCGTGGAGGCCTGTGCGCTGTGGAAAGGCGGCGCCGGTGTGTGCGGCTGCTTCCGCCGACACGAAATTGTGGGACGAACCCGAGTCGAGGAGGGCGTGGAAGAGTGTGTCGCCCCAGCGCACCGGTAGTTGCATCGTCTTGCTAGTGCGAACCCCCCGAGATGGCATGGAGGGAGATGACGGGATTAGGTGGGTTGTCCGCCGCGGCTGCCGTGTCGACGTCGTCATCATCACTGGGGTAAACCATCTCCATGACGAAGAGCTGCTTGCAAATCTTGTTGTGACCCCGAACGTAGCGCTCGTCGCAATTGAAGCAGAGGCCCTGCCGGCGACGGTCGTCCATCTCCTCCTGTGTGAGGCGGCGCGCCATGCGGCCAGCGACAGCCGTGGTGCGCGCTCCCAATGCCTGGACATTGTCCGGTTTGGGCAAAGGGGGTGCCATGGTCGATGGAGCCGCTGGTAGTGTGGGCAGGATGGCTCGGCCCCGCGGGCGGGGGTATTGAGTAACTTGTTCCCGCCGTTCATATGCTCGAGCGATGCTGATGGCGATCTCCAAGCTCGACGGGTTCTGAAGCTGGACGTCGATGCTGAGGGGCTCCTGGAGGCCGGCCGTGAACAATTGGACCTGTTGATGCTCTGTAAGCGGTCCCGCGCGAGCCAAAAGGTCCATGAACCGCTCGCTGAACTCGGTGACGGTGCCTGTGCGGCGGCAGGCTGCGAGCTCGCCCAGCGGATTGGCGCGGATGGGCGGTCCAAAGCGTGCATGTGTTGAGGAGTTCGGCGAACTTACGCCATGACGGCGTGCCCTCTTCGCGCTGAAGACGCATATACCACTGCTGTGCGGCGCCGTCCAGGTTGAAGGACGCCATCCAGACCTTCTCTTCTTCGAGGATGCGCTGTTGGTGAAAGAACGATTCACACTTGTTGATGAAGAGCGGTGGATCCGTCTTGCCGTCGAACTTCGGGAAATCCATCTTGTGGAATCGGGGCGGCCGATCGTCATGGTGACCCTGGGCGAAGGGACGGCCACGGCCGCCATCGGGACCGAGCTGCACCACCTCGCGATTGCGCTGCTCCAAGCGCTCGATGGCGGTCTGGTGTTGCTGCTGCTGGAGTTCTAGGCGGGTGAGGGCGCCGTCAATGGTGCCCAGCTTGGCGTTGATGGTATGCAGATGGGTAAGTTGTTGGGCGATGGCGGCGAGTTGCCGCTGGACATCGTCGGTGGATGGGTTGGCCATGGTTGCGGTGGTGGAGATAGGCAGAGGATCGGTGACGTCTGATACCAAGATGTTACGGCTTGGCCGGCGGCTTGGCAAAGGCAAAGGCGGAGGCGCTGGCCCTTTGCTTCGCAGGTAACGATCGTCGGCTGGGAGCCTCCGATCAATGTTGACAGCAAGAGGGAGACTAGAGAAGAGGGGTTGGGGGAAAACAGATTGATTTATTCCTTAACCAATTCTCAAAGTGCCTTGCGGCTTACATAGGCTCTTGGCCAACTAACTGCCTGAATAATAGCTAACTAATCTCAGAGATAAGACTAATCTATTCTCTAATCCTTATCTGTTCCGGCAACACTCTGGCCGGTAATCGGCTTAGGCCGTCTACTATAGGTGCGGCCCCACATAACATAAGGAAGGAGCCTACCCATCGCGGGCCCACCTGCCAGGCCTTTGCCGCGCCGGTGCATGTGGCGCGGCAAAGGTGGGGCCTAGAAAATGCCACGCTGGGCGCAGCCGGCCGTGGGCGCCAGCGTGGCACCTCTGACGCGCCACATGCACGGGCTCGGCAGAATGTACAGGCCGCGCCAGGCGGCGTGGCGCGGCCAAAAGGGTTAGATTTGGAGATACTTTCGCCGAGGGGTTAAAAATAAAATATTTATTAAAAAAGATTAAAAAAATAAAAAATTTTGGGGTTTTATGTGGTGTTGATCTGGTACGTGCAGCTGCTAGCTCCTATCTCGTTGTGAAACCCATAATAATGTAAAACATAAATAGTTATTACTCCCTCAAATTCATAGAAGCATAGTTGACTATTAACGAACATTACAATTTAATTATAAAATCCATAAGCTGTAAGTGTTTTTAGGCGAATCTGAATGCGCAAAATTCTTCGGTCCGAATAGTTCAGAATATTTTTATAGATAAAATTTTGAATTATGACAATTGCGAAACATCATCTTTTGGGGATTGGAGGGAAAACAAATTGACGTAATCAAGTTTGATATTGAAACATATTATTTGTGCGGTCTGCATTAGACTTGCAGTATTGAGTAGTTATTCTAGACTATTTGAAAACTCATAGTACTGTTAATTTTTATGTTCATGCGAGTTTAAATAGAGGGAGATCAGGAGCTAGTTAGTATGTTTATAGTTAATATCCTCTTGGATAGTTTTATAGTTAATTCACATGCATGGTGTTGTAGATTATATGCATGCATATGATAACGGTTATTTATGTTTATCTACCCTGGCATGGCTTTGGCTTTATAGTTTATCCTCGTGCCATGGCCAAAATTATTAAATTATAGCTATGACTAATTAGTGGGTACCTGACGGCGACAACCGATGGGTTTACTGGATTGAGATTGAACGGTCTATGCCTTGAGATCCAACTGTCGATGCCCCCGTCCTCTATCTTATTTCTTCCTCGTCTCCTTACTCCCCAATCTCCCCCTCTTCTAGCTTTGCTTTATTCTACCCTACACTATCGCCTCTCACTATAGATCCACCATCATTATGATTAGGGTTAAATTTACAAGAGAGAATCACTTGTACCTCTCCTAGCTCCCACGGTGTAGGCAGCGCGGCAAGGAATGAGTGTGTCTTTTGAAGTTGTGGGTCGTCAGAGGGACACGAGCAATGGCCGTGGGAATCGGCATACTATGGGATCCATAGTCAAGGTGGTGGGTTGGTGTGGCAGACGGCCGAAGTAGTGAGGTTGAGAGGATACCACTAGTTGGGGGTGGTTGGGTGGGGGGGCACAAAGGTGCTCCGACCAAAGACTAGAGAACGGTGATGTGCTCCGATCAACATGCATCAACCGAAAATTGTTTCAATCTGTTGTGCAGTATGTCCCAAATTAAAAATGCCTTTGAAATGGAGGCTAATTAAGAAACATTTTGCTAGCATAATGTAATGTACAATTTTTACCATAAGAAATATATATAAAAGAGAACATACACACACCATTCCCCATGCATGGTAAAATGGAAACAAAGGAGTACAAATCAATACAGTAAAGAAGAGAGAAACTAAAAAGAAAAGGCTGGAAGCTAGCTACTAGCAGTCCAGCTCCTGACTAGTATAAAGCGGCCCTCTCCTTCCTTTCACTTCATGCATCTCATCGTACTGCAGTCCAACGAGTTCTTTTTTCTTCGCCCTACCTTTATATTTTCCTCTCTGATCACCATGGTACGCGCGCGTGAGTACGTACATGCATGCATCGAGCTACATGAAGTCCACCTCAAAGAAATGCATGCCGCAGCTGTTGTTATTGTTGTTGCTGCAGCTGCTGTTCTGGTGATCCGACACCGACGAGCACGACAAGACGTTCCCGTTGCCGCTGCCCCCGTCGCTGCTGCCGCCGCCGCCGCTGTGCTGATGCGTCGCCTGCACGAGTGAGGTCATCACGAAGCGCTGCTGCTGCTGATCCTGATCCTCACGGGAGATTTACCTACAGGCCACCCAATTCGATAGCCTTTACCCAAATGACATTAATTTCATCTGCCTTTACGTAGGCAACACTAGTCGCGCGAATTTCTTACCCCAACGATATTTTGACCTTTTATCCCTCTTTTCCAGTTATTTAGCCATTTAATCTAAAGTGGTTTGACCCTTTTGCCCCTGACCGTTTTTTACCTTTTATTTCCCTTTTGCCACTTCTTCAATCGGGATCCCTTCTAGATCTGGAAAGCCGCAGCCTCCTGTCTCCCTTCCCGCCGCCCCCTTCCTCGCCGCCTCAGTCACCGGAATCGAAGAGGACGACGAGGGGAGGCCGCCGGTGGTGGTGGAGATCGCCGGAGATCCTGGCCGCCCCCTTCCTCTACCGCTTGTGCTGCCCCCTTCCTCTACCCCCTGTGCCACCCCCTCCCTCCGACATGCTTTGGACATGCTTTTGGACACGCACTGAAAGTAATTTACTGGATGCCTATTTACTGCACTAGCAGACATGCTTTGCACTTGTATTTTTGATGCATTTTGCTGTGTAATGGATGTAATGTGATGAATTTTAGTCAAATGTGATGAATTTTTGTCAAAAATGATAATTTTTTGTCAAATGTGATGAATTTTTGTCAAAAAGATAAATTTCTATCAAATGTGATGAATTTTTGTCCAAAACGATAAATTTCTGTTAAATGTGATGAATTTTTCTCAAAAATGACAAATTTTGGTCAAATGTGACGAATTTTACTCAAAAATGATAAATTTCTGTCAATTGTGACGAATTTTACTAAAAAACAATAAATTTCTATCAAATGTGATGAATTTTACTCAAAAACGATGAATTTAAAACGATGAATTCCTGTCAAATGTGATGAATTTTACTCAAAAACGATAAATTCCTGTCAAATGTGATGAATTTTACTCAAAAACGATAACTTTCTGTCAACTGTGACGAATTTTACTCAAAAAGATAAATTTCTGTCAAATGTGAAAACGATAAATTTGGTCAAATGTGACGAATTTTACTCAAAAACGATAAATTTGGGTCAAATGTGATGAATTTTACTCAAAAATGATAAATTTATGTCCAATGTGACGAATTTGACTCAAAAACGATAAATTTCTGTCAAATGTGATGAATTTTACTCAAAAAGATAAATTTCAAATCTATGAATATTATTTTCCCACGTTAAAGTATTTAGTTATTGCAAATTACTCTAATCACGTGAGCCATGTACCAGCAAAGGGAAATAAAAGGTAAAAAACGGTCAGGGGCAAAAGGGTCAAATCACTTGAGATTAAATGGCTAAATAACTGGAAAAGAGGGATAAAAAGCAAAAATGTCGTTGGGGTAAGAAATTCGCGCCTACATAAAGGCAGACGAAATTAATGTCGTTTGGGTAAAGGCTATCGAATTGGGTGGCCTGTAGTAAATCTCCCGATCCTCACGGCCTGCCGCCACTGCTGCTTGCACCTGCTGCATCATCAGCATGGTCTCCGGCGCCAGGGCGCTGCCGTCCTTGCCGTGCAACGCCGCCTCCCCCATTTTCAAAAAACCGACGAAATTACGGCATTATTTTCGTTGGTTTTTCTGGACCGACGAAATTAATATCGGCCGACGAAAACACTTTGTTTTCCTTCGTTTTCCTGTAGTGTGAATACGATTAACTGCCATGTTTCCTCAGCCTCAATAGTAGTACGATGCTAGCTAGTAGCTATGCATGCTGTGGATCAGTGCATATATATGCTACCAATCAATATAAGCAAACTAGCCCCTGATCAATGCACTTGTTTTTTTAACTCCCCAAAACACAATCGCGATAAAAAACCTGAACACACGCTGAGGTCAAGCTACCGCTGCTACAGCTTAGTGTACGTACACTCGTGGAATCGTGGGCATTACCTGCATCTGCTATTCTGCATGCATATATACAGTTGTATATATTGCTCCATGCACTGCAGCAGGTACGTAGGTTGGCCAACCGGTACGTACGTAACTCTGCATAGATCGTGCACATGCTCTTGGGAGAGACAGGGGAACCGGGTGGGAGGGAGACACTTGAGATTCGGGATGGGTCGGCCCGGCTGGGTTGTACTTGTATGCGTACCGCGAAGGAGATCAAACGGCTGAGCTGAGTTGATCTGACGGTCCATCTCACAACTGATGGGAGCTCCCATCAACAGTTACAACCGATTGGGAGCCCAACTCATAGTATATTTTCATATGAAATATAATTCAATTCTCTCATTTGTAATATAAATTCGTGAATTTTATACACTTTTTCTATTTTTAACCATTTGATATACAATATGTTTCGAGTGGCTGTGCTGAATGAATAAACTAGAATAAATAAGCTCAAGCCATTTTAAACATCCTGAAAGTAAGTCAGTAACATCGGTGACCGGGATGACCCGATTTAGACCGCGTGTCCAGGAAATTGATTTTGGGCCAAGGCCTCGGTCCGCTAACCTGTTTGCTTGGTTTGTATAGTAACTGGGCGGGCCCGTTGGCTACCACTGGTGCTTAACACGCCGTGCCGGACTGCCGGGTAGGACCGTTTGGTTATGGCACTTTCGCCTTCAATTCCCGTCGGAGTTAATCTGGCATAATTACTTACTCATACTACAGTATAGCAGTAAATTTGTGCCGGCCAGTCCTCAGTTTTAATACGCAGATATCTTAATTACTGACCTAGATCATCTTGTAGTTCCCGTTCTAGCCAGGCTAGGTCTTGATTTACTGCTAGGTCGGGCCACCAATCTTCTCATCTACCACTATGCCTAGCGGGGACTCGGCAGCTTTCCAAACCTCATAACCTAGTGATTGGAGATAAGCTCTCATCCTAGTTTTCCAGTAGGGAAAGTTAGTGCCAGAGAACAGCGGAATCCTATTCGAGCCTACACTACCCCCATCTAAAGCCATCTCTACGCGGTTAAGCGGCAATCAGAGACCCTCCTCTGATACCAATTGAAGGGATCTTCGGCTAAGAGGGGGTGAATTAGCCACAAATTTTAACTATTTTTGGATTTTTGTAATTAAGCAAATTAAGTTACCCAATCTACCGTGCAAGTCCTATGCTAGTTAGAGCGACAGGCGTAGGCTAATTAGTGAAAGCACGTACAAATAGACAAAGAAAGCGGAAACACGGGAATAGACAACCTCGATGAGTTGCACACACAGGTTCAAAGTGCGGAATTTAATTGTGGAATGTAAAGGGGACAAGGACGCGCAAACCAAGTGTTTACCGAAGTTCGGTGCCCAACGAATAGACACCTACGTCTCCGTTGAGGAAGCTTCTCACACAGAGAAGCCGGGACCCTCTCGTCCCTAATCCTCAATCCACTATTGTTGCTCCTTTACTGACACACGGCCGAGGCGAGCACCGAACCCCTCACACGGTTGCGAGTTCTCCCACAAGCGGAAGCTCCTCGCACCCACGTCACCCGCACAAGGCAACGACCCCCGACACACGGAGGATTTCACGGCTTCGACACACGAAGAAGTAACACCCCACACGAGGAGGTGACCCCCGATACACGGAGGGTTTGCGGCTCCGACAAATGGAGAGGAAGCACCCTGACACACGATGGTGACCCCCAACACACGGAGGGTTTGCGGCTCCGACACACGGAGAGGAAGTAGACAATGTAGACGATGAAGAACTCGACGGTGGCGCGAAGTAGACGCGACGGTGGTGGTTCCTCTGGCAACGAGGTCCCAAAGAGCACACAGAGACCACACACACCTCACCATGTACCCGGGGACGGATGGACGGACGGAGACAAGGACGGGATGGAGCACCTTCTTCTCCCCTTCTTCTCCCTCTTTCTCACTCCTCCTCCCTCTCAATCTCAAGCACACATGGGGCTTTGGGGTGAAAGCTCCATGGGAGAGGCTCTCACTTGGGCAAGGGCTATGGGTGGCTAGAATGGAAGCTCTCTCAGGTTCCCCACCAGCTGGTGCCTCTCTATTTATAGACCCCCACATGAGACAACACACACAGGACACATGGCAAGCTCCAATTAGTTCCACAAGTTTCAGATCGGTCCTTCGGACGTGGTCCGATGGTAATCGGACGTCGTCCGATGAAGCGAGATCCGTTTTTCTGACCTTGGTTGGACGCGGTCTGGTGGTCGTCGAATCGCTGCGGCCTAGGGTTTGCAGTGCCCGTCGGACTCCGTCCGATGGTTCATCGGACGCAGTCCGATGAAGTGCATTAGCTCGGGCTGAAGCTAGAGGCTGTGACGTGTGCAGCCGTCGGACGCCGTCCGGTGATGGTCGGACGTCGTCTGATGGACTACAGTCAACCTCATCGGATGCGGTCCGAAGGTCGTTAGACTGCGTCCGACAGTGGGGTTCGCATTGGGGGACTTAGACGCTGGCTAACTCCTAGCTCATCGGACGCGGTCCGATGGTCGTCGGACGTCGTCCGATGGGGCTGAATTTTTCACCCCTTCAGACTTAGGCTCTATCAACCCCAGTCGACGTCACACCTCGGGTCTTGGGTCACTTTTGTTGACTTGTGGACTCGGCGGGAAGTTTCGTACCGAACAAAAATATCTGGCTTTGATGACTTAGTGGCTACGAAACCCCCGGACACCTGTCCACTCTCGACCCTTCTCGAACCCTCGTGAACCCAGGCACCTGTCAAGACTCAGTCACTCAGAAGAGATAAGAATGGCGGACTCGGAGTGCTCTGAGGGACCCAACTGCCAGAGAGACGACCTGCATCGATGTCTCAATCACGCCAGCACACACAAGAAACCAGAAGAACTAGCAAATAAAGGTTCGTAATCTTGCGGCGCTTGCACGTGTCATCACTGTGTCATCAATCTCAAAAACCACAAGGGCCATGGGGTCCTTGGTCTTACAGCAGCTTGAAATCTAGCACACATGCACATACTAAACATGATGTCTGGTCTTGAAGCTGTAAGGTAGAGCAATGCACCAATCATGGATCGATATAGCTTGGGTTCAATGGGCGTACCTTGGGTGTCGATGTCCAAATGTCCGTTGGTCGCCATAGGAGTCTGGATCGCCTTGCAATTCTACATCTCGAAGCGCTTCAAGAGATCCGCAATGTACTTCTCTTGGGATATAAATGTGCCAGCCTTCAGCTGCTTGATTTGAAGACCCAAGAAGAAGCTCAACTCCCCGACCATCGACATCTCAAACTCCCTCGCCATCATCTCCCCCAAACTCGGTGCAAAGCTTCTTATTTGAGCTTCCAAAGATTATGTCGTCCACGTACACTTGACAGAGTAGAAGATCACCATTTGAGACTTCGGTGAAGAGAGTGGAATCGACTCTGCCAACTTTGAAACCTTTGCCTGTGAGGAAGTCCTTCAGCCTTTCATACCATGCCCGAGGAGCCTGCTTGAGCCCATACAGTGACTTGGACAATTTGTAGACATGGTTTGGTCACTTGGGGTCGTCAAAGCCCGGTGGTTGCTCCATATACACCAACTCATCAATATAGCCATTGAGAAAAGCACTCTTCACATCCATTTGCTTGAGTATGATGTTGTGGCATATTGAGAAGGCCACAAGCAACCGAATGGCATCCATCCTAGCGACCGGTGCATACGTGTCACCAGAGTCAATGCCTTCCACTTGGGTGAAGCCTTGAGCCACTAGAGGCGCTTTGTTGCGCACAACCAAGCCGAACTCATCCTGTTTGTTTTTGAACACCAACTTGGTGCCTATCACACTGTGGTCACTCGGTCTCTCCACCAGAGTCCACACTTTGTTCCTATCAAAGTTGTTCAGCTCTTCGTGCATTGCATTGATCCAGTCCGGGTCCTCAAGGGCTTCGTCCACTTTCTTTGGCTTGATCTCTGACACAAATGCCTGGTGCATACAGAAGTTTCCCATCCTTGACCTTATCTAAACTTCACGGTTGAGGTCACCAATCATTTGCTCGGCTGGGTGATCGCGAGCAATAGTGTGGTGAGACCTCACCAGTTGAGGTGGTGCAACTGTCTGCTCAGCTGACTCTGTCTCTGGCTCACAAGCTGTCTCTGCCTCTGACTCAGTCTCTGAAGCTGGTGCCTGACTGGAGCTCTCTGCTTGGGGTGATGCTCTCCCTGAATCTACCACTATCTCTGGTGTAGCTGGTGGTATGACAGGCTCAACCTCTCTTGGCACTTCAACTGGTCTCACATCTCCGATCTCCATTTTCTCAACTGCTCTTGCAAGTGGTTCACCACTGACATCCTCACCTTGACTGCCGTTGGACTCATCGAACTTAACATCGCAGCTCTCCTCGATCTGCCCGGTGTTCTCATTGTACACTCTGAAACTCTGGCCCTTTTATGAATACCCAAGGAATATGCCAGTGTCACACCAGCTCTGGAACTTGCCCAAGTGTTGCCACTTCTTGTAGATGTACACCTTGCATCCGAAGTTATATAGGAGACATTTGGCCGTCTCCTTCAAGCAGCTCATAGGACGTCTTCTTCAAGAGCTTGTGTAGGTACAATCTGTTGATGTAGTGGCAAGCTGTACTGATCGCTTCTGCCCAAAAGAGTTCCGATGTCTTGTACTCATCCAACATTGTTCTAGCCATCTCAATGAGCGTCTTGTTCTTTCTCTCAACTACCCCGTTTTGCTGAGGGGTGTAGGTAGCTGAGAATTGGTGATCAATCGCTAACTCATCACAGAACAACTCGACATTTGTGTTAGAAAACTTTGTTCCAATGTCACTCCTCACCTTTTTGACAGGGTAGTCAAAGGCATTTTGGACTTTCTTCACAAATCTTTTGAAAACATCACCAACAGGTGTTTTATCAGAAAGAAAGAAGACCAAAGTGTATCTAGAGTTGTCATCAACGATCACAAGGCAATGCAAATTTCCTCCTATACTCGCATATGTGGTTGGACAAACAAATCCATTTGGAGGAGTTCTAGAGGTCGAGAAGTAGACATGATGTTCTTTATAGGGTGAGGGTTTGCCACTTGTTTGCCTGCTTGACACACACTGCAAAGCTTGTCTTTCTCAAACTCTACATCCTTGACCCCGAGAATCAAATTGTTTTTACAAAGCTTTTTCAAGTTCCTCATGCCAATGTGCCCATGGCGGCGGTGCCAAAGCCAACCAAGTGAGACTTTAGCATCAAGACACGCCGAGATATGCGCGGCAGAGGAATTGCAGGTGAAATCCACAAGATACAAATTTTGAAAATGGAAAGTTTTGAAAACCATATTTTCTTTCTCATCTAAAACCGACATGCCCTGAGGTGAGAAGTTACAATCAAACCCTAAATCGCAAATTTGGGCTACGGAGATTAGATTGTAGCTCAATGTCTTAACAAGAAGCACATTATGAATTGAAAGATCAGTTGATATGGTTACCTTTCCCGTGCCGAGTACCTTGCTCTTGCTCCCATATCCAAATGTGACCTTGCTGGGGAAGTCTCCTTCTTCCCCCAATGAGGTGAACAACCGGGGGTTACCGGTCATGTGTTGTGTGCACCCACTGTCAACGATCCAATGGCACCCTCCACACCGGTAGTTCACCTGCCCAAGAAGAAAGAGTCAAGCTTGCGACTTAGGAACCCATTTGATAGGTCCCCGAGGGTTAGCCTCCACAACATTGCAAACAGCATTAATCACAGATTTTGGTACCCAAAGCTGTTTCTTATGCTCATACTCCCATGATGGACCAATGAACCTAGCAAAGACTCTTCCCCGCTCATCTTACCTAAGCAAATAGTTCTTCTCTACAATCTCCACACGAGCTCTTCTAGGGTTCACTCTTGTTGGTCTAGCCTATGGTGCAATGTGAGCTCTAGGACCTGGATACCTAGCACTATTCCAAGCAAAGTTGGGCCTATCATGATATGCAACTCTAGGAGGGACAAGGTCAAATGGAATGAATCTACCTTGTCTCCTACCAAATTGTGGCCTATTGTTGTAGTAGTGCCTAGGTGGTGCATGAGGAGTGAAGTTGTAGTGTCTAGGGGATCTTTGCCACATGTTGTGAGGTCTAGGTGGGACTTGCCAAGCATTGGGATGCCTAAGTGGACCATTCCAAATATTTTGGTTTCTAGGAGGTGGTGTCCAAGTGAAGTTCTTGTGCCTAGCCGGTCCTTGCCAAGTACGTTGTGCATAGTGAGGCCTAGGAGCATTGTTGCTAGTGTGCAAGTTTTGATTGTTCCTTCTCTTAGGATTTGCATGGTAGTAGCTTTGCTTCATGGTAGATACACGAGGAACAGGATTCTTTTGTTTGTTTCCCTTTGGCTACTCTGGGGTGAACCCCAAGCCACCCTTTTGTGAAGACATTCTCTGTTACTTGAGTATCTTCTCCAAAGAAGTACTACCGCCCAAGCAATTCTCAAGAGCCTTTTTGGATTTTTTAAGTTTTAACCTTAGCTCACTAACCTCAATAGCTAGTTCCCTAGCAGCTAGAGCATATTTGCAATTATCAGGATCACATTCAATAGCAATGCTAGATGAACCACTAGAGCTAGTAGCAATATTGGTCAAGTAAATGAGATCATCACATGAAGTGGAACAATCAATCTTGGAAGGGATAACAACTCGAGCAACAATGGTAGCAGGAACATTAACCAAAGCATCACTAGGAGCATCAACATGATCATTGCAACATGAATCAACAATAGGTGTAGCAACAGGCAGAGCAATCAAGCAAGTATTATCAGCTACAAGTCTCTCATTGCTATCTCTAAGCTCCTAAATAGCAGCAAGAAGTTGTTCTATGGAATCATGCATAGCCTTGTTTTCATCTTCAAACACACTAGATTTCTTAGTGGATGAGTTACTAGAGCTTAGCAATAGATCATGTTCCGTTTCTAGAGACTCATGCTTGGACTTAAGAGCATCAAATTTATCATTCAAGTTTTTGAGACATTCTTGAAGCCTCATGCTTCTCAACATTTCCTTCTCTAGAAACTCAAGTGATTGACCAAACATGGCTCAAAAATCAACCTCATCATCACAATCAGAGGAGTCAGAATCACTAACCTCCTTTGCAGCTGGCTTGGCCATCAAGCACTTTGGAGTGCCGGCATGTGTTGGTATAGCCTCTAGTGTAGTGCAAGTTGAGGAAACAGAATCATCATCAGAGTACCACTCTTGGACTACTGGAACTGCCATCAAGCACCTTGGAGGGAATGCCGATTGTGGTGGAATGGACTCCGCAATTGCTGTGGTAGCGATGCCTTAATCATTTGAGTCTTCCTCCTCACCGGAAGCCGGTCCGTCGCTTGAGCTATCGTCGGTGACCCATTCACCAATGAAGGCGAGCCTCTTGCCTTCCTTTGAGCGACGCTTGATCTTGGACTTCTGAAAGTTCTTCCTCCGGTCATTCTCCTTGTGCTTGGGCTTCTCATCCTTGCCCTTCTCTTTGTTCTTGTACTTGATGTTGCCTCTCTGAGGGCACATGGCGGCTAAGTGGCCCTTTTCTTGTCACTCAAAGCATCGTTGTGATGCATATGGGTTCTTGCCCGATCCCTTGCCATCAAAGCCTCTCTTCCTCATGAGCTTGCTTCCATGCTTCATGAAGAGGCTCATTTGCTCCAAGGCTTCCTCAAACTTGCTCAATGCGACCTCTCCATCACCATCAGCTGAACTTGACTTGGTGTCACTTGTCTTCGACTCACTCGCCTTGAGAGCAATCCACCTTGTTCTCTGGTGCAGGTGATCCATCAGGCTTAATCATAAGCAGCTCATGTGCCGTTAGCTTGCTTAGAAGAGCGGTCGGTGTCAACTTCTCAACTTTACCACTGTTTGAGAGATATGTGATGATGTCCCTGTAGGCTTGCCTTGGCAGCACACTAATCATCTTCCTGCACACATTAACATCAAGAATACCAGCTGCAAGCCCTTTAAGCTCGTTGATTAGGGGGTTAAGCCTTGCAAACATATCATTAGCATTCTCTCCAGGAAGCATCCTAAATTGATCAAATTTCTCCTTAGAAAGCACAAGTCTACCCTCCTTAACTGAGGTTGTACCCTCATGAATCTCTATGAGAGTGGACCATATATCATGTGCGGTGGTAAGATTGCTAACCCTGTCGAACACATCCATATACAAGCCACAGAATAATGCATTCATAGCTTTGGCATCAAGCTCGAGCAATTTGACTTGCTCAGGTGTGGGAGCTATGCCGGCTTCAAGTGTGAAGCCAAGTGGAGACTCAACAACCTTCCAAACAGCTAGACCCATGGATTGAAGATATACCATCATTCGCAATTTCCACATAGGAAAGTGAGTTCCATTAAACAGTGGGATCCTATTCCAATCAACACTACCCCCGTCGGCCATCTCTGTTGCGGTTAAGCAAGAACTAGAGACCCTAGCTCTGATACCACGTGAAAGGACCTAAGACCGAGATGGGGGTGAATTGGTCCCTAATAAATAAATTACTCTCTCAGTTTGAAAAATTTAATTGAATGCAATAGTAAGTTGTGTGTATATTGTGGCGCATAGATGTTGTTGCAATCGGAACTGACTGTGATCTCCATGTGCTGTCCGACTCCACGGTTGAAGGCAAGTCTCCTTAACACATATTCTAGCCTTTTCTGTTTGATTGCAAAATGATTGTGAAATAAATGTGCTTGTATACTTTGGATTAAAGGATGAATTTGGGGATTAATGAATACCTAGAAAAAGAAAAATGATTTCACACCCTACTATTATGATTTTGCACCCTAGGTGTATAAATGGCATGAGTAGATACTTTAGTTGATAGATCGTGCCACGAGATGGTACATATGAAATTTGATAAATGTTGGGAATATTGAGTACATGAATTAAGGGTTAGAGGTGGTATCATTTTATGTGGGTTATGGATTGAACCCTAGGAAGGGTTTTGATACTTTTGTTTAGGGAGAAACATGGAAGATAGAAACATGGTAAAAATGAATACTTTTTTGCTAGCAGGCAGCAGCGAAGTGCATCGCGTGGTTGCTGGGCCACGCTACAGCGTCCGACGGTGTCGGACGTCCACCCTGAAGCATTACCGTAAAATAAAATGTCAGTCTTGACGCTTGGCCTGCTATCCAGCTTTTCTTTTGTTTTTTTAAAAGGTAATATAACGCAGTGGCAGCCCAACCTACCATGAATGTAGGTTCCAGGAAGTCTTGGATGCCCAAGATGGATATTCCCAAGTTCAGTGGTAGTGAGGTGAGGATTTGGGTGAATAAGTGTGAGACATTTTTTGCCATGTATCAAATTCCATTGGGATTTAAAGTAGCTCCTGCAACTATCTATCTGATGGAGGGAGCCGCTCATTGGTATCAATCGTACAAGTTAACAACCCCGGATCACAATTGGGATCAATTTATGGCAGTAGTGGTGCTTGAGTTTGAAGGAAATAAGTATAGAAACAAACTCTGGGAGTTGTTCCACCTTAAGCAGACAGGGACAGTGGAAGATTATCAGAGAAAATTTGAATTGCTTGTGTATCAGATTCGGCTCTATGACACATCTGTAGGGGGTATGATGCTAGTCACCAAGTTCATCATGGGGTTAAAAGAAGAGTTGAGGGCAGCTGTTGAAATGCAATTACCGGATACGGTTTGGAAGGTAGCTACATTAGCTGTGGTTCAAGAACAAATACTAGCTACAGCCAAAAAAACTGGGTACAGAGGAACATATTCCAAACAAAGTACTGCGGGAGAGCATACTGGGGATGTCACTCCTAAGGGAGCATTTCCTCAAAAGCAAGACAAAGGTGAATTATGGAAGGCTCGACAGCTAAAGGATTATAGGAGAGCCAAGGGTTTGTGTTTCAAATGCGGTGATCCTTATAATACTCAACATCAGTGTCCGGCAACCACTGTTGGTCAAGTGAGAGCTATGCAAATCCAAGAGATTATACCCGATGAAGTGCTGGACACCTTAGTGCAAGAAGAACATGATGAAGTGGAAGAAGCTCAATTGTCTCTCAATGCACTCACTGGTGTGGATAATCCGGCCACTATAAGACTTAGGGAATTAATAGGTCAGAAGGTCCTGTTAATTAATTTTGGTGGATTCAGGCAGCTCTCACAGCTTCGTGGACACACAATTGGTGGAGTTGTTGCAACTACCAACAGACACTATACCGCAGATGCAGGTAAAGGTAGCAAATGGAGAAGTGATGCACTGTTCTCAGTGTGTACCTGCTTTAAGTTGGTGGATACAAGGCCATACCTTCTCTCATAACATGAAGCTCTTACCACTAGGTGGGTATGATGCCATTCTTGGCATGGATTGGCTTAGCAAATGGGGAATTATGCAATGCAACTGGCTAGACAAATGGATTTCATTCTCCTACCAAGGGCTCCCAATTAAGTTACAAGGAGTTAAAGAGGATGCCACCCCACAGTTATCTGAAATTTCAGTAGACACATTACACAAGTGTCAAGTAGGAAATGATATTTGGGCCACAGTGGTGTTGCAGTCAGTTCCTGACCAGCAGTTGACAAACATTCCTCCTAGTATTCAGGCTGTGCTACAGCAATTTGAGGATGTGTTTCAGGACACAATGGGTTTACCTCCACATCTACAGTATGACCACACCATCCCTTTGATACCAGGAGCAGCACCTGTTAATGTCAAACCTTACAGGTATTCCCCATCTCAAAATGATGAATTTGAGAGACAAGTGAAAGAGATGTTAGCTGCTGGCATCATTACTCCTAGTATGAGCCCTTATGCTTATCCTGTGCTTCTAGTTAAAAAGAAGGATGGATCATGGAGATTTTGTGTAGACTATAGAAAACTCAATGCTCTCACAGTTAAAAGCAAATTTCCAATGCCCATAGTTGATGAGCTTTTGGATGAATTGGGAGGTGCTAGTTTTTTCCAAGCTAGATCTCAAATCTGGATATCATCAGATAAGGATGTGGGAAGGGGACGAAGAAAAGACGGCCTTCAAAACCCATCATGGACTGTTTCAGTTTAAGGTAATGCCGTTTGGTCATAGAAATGCCCCGGCTACATTCCAATGTGTTATGAACAATCTCTTTGCCGCCTATACTAGAAAATGTGTGCTAGTTTTCATGGATGATATTTTGATTTATAATAGATCCATGGAAGATCATGTATCTCATTTAGCCATAGTGTTGTCCATTCTAAGAGAAAATTCATTATTTGCAAGGAAAAGCAAATGTGAGTTTGCTTCTTCCCATCTTGTGTATCTTGGGCATATAATATCTGCTGATGGAGTTGCCACTGACCCTGACAAAACTAAAGTGATGGCTGCATAGCCAGTATCATCCAATATCACTGAAATCAAAGGATTTTTGGGGCTGACATGCTATTACGGAAAGTTTGTTAAAAACTACGGGTGGTTAGCAAAACCACTTACTGCTCTGTTGCAAAAAAAGCAGTTCCAGTGGACAATAGAGGCTCAACAAGCTTTTCAAACTCTCAAGGAAGCAATGGTCTCCACTCCTGTTCTCATTCTACCGGATTTCGCCAGGCCATTTGTTATTGAGATAGATGCATGTGATAGCGGTATTGGTGCTGTTTTATCTCAAGATGGTCACCCAGTGGCTTTTTACAGCAAAGCATTAGGGCTGAAAAACAGGATTTTGTCTATATATGAAAAAGAATTTTTGGCCATTATGATGGCTGTGGATAGATGGAGGCAATACCTTGTTCGAGGACCTTTTATCATTAAAACTGATCACAAGAGTTTGTGTCATCTGGAAGATCAGGTTCTCTCATTGGACTTGCAGAAAAAGGTTATGGCAAAACTGATTGGGTTGCAATTTCGTTTTCAGTATAAGAAGGGCCCTGAAAATAGAGCAGCTGATGCGCTGTCTCGGGTGGGTCAGTTTTTTTCTGTACAAGCTATCTCTGGGGGGCAACCGATTTGAGTGCAAGAGCTTCTCAACTCCTATGCAGTGGATACCAAAGCACAAGATTTATTGCAAAAGCTAGCTCTGGCTGATGGCCGATGGGAGGATTTTTCTTTACAATGTGGCATCATTTATTATCATGGCAAGATCTGGGTGGGAGCAAATATTGGTTTACAACACAAGATCATTCAGGCTTTTCACTCCACACCTATTGGGGGACATTCTGGAATTGCTGCCACCTATCAAAGAATCAAAAAGTTATTTAGTTGGGAAGGCTTGAAGATGGCAGTCCAGAATTTTGTCCAACAATGTTCTATTTGTCAACAAGCTAAGCATGAACATTGCAAATTGCCTGGCTTGCTCCAACCTTTGCAAATACCAGATGAGGCGTGGCAAGAAATTTCAATGGACTTTATAGAAGGGTTTCCCCTCTCTGATGGCTATTCTGTAATTCTGGTCATTGTGGATAGGTTTACCAAATATAGTCATTTCCTTCCGGTGAAACATCCATTTACTACTGTCCACATTGCCAAGCTGTTTTTTAGCTACATAGTGAAATTTCATGGTATGCCTAGAGCCATCGTTTCTGATCGAGACAAGGTGTTTACTAGTATTTTTTGGAAGGAGCTGTTCAAGTTATTTGATGTCAAATTACACATGAGTACTGCATACCATCCTCAATCGATGGGCAGACCGAGAGGGTCAACCAATGTGTTGAGATGTACTTCAGATGGCTTCCAATGGCTGAGTTTTGGTACAACTCTTCTCATCACAGTGCCATTCAAATGTCTCCTTTCAAAGCTCTCTATGGCTATGAACCCTCTTATGGTATCTTACCTGACTACACATCTACTAACAAGGATGTTAAGGATATGGTTCTGGACAGGGAGACATTCTCCGCCCTGCTGAAGACGCAATTGTCTAGAGCTCAATAGCGTTTCAAGCATTTTGCTGATGCTCACAGATCTGACCGATCGTTCCAAGTGGGAGAGACGGTCTTGCTAAAGTTGCAGTCGTATATTCAATCGTCTATAGCAAATCGACCTTGTCCAAAGCTGGCTTTTAAATTCTTTGGTCCATTTGAAGTGCTGGAGAAGATCAGCTCAGCTGCTTACAAACTTAAATTGCCAGCAAGTAGTGCTGTTCATCCTGTGTTTCATGTTTCCCAACTAAAGGCTTTTGTCCCTGATCACACTCCTGTAACAAACAAACTCCCTGATACTTTGACACTAGATGTGCAGGAAGTGGAACCGGAAGAGATTTTGGACCGCAGGCTAATCAAGAAAGGTAATTCAGCGTATCTTCAGATTCTAGTGAAGTGGACTGGTTTGTCTGCAGATTTTGCATCTTGGGAAGATCATGATGTTTTAAAGAAGAGATATCCTGCTGCTCGCGCTTGGGGTCAAGCGTCGTCTCAAGGGGGCGGCACTGTCAGTGCGGGTGTGCTGACGGCGGGAGGCGACAAGGCACCAGACTCGTGAATGGGCTTGTTGGGCTGAGTGGGTGTAATCCTTGGGCCGGTGGGCTATGTAAGAGTGTGTGGGCCTCACATGTGGAGAGCCGGAGAGAGAGAGACCGTTAAATGGGATTCCTGTAGCTGTAATCTGGCTGTCGAAAAATGAAGTAACATTTGCCTTCTTCGCCAAACCTCTTCTTCCTCCTCCGAATCGGTGACGAGAGCGATCGCGTATGGTTGTGATGCTTGAACCCTAGGATTCGAGTCACCACATATACTTGTTCTTGTTGTTACCATTTGCTTCTATACTAGTTGGTGCGAAAATTCTTTGTAACCCGTTTGATGTATGATGATTCGACTAGAAGTTGGGAGATGAAGTTGTTAGATCTTTGAGCTGATAGAAGCATGCATTTAATTTGAGGGTGCGGCACTTTTTTCACTGAAATGAAATCAACTTGTCTACGAAAGAAAACTCAACTAATGGTGTGAACTCCATGTATTAGGCACTCGTTGGATAAATGTTGAACTGGGTCATGTTTCGGGAGAAGAGTTGGTGTGATTTCTATGGCTGTTAATATGATATATAAAACCTATTACAAACAAGAGAGTGAGCCCTGTGCGATGTTCCAGGATCAGTGCCAAGTGTTTCCATAAAGGAAATGCTTTAGTAGTTTGATGAGCGTGAGCAATCAACACCAGTAACTCTACGTAGTTAGGTAGCTTGTGATGACAGTTATTGCCAATTCTTGGTTTTTATCTCGCAATGGCACTGAGGCCAAGTGGCGAGAGCCGTTTGAGAAGAGCCCAAAGAAAATATTATGTTTAACGTTTCCAAACTGATTTGCCAAAACTAGGCCAGTAAACTGCTTTTCCGCAAAACATCCTAAGCTTCCCTTTTGGACTAAGCCTCATCTGCATCATTTCCGACTTGCGAGTACAATTGTACTCACTTCCCCCTCTCTCTTTTCAAAATTTCAACAGCTGGTCTGTCCGACTTCGGCCCGCCGTCCGAGGATGTGGACCCTGACTACGATGAGAAATCGTTCTCCAATGAAGGCTATGAAGAGTAGGGTTGCGTGTTCCTACAACCCTCGTGCCTGTGGAATAAATAAGTTAGTAGATGTTGTAATAGGCTTGTATCGTTGTTGACGGCGTGCACACCGCTCAACCACTGCGGATCACACCCCGGTCAGATTTTTGTGTTGCTAGCCGATCAGCCCGAGCTCCGTTCGATTCGAGCGTCGGGCGCGACAAGAGAGACTCTCAGGGTTTACCCAGGTTCGGACCCCCTCGCGGGTAACAGTCCTACTCCTGCCGAGCCTTAGCTCTTTTCTTGTGTTGGCTGTGTGGAATGTGATTACAGAGTGTTAGAACCCCCTCTCCCTTCTCTCTCCGCCCCTTTTATACAAGCCTTCGAGCCGGGGGAGAGAGCTGAGGGGGTAGGCAGTACAGTACTCTCGGTACACTTGATAAAATATGAGAGACAAGACAGGAGAGACGAAAACGTGCTGTCGCTGCGCTGCGTCGCCCACGCGTGCTTTGCAAGTGGCCCCTGACTCCTGCGAACACGCCGGTGACAGGACGGGCGGGCCCTTGCTTGCGCCGCCTGACGCGGGCGGCCAGCCTGATGATGGCGGACTCCCTCTCTGCCGGTCAATTCCTCTGCGCCACAGTGACAGCTTGACAGGCCCGCAGAGGTCACTGCGGCGGTAATCATCTCTTCATCTGTCTATCCGCGAGTAACGTCGTATTGAATGCGCCTGTCCTTCGCAGCAGGGGGACCCTTCGACCAGAAGACTCCTTTTGGTACGCTCCCTGCCACACGGGCCCCACCTGGCATAGAGGGGCACTACGCACACCGAGGGGTTCGCCCACACGCTGGGGTCTGATCGCCCGCCTGACACGTGGGACCCTTGCCTGGAGAGGGGCACTACGCACACCGAGGGGTTCGCCCACACGCTGGGGTCTGATCGCCCGCCTGACACATGGGACCCTCGCCTGGTCTTCCGAGGGGCTCGCCCACGCGCCCGCCTGACGCGTGGGGCCCTCGCCCGGCGCTTTGAGGGGCTCGCCGACACG
>SPJY01015242.1:5683851-5782983 GCA_005191435.1 Raddia distichophylla | reverse complement strand
ACGCTGGGGTCTGGTCGCCCGCCTGACGTGTGGGGCCCTCGCCTGGCTTTCCTTCGGATTCTTTATACCCCTGTATTTATTATACCGACAACATGTATCATAGAAAATTCAATAATGCATATATCACATTTGACCCGGCAATGTATGTATTCCGTCAAGAAAATTCTCCCTACCCCTCTCAATTTTCATAGAAAATTCAGTAATGCTCACCACATGATGACTATCCACTTACCTGAGATTCATGGCGGCTAGAACAATCGACCGGTATTTATTACACCGACAGTAGCCCCCGGGGCCACCATGATACACGAACCGTCGCGCCGACAATTCCCTTTTTCTTGCGCGATGGGAGACGAATCATGGGGGGCCCACCCCTGCGGCGGCCGTACGCCTCATTCTCCACCTGCGCACGATCTTCCTTGGGGAACCACGCCGCTTTTCGCGGGAAATCGAAACGTGCGGGGGCGCCACGCGCGCGAGTGGGGACGGAATCCAAACCGTCGCGCTTGCCTCAACCTTCTTCGCCTATAAAAGCTTCTCTCTTCTGCGCTGCGCTGAGTTCCTTCGCGCGCTAAGTCCCTCAAACTGCTACTTTTCTTTCTGCGCCTTCCTCGCCACCGCTACACAGCCTTCTCGCCAACGCCACCGCCAAACTTCCCATGGCTCCCAAGTGCAGCAAGGGCCGTCGTGGGGACGCCGCACCGTCGTATGGCGCTGTTTTACTTGCTTCCGCCGTCGATGAGGACACGGTGGCGCGGCTCCAAGTCATCGTGCCGCCAACCTCCGCCCGGTTCCGCGCCGGTACCATCATGCCAAGCCCTCGCGCCGGGGAGATTGTGACCTTCTCCTGGGCGATGCTGGCGGGCCTCGTTCCGCCATATTCCGAGTTCTTCTTGGGGGTGTTCGCCTTCTACGAGATCGAGGCGGCGCACCTTCCCCCCAACTCCATCGTGGCGCTGGCCATCTTCGCCCATCTCTGTGAAATGTTCGTGGGGACGACGCCAAGCCTCCCGCTCTGGCGCCGACTTTTCGCTCTGCACACGAGCTCGCGCTCGAGCGCGGTCGGGAGCTGCTACATCACGCTCCGAGAAGCCGCCGCCTTCATCCCGGTTCCGGTCAAGTCCAACTGGAAGGACTGGCACCGGCAGTGGCTGTACGTGGAGGACTCCAGCGGCTGCGACGATCTTGCCCTCCCTGAGAGTTCTGCGGAGCCCATAGCCAACTGGGGATCTCAGGTAGAAAACCCCGTCAGGACGGAGCCCGGACGAAGACAAGGGTACCGCCGCTAAAGATGGACAAAGCACGAGAGGCGCGGGACCCACAGGATCAGTTCCACCGTGCCTACATAAGGAGATGCCCCCAAGCATAGCAACCAAGTTCAGCCGGCCACAAGTTCCACAATCATATTGAGTCCTCTTGAAGTCTCGGAACCACCAGAGAACATTCAGTAGCGGTAGCAGTAGCCAGAGTAGCTTCTAGTCCTTGCTAGCTCAGTGCCGAGAGCACTCCTGTAAGCCCGGGGTCGATGACTTCTAACCCGGCCTTGGCACCTCTGTACTGTTTTACACCCAATACTCAACGAGAGCTGTAGTAGAGCTATTACCTGGCAGTGGGGGCTTGAACCAGTGTAAAAAACACTTGTGCCACCTTCTTCCAACCTCCATCTCACCGTCTCTCTGCGACCTCCATCGGCACCGCCACTCCTCGCCTCGTTGGCTCTCCATCTCCAGGCCGAGGAGCCACACCAGCCCATGTCCAGGAAGACCGCGCGGCCTGAGCTCTTGGCTCGGCTACCACCGCGGGCTGCTGGGAAGGGTTGTTGTTGGGCCTCACTCCAACTACAAATTCGCCTGCTGGTCGGTGGACCCTCCTCCCCCCGGTGGATCTGTTTCTCAGACACCGACATCTGGCGCCCACCGTGTGTCCCATGAGCAGTCCTCAGCAGTCCGCTCCCTCAGGCATGGCTAAGATCCCGGACAACGACAAGACTATCAGTCTCGAGTTCGATGAGTGCGACGATCTGGATGACCTGTGTTAGTGCAAAATCACCGGACCAGATCCCCTTGGGGGATTACGTGGTTCGACAACGGGAGTAGAACGCACTGCTAATTTAGCTCGCTGATCACAACGGAAACACACCAAGATTTACCCAGGTTCGGACCCCCGATGCGGGTAATAGCCCTACTCCTTCCTATGGGATTATCGGATGTTCTTGCTGTTCTTACAAGCTTGTGTTGGTGTGAGAGAGAGAGAGTCCTCCTCTCTCCTGTGCACAGCGCTCCCTTTATATGCTGAGGGCTGACGCTGGCGGGGGGAGAGAGAGAGAGAGAGAGAGAGGGAGAGGTATTTACTAGCCGGGCACGGGCGGCGTCTTCGACCGCCCTTTGCTGCCCAACGGGCCCCACTTTTTCATCTCCCAACGGCTCTGGCTGACGAGATGGGGGACACCGCCTAACACCTCTGGGCGACCGCCCCATCTCTTCTGTCCTTACTCTGCGGCTGCTGCACCACCACTGTTCACCTGACAGCACGCCCTGCGCGTTCATCATGCGCCTTTCTTTCACACGCCATATCCCGCGCATTGAATGCACTCGATACGCTGCGGGGGAGAGACTCCTTAAGTGGGAAGGTTCCCCCACCGTGAGTCCACTGGCAATGGGTCCCCGCGCGGCGCGTGTTTGCGGGGACGCCACATGGCTTGCTCTTCCATGGTCTGGCGACCAGGCCATCCGCCTTGGCCCGTGCTCGCTCGGCCGCCATGTGCTCTGCTCGCTCCGGGACGGGGAGGCCGTGCTCGCGTCCTCTGCCCATGCTCGCCGTGGTGCCATGTGGTCGCTGGGGCCTTTGCCTCTTCTATAGCCTTCTCTGGCTTCATGGGGCCCTCCCTGACCGGGGCCACCGGTCAGTCCCTTGGGTGTGGGTACCCTGGTACTAAATGTACCGACAGTAGCCCCCGGGTCCGCACCGTGACGCGGGCTGCACGGGGATCAAAATTTCACCCGCGCATCGTGCGAACCAGCATGGGCCCACCACTTTCCCATGCCATGTACTTCTCCTCTGCGCCATTGGGAAGTGGCGCGCGGCGCGTAGAATCCGAAGAGCCGTGGGCCACTATCGCGTGCGCGGGAAGCAAGAGAGGCGCGCCATGCTCCCTCGTTTCAGCGGGCTATAAAAGCCCCCGAGACTTGGGCATTTTCTTCCTTTGCCTTCATCGCCATCGTCTTCAACCTCCTGTGCCTCCATAGCAATTCCTTCCGCTTCTCTTAGGGATTCGTCATGTCGCTCCCACTGCTCGCTTCCGCCGCGGATGAGGAGGTGATGGAGCGCTTGTAGACCCTCGCCCCACTAGGAGCTTAGGGCGGGCTGTAAGTCCAAGGACTCCTAGGTCTAGGGTTTTGGCATTTGGTGCCACGTCAACCATATTAAGGACTTTATTTGCTTATCACTTCTCTTAATGAGTTTGGTTGCGTGCGTGTTCGAGGCTCGAGCACGTTAGGTGCGAGTCTCAGCCTCTGGCAGGTCGGTCCCATTGAGCACTCGAGTCGTCGTCTCTGTTCTAAGTCTAGCGGAGTTTAGAACTTTCGAGAGCGATCGAGAGAGTGCCAGGCGTCAAAGTCACCAGAAGAGCCCGGAAGGATCCGAGGTGCTTTGTGATGTGTCTGGGTAATTTTCATAGCCACCGAGTTCACTCAATCCCGTAGGTGTGAAAACTCCCACCCAAAAGCCCAGTCGGTCTTATCCGAAGCAGAGTTGATCTTATCATGTCCAAAAGCCGACAAACATGCGCAACAACCAAGCCCGGGTATCCAAGGAGTGAGAGAAGAGAGAGGAGTGTATTGTGGCCAAAGTCAGGGGCCACCGGACGCGTCCGGCCACTCATCGGACGCGTCCGGTGCACATCGGACACGTCCGGTAGGGCATCGGACGCGTCCGATGAGTTGGGGATAGGGAAACGTGTCTGGATTTTGGCTAAGTCCCAGAACGTCCGAGTGGAAAAGTTACTGTCAGACGCGTCCGATGAGGTGATCGACGCGTCTGACCATGGTGTGGCACTCCGTCGAACACAGCGCAGGCACCACCCGGGCGAGCCCAGATGCTCTCATTGGACGCGTCCGATGAGCTGTTCGAGCTACAGTCGATTTGATCCGAGCCCCTCTTTTGAACTGTGAACCGCTAGATGTCTGACACATGTCCAGGTCACAAGGGGGTCTATAAATACAACTCGGGGCTGGTATTTAGACTTGAGAGAGCTCTTCCATTGTTCCCAGTTGGCTTGGGAAGGTTTGAGAGCTTCTCCCATGGGTTCCCCTTGCCCATGTCCATCTCCACCTAGGGTTAGGGTGAGAGAGAGAGGAGAGGCGTGGGAGAGAAGGAGCAAGGTAAGCACATGGGTTCCCCTCCGTTCTCCCATCGCTTTGCCCCGATTTTCTCCATGTCTCGGTGAGGTTTGGGTGGTCTCCCGGTCTTCCGTGTTGAGTGCTCTTTGGGAATTCCCTCTGGAGTTGTGTTCTTCACCTCGCCGTGTTCTCGCCTCACCGTGGTCTTCACCGGCAACCTCTCTACCAAGTAAACCACTTCACCAACGAAACCCTTGCCTCGGGCAAGGTCACCCGGCTCGTGACCGGGTGCTTACACTTCGTCGGAGCCGAAGTTCGAGGGAAGCCGTGCACGGCTTCAACTCCGGGGTGCCGGGATGTCGTAAAAACCAGCAAAACCATCTAGCTAGGTGCAACCTCTCCACCAAGCAAACCACTTCACCAACGAAACCCTTGCCTCGGGCAAGGTCACCCGGCTCGTGACCGGGTGCTTACACTTCGTCGGAGCCGAAGTTCGAGGGAAGCCGTGCATGGCTTCAACTCCGGGGCGCCGGGATGTCCTCCAAGTTGCCGAGTCGCCGCCAAGTGACCAAGTCTCCGTCAGCTCCGCGTCAAGTAGAAGACTCTATCGGTGTCACTTGTACAAACACCTTCTCCGCGAAGGTCGGTGCCACTATGTGGTGCCGGGGTGTCGAGAAAGCCACCGACTTGTGTTGGAACCCGGCCTCGGTGTATGGGTCGGAAGCGAGGCTTGGGCTTACGCCCTAAAATTTACCAAGTGGATTGCGGGCATGGGACAAGAGAGTCCCGGTCTCTCTTCGGGGATATTCCGCATCGAGGAGTAGGTGCTTTGTGCCGAACCTCGTTAAAAAATCAGTGAGCCTCCCTTTACTTTCCGCACTACATCCCGCTCTACTTAATTTGCTTCAGCTATTGCACTAGTGATCGCTTCGGCTATTAAGTAGTTTGTTTCCGCTCGTTCTCGATAGAATAGCTCGATAACTTAGTCAATTTAGTGTCCCCTCTAGGTTGTTAATTAAATTGACTAAGAACTAAAATCACAAAAATTGTTAGTTTAAATAGTTAAATAGTCCGCTTCACTCCCCTCGCGGCCTTAGATCCTCTCAAGTGGTATCAGAGGGCTGGTGCTCTCCGATAGTGCTTAACCGCATAGAGTAGTCAATATGGCCGACAGGGGTAGTGTCGCCGGGAATAGGATCCCTCTGTTTACTGGCACTTACTTTGGTCACTGGAAAACTAAAATGACAACATACATTCAGTCCTTAGGTCGTCAAGTTTGGATGGTGGTAGAGTCTCCTCTAGGTTTTGAAGTAGAGAAGGAAACAGGTCCCACTGCCGCTCAAATCATAAAACTTGACCTAGATGCTAAGGCTAAAAATGCTTTGTTTTCTGGTTTGGGGGTAGATGCCTTTGAGAGGGTTAGCAATCTTCCCATAGCTCATGATATATGGAAAACCTTGATATAAATACATGAGGGTACAGATGTCGTCAAGGAGGAGAAAATTGTAGTGCTTAGGAGATGTTTAGAGAAATTTAAGATGCTCCCGGGCGAAGATGAGAATGCAATGTACACTCATCTTAACCCAATGGTGTACAAGCTCAAGGGGCTCAGGTACGCCATCACTGACCTGGATGTTTGCAGGAAGATGATACAGGTCCTTTGAATGAAAGGTTACAGGGACTTCGTCGTTGTCGACGGTTGGGATATCGGTCCCAAGTCAACTAAGGTTCTTGAGAAAGGGAGATAGAAGACTTGCCAAGCAAGGCAAATAGCAATCAACGAGCAACAGGGAGACACAGGGTTTTTATCCTGGTTCGGGCCTCTCCGGGGAGATAATAGCCCTACGTTC
This sequence comes from Raddia distichophylla, assembly GCA_005191435.1. Taxonomy (NCBI): domain Eukaryota; kingdom Viridiplantae; phylum Streptophyta; class Magnoliopsida; order Poales; family Poaceae; genus Raddia; species Raddia distichophylla. The sequence continues at coordinate 5,776,796 of SPJY01015242.1, read as the reverse complement.
AGCCTTTCTTTATATCAAAGAGGATTACAAGGAGGAACTCGACAAGACGAACAGGTCTCGGCGAGATTATGGGTGTACAAGAAAGCGATATGCGATGATCTGCTAAGTCTCGATCTTCCCCGGCCCCTCTACACGCCGTAGGGGCCCTGTTTATATAGTGTTGAACAACCGACCTACCGAGGGATAATCGGGCCGGGCTGACCACGAGTCCGTAGCGAATTCGATACATGCCAAAAACATCCCGAGGCAGATAAGGTATACTCCAATTCTTGGGGATCATGACGTCTGCTCCAATCCGGGAAACCACGTCCGGGTCTTCACGTAGCCGTGCAGAACTTTTGCTCGAGTCGGACTCGAACACGAATCCTAGACCATTACGCACCGTGCCAACCAGGAAGCTGTTCGGTAGGATGCCCATGGGCCTGATAGAACCTTCCAGGGAGCAAGGCCCTAGGAGGCTGTTCGATTGGGCCGTCAGGGAGTGGGCCATGTCAATGGGCCGTGATTTTATCCCCGACAGCTAGCCCCCGAGACTCAAGTGGAATAACTCACCCCCTGCGGCGGCCGTACGCCTGATTCTCCATCTGTGCACGATCTTCTCTAGGGAGCCACGCCACTTTTCGCGGGAAATCGAAACGCGCGGGGCATAATGGCGCCACACGCGTGAGTGGGGACGGAATCCAAACCGTCGCATCTGCCTCAATCTTTTTTGCCTATAAAAGCTTCTCTCTTCTGCGCTGCGCTGAGTTCCTTTGCGCGCTAAGTCCTCAAACTGCTGCTCATCTTCTTCGCCACCGCTGCATAGCCTCTTCGCCAACGCCACCGAGCTTTTTTGCCTGCGCCATCGCCAATCTTCCCATGGCTCCCAAGCGCAGCAAGGGCCGCCGTGGGGACGCCGCGCCAGGAGAGACGAAAACGTGGACGCGACAGGAGAGACGAAAATGTGCCGCTGCCGAGCGGCGTCGCCCACGCGTGCTTCGCAAGTGGCCTCTGACCCATGTGAACACGCCGGTGATAGGACGGGTGGGCCCCAGCTCGCGCCGCCTGCCGCGGGCGGCCAGGCTGATGATGGCAAACTCTCTCGCTGCCGGTCAATTCCTTCTGCGCCACAGTGACAGCTTTGACAGACCCACAGAGGCCACTGTAGCGGTAATCATCTCCGTCTTGGTTCATCCGCACATAACTTCGCATTGAATGAGCCTGTCCTTCGCTGTAGACGAGAGCCTTCGCCCAGAAGACTCCCTTAGTACGCTTCCTGCTGCGCGGGCCCCACCTGACAGTGAGGGACCTCTCGCGCTCGCCGAGGGGCTCGCCCACGCGCTGGGGCCTGCTCGCCCGCCTGACGCGTGGGGCCCTCGCCCGGCGCTTGAGGGGCTCGCCCACACGCTGGGGCCTGCTCGCCCGCCTGACGTGTGGGGCCCTCGCCCGGCGCTTGAGGGGCTCGCCCACACGCTGGGGCCTGCTCGCCCGCCTGACGTGTGGGGCCCTCGCCCGGCGCTTGAGGGGCTCGCCCACACGCTGGGGCCTGCTCGCCCGCCTGACGCGTGGGGCCCTCGCCCGGCGCTTGACGTGTGGGGCCCTCGCCTTGCCTTCCTTCGGACTCTTTAAGCCCTATTCTAGTCACGCTCAGCATCAAACAGCCACACTCCACAACCAAAGCTGCTCACCAACCCTGCGGATTGCTATGGCCAAATTCTCAGGCTCTAGCATGACCGAGGAAGACTTGAAGTCCTTGGAGTCGGAGGGACACATCGACGCCGGCAGCTGGAGGCTGCCCGGGGAGGAGGAGATGCCGAAGCCGAACGAAGACGAGTTCGTCAACTTCGAACAGTTCGTGCTGTTCGGGTTGAGGTCTCCCGAAAGCGACTTCGTGGAGGCCTTCCTGAACATCAGCGGGTTGGAGGTAGCAAACCTTAACCCCAACTCGATCCTCCAGATGGCCGTCTTCGCACACCTGTGCGAGGGCTATCTGGGAGTTGATTCTTCGGTGGGGCTGTTCCTTCACTATTACACAATGACGAGGAGCAACTCCGCCGCTTCCGGACTGGGGTGCTACTACCTCAAGCTCCGGGCAACCGCCGACGACGCTCCGTACCCCCGTCCGCCGCTGCTCGATTCAATGGGCGCATGGTCGATGAGGTGGTTCTACACCAGGAGGAGTGAAGACAGCAAGCTCGTCTTCACCGGGCAGGCGCCGGCGAAGGGAACACAGATGCCGCGGCCGGAGCCGACCGACGAAGAGTGGTATCTCACCCGGAAGATCGCCTCGCTTGTGGGCCTTGGGTTTACGGGCAGAGAGATCATCCGGGACTTCCGCTGCGGAGGAGGTCCTACCCCTTCTACAAGATAGAAGGCTGGGAGGACATCACCAGGGAGAGCACGGGTAAGTCCCTTAAACACTCAACCTTTCTTGGTGATTTCATCGAACAGGAACTAAGGACTTCTTCTGTTCAGGCAGTGCAACCAACCGACGCTTGGGTGGCCGAGCAGGTCGACGCCATGCTGAAGGCTGCTAGGAAGGACACCGAGGTCACCGGCGAGGTGGCCTATACGTGCCCAAGAAACATGCTCGCCTGCTCACCAGAGGTAACAAATGCTGATCCTCTATCTGAACTACTAGACTTGCACGACTTTAAGCATGCTAACATTTGCTTCCCGTGTATGCAGGACGATTAGTTGATCCTCGGCGGGATCGTCGAGAAGCTCTCCGAGTCCGACAAAGAGGGAGTGAGGAAGGGCAAGGCCAAGATGGCTGAGAAGCCCAAGGTGGCTACTGCACCGACGCGAAGCTCGCCGCGCCGCAGCGACCGCCAACTGCCTCCGAAGCCCCCTGCGGCGACGAAGCGCGCCGAGCAGGCCAAGCGTGCGCGTGGCCAGCCAAGGGGGAACGCCCAAGCCCGTCCCTCCTCACCGAGAAGAGCGAAGATGAGGTACGGAACTTGACCCACTGGCTGAGGCGATATACGCAATCTCACCCGGGCCATGTGGGACGGTTGCAACAGATCGCCGAGCAAAGGAGGCATGAGGAGGAAGTCGCGCGCAAGGAAACACTCCATGATTTTGTAAAATAATTATAAACATAATTTAAAATTATTGCTTTGAAAAATTGAGGATGTTACACCATGGGTTCCGAGGAGGAGTCGGCGGCCGTGGCGACGGACGGCGAGCCGGAGAGCGCATGCGGCTACAGCAGTTGATCGGGGAATGTCTATGGAAGCAGTTCTAGATCGGACGGTCAGAAGAGCAGCTGTCGTGTTGGCAGGTTTGCGCAGCCGAGCCGAGAGCCGTACCGGTTCAACAGTTAGTCATGGTTTTCGAATGGTTAACTGTGATTTTTGAACTCTTGTCACTTGATTTCATCTAACCTTATGATTTCCACAAAAGGTTGTGGGAACATGCGCGTTAATTTTTTAATGAGTAAAATACACGGACGGTCCCTAAACTATTAGTCGATTCTCATGCTGGTCCCCAATCTACGAAACTACGGTTTTGGGTCCCTAATCTTTTGAAGTGGGTTCTCCCCGGTCCAAAAATGCCATGTGACAGCCCCAGCTGACTAGCGCTGACATGGCCGTCCATGTCATATAAATTACTTAAAAAATTTAGAAAAAATCTTAAAAAAATTTCAGAAATCATAAAAAATACAGGAAATAGTAAAACAATTAGGAAAATTCATAAAAAATTATAAAAAGTAGCACTTGAGGGCTCCCATATGCCACGATATTAGAGATCTTGCGCTTACAACCATAGAGGGATTAAAGGTGACCACATTGTCTTTACGTTTCTTTTTAATGTGTTTATGATTTTTTCCATATTTTTTGTTAAAAAAAATTTCCCACATTTTTATGATTCTTTTGATATTTTCTATATGTTTTTAATGATTTTATTTTTTAATCATTTTTTAAATAATTTCCCACATTTTAATGAATTTTCTCATTTAAATGATTTCCATGTATTTTTATGTTTTTTAATGATTTTCCTTTTTAAAAACTATTTTACGTGAGATGTCAACACTACGTCAGCTCTAGGGTTGTCAGGTGGCAAGTTTGGACCGGAGCGGACCCAGCTAAAAATATTAGGGACCCAAAACTACAGTATCATAGATTGGGGACTTAGATGAGAATCGACTAATAGTTTAGGGACCGCCCATGTATTTTACTCTTTTTTAATTAACCCTTCGTGGGACAGCTATATGTTTTAGCAATTAAGGGTTAGTTGTACGACTTCACTGGAAATGGAATGTCCTACATTGAAAAAAATAAATGTTGTTGTAATACATTAAATCAAAGTTATAGCAAATGTTATAATATTTTAAACTAAATGTTTTCTAAAACTGAACGTTGTTGTATGATGTGAGAACCCGGTTTTGCAAAATCGACCCCTATGTGCTTAAGTATACCACTCCGGTCGGGTGTACGTACCGCTCGGCTATCCAGCCAAAACCAAAAGGTACGCCCTCTGGGGCCACCAGTTGTATTCCACTCTGGTCAGGTACAGGTATCACTCGGCTGATGACATGCCCCATGTTGGGCCGACCGCTGCGTTCCAATGGAACCAGATGCCAGATGCCTATACTTTATGGTATGCCCCAGGTTGGGCTGCTAGCTATATCCCACTCCAGTTGGGTACAGGTACCACTAAGCTTTATTCTACATGGTATACCCCATGTTGGGTCAATAGCTGTACATCGCAATACGAGTACAGGTGGCACTTCATCAAAAATCAAAGTGATGCGCCATACAAAGAGCGGACCACCAGAACTCCGGCAATCCCTGGTTGGGTATCACAAACAACTCTAAGGATGTCTATGAGTCCTTCACAGTCTCCTCGCAGATAACGGGTAGATGCCAGACGGGAAAAACCATCAATAATCTACAAGCACTCGGCCTGAAGCATGACTCATCCAAGGTGCAGTATAAGAAGCAGCAACTCGACAATGAAGCACTCATGGGCTACTGTGGATAACATAGACCCCTGGTACCCACACGGCGGGCCTAAAAGACCACCCCACGGGAGATGGACCAAGTCAGATGGATGAGGACGGTTACCATTCGGACTTTAGAAGGTTTGCCCGTCAAGGAAAGACATAAAGATAGAAGTCTATCCATAATAGGGAAGATACAATTATAATCCTGGATAACTACATATTTGGTTAGAGGATAGAGATAGGAATCCTACCTCGTAACCGACCAGAACTCGTCCTCGTAACCCCACCCCCTCCATTATATAAAGGGGGTAGGTGCCATAGTTCGGCAAGCAATCCAATACCCTTGCCTTATGGCACAACTTGAGACCGAGAACACAACATACGGGAGATCTCCCGATCATCTTGTACACATATACCCCATATAATCCCAGAGCACAGGACTAGGGTATTACCTCTACCGATGAGGGCCTGAACCTGTATAAAAAAAGACCCCCTGTCTTGTGCTACCATCAAGTTTGGATTCAGCGCATAACCCCATTTGAATTCATTGCCGATGATAACCCCCGGTTAAGCACCCGTCGAAAACAACCTTTTGGTGATCAGCTCGTATTCTTCTATCATCTCAACCTTCATCGTATCGAGGTCTCTTTTAGCATCAATGAGCTCCTGCTTGCTTCAGAAGTTGCAAGGTTGTGCCTAGCCTCTCGATGTAGTTTGGTCCACTCCATCAGCAACTCTTCCTTTTCATTGTCATGCACGCCACCTTTTTTTCAAAGTCCTTTTCTTCTAATTCTGTTCTTTATTTGGCCAAAGCTTCACATTCATCATCAAGATCCTCTCTCTCAGCAGAAATTTCTTCCTGGGCTTCTTCTTCATTTTCTTGGTATTCGGTCAGTTTCGCCGGAAGTTCCTTCACAGTAGCTTTACACTCGTCCACTTCTATTGCTAGTTCCACACACTGTCCCTCCAGAGCTTTGAATTGTATACGAAGTGTATCGTACAAGAAACACTCAAACTCGGCATACTTCGCTGTATGGACCGCAGTAGGATCGTTCTCTTCGGTGGGTGCAAATTGACAGTAACGAGCATGGTTCACCGAGCGAAGTGGAATGAAGCGTTATGAAGTACTTTCTAGCTCATACCGATGATCTCCCGCTAGACATTGTAGCGCCCTTCGTGCAACATCTTGTATAGCGTCGTCCCTTAGTGTCCGAACAACACGGAATAGTTGAGTTGTATCTTTTAGTTTTATTCCTCGAGATGGAATGGTAAGGTTCACCGTGAACTGATCTATACCATTTCGGATAGTAGTATCCACCATGTACTCGAGTCTCTTGGTGTAGCCTAGGTGTTGCAGCATATCCCACAACAGCTAAGCGAAACGTCCTTCGACTAGGCCATAGGTAGTCTCAAACGACGTCATCTAAAATTTATAAACAGGATTTTAATTAGAGAGAATTTAAAGAAAACATAAGAGAGTAAGCAGAGCAGGATTAGTCAAATAATATTTTTCTTGCAAAATTAAATCCTTACTTGGCTCCCTAGGCTATTTAGCGTGTCCTACTGTCAGCTCGGTTTTGATACCAACTCTGTGGGAACCCGGTTTTGCAAAACTGACCCCTATCTACTTAAGTATACTAGTCCCAACAAATCATAATTAGTATGCACATAAAAGCAGAATGGAATCACACCTTTTTGCTGAATTTAACGATTGTATGAAATAGACTATTTTGGCGAAGCCAATTATTACAAATATTAAATGTAGCTAATTATAAAACAAAGCATTAGATAAATTGCGACGGTGCAACCCCTTCATATGCCACATGCAACTGACGGGGATGTTACGCCTAGCAGCCAGGACCACCTTCGTCATACTCCTCCTCGTAATCTAGATATTCGACGGTGTTTCCACCTGGTGGTAATTATGAAAGAACAAATTTTAGCAAGCATGTCGTCCTTAAATATGAATGCAGGATACAAAGGTCAGGTGATGGCTCATTTGCATGTAAGATTCTTTTAACAACCTATTAGTATAAAGCGTCGGTTCAAAGAATAAATAAATCTCTTTTTAATACTCCAGTTTTCCCAACAATAATAAATCTTGCCAAACTACACAAAACCTTTGTTATATAATCCCTATATTGCAATGCTTGGCATTCACTGCTCGACATTCGCTGTCCGGCAATCCCTGCCCCTACCTTCTACAACAAGTTATTAAATATTAAAACGGTGAGGTAACATCATAGAGCTGCCTAAGCTTGCTCTTGACCGTGAGCACGACTATCATGATAGTTTTAACTCTGCGGAGTGGGTACACTTTACCCATGTGACTCACCTGTGAGTGAGACGAAGCCACTATCCCTAGTTCGGTGCTGATCAAGCACGCCCACACCCCATGACAAACCGAACTTAGACTTCCCAGGGTAATGACTAAGGTATTACCATTATTAACACACAAGGTTATATGGTTATGCTTGGCTAGATCATCCACTATGCTCGGTCCTTACGTCGACCGAGGTGGCATTCCACGAACCGAACAACCACTTCATCAAGCCACCACCTTGAGTCTACTCACGCCACGTTGATTTTAGTTGAGTTAATTAAATTAACCAAAATCATAAGATAAAGAGTAGATTATCTCTATCAAGAATTTGAATGAAATCCCATCATAAAGTATATATATTTCCATTGAAGCAACTAAGCACTTAGCATGAGCAAAGTCAAGGAGGGCTATAAATCAACAATAATTTATACTAGGCGACAAAGATAGGGTAAACGTGCTAACAGACGATCAACATGCTAAGGCAATTAACTAAGATTAAACATGAAAATTAATAATATTTAAACTAGCCTGCAGTTTTAAAATCTATTAATTGTAATCGACAGAATATAAAAAAAATTAGGATCAACATGTAACTAGCTTCCACCTTGATCTTCCGAGTACACCACCGCAACAACCTCTCCTCCGATATCCTCGGCAGCATCTAAACATAACCGACACAGAATAAATAAACAACGGCATACACAAACAAATAATATATATAGAAAAACGGAATGGGACTCTATGGAGTCAGTGCTCCATTCCTTGTTACAGTTGGATTTCATCAAAATTTGTGCACACAAAGTAAATACATGCACAACAACATTATCATTTGCCATACAAAGTTGTGAATGCAATAACTGCGCAATTAATTATTTTCAAACAAGGTACGGAGCACAGGCTCCATGGAGTCCAAAATACTATATATATATCACACACACACACACACACACACACACACATATATATATATACATGAAGACTAAAATACTCCTAGGAGTATTATAACTAACGTACTCCTACGTTTAAAACGCGGCACGTGTCCCTCAACACCTTCCCCCACGCGCACCCGCACCCTCCCACTGCATGGAGCGTCTCGTGCATGCATGCATGCGTGCTATTTTTTCTTTTTTTTTGGTATTTTTTCGCTGGAAGCTCCAATCGAAAAACCGTTTGCGCCATCAGGTTCCTGACATTTTTTCGAACAAAACTAGACCGGTCTCACTTATAATTTTTTTCTTTACTACAATCATGAATAAAGCTTTACTACTCAGTGCTTATTACTTTACCGCTAGTTAGTGTACAGTTACTCCGACTGTACAGTACGTACTTCGCCTGTACAGTACTATTACTGTGACAAACGTTGTATTAAAGTATTTTATAAGTAGAATAAAGTGTTTAGATTAAGAATAGGGTCCTTATACTGTTCTCAGAATCTAACTCAACTGAAATCACTATGAAATTACTTGCGATCTGTAAAGCATCTTTATCTGATCTCTGAAGCATTTATATGTTGCGTAGAAATTTTTAATGTCATCTGTAGTAAAGTATAGTATGACTATGTGTAGGCAACCAGGGGAATATTTGTTTTTCATGCACTTGGCTGCATTAGAAATATCTTTTTCTATGCACTTGTCTGCTGCATTAGAAGTGTATTTTTTCAAAAAAGATTGATCTCAATACATCGTTTGTAAATTGCATAAAAGTATCAAAACTTCGACACATTAGAACGTGATCCCAAACAAACTCGAGATTATCACGAGATCGTTCTCTGGGGTGCACGGCTGCACGCTGGCCTTTCTCTCTGTATATTTATCAGCCCAAACCGACCTGCTGCGGGGAAATAAATAAATAAAACCCGTCTCAAACCTCAGCTGCACACACATATCGGATAGTGGAGAGAGGAAACAGTAACCGCTCGGCTTCTCCGCAAGGCGTGGCGCCCCTGGCGGCGGCGGCCCAGCAAACGGCGGCGCGCAGCGACTGAAGCGAGCGGCGAGCAGCGGCTGCGTGGCAGCGTGGAAGCACTACAGCGCAGCAGATGAGCAGCAGCTGTACAGCATGCAGCAATGCTAGCTAAGCAAAATTACGAGCAGCATCCATGGCGGTTCAGCAGGCTACGGCGGAAAAAGGCGAACGGCGATGGCTCGCAGGCGACGGCGTCCTACCGCGGAGGCTATTGCTTGCAGAGTGACATACCTCTCCGACTAGAACCTTGCCGCACTACTACGGATCGGGGTAGGCCAAGCGTCTCGTAAGGCCTGTGCAAGCGGTTTTACAACCGCTTGCAGGCAACCGCGGCCGATGCCCGACGTGCATCACAAGCGGCTCCCAGAGCCGCTAGTGAAGCCCCTCTGCAAGCGGTTCGCGGGGCGATGGCGCCCGAGTGGGCACATGACGCTCAAGGAATACAGCATGGGCAAGGAGGATTTCCTCAACGCAATCGCCGTGCTGAGCACCTTTGTGCCCGGCAACGACATCGGGGCCGACAGGGACCACATCGCCCCGCACCTGGCCAGGCTCTGTGTCATGGTCGCGGAGGCGGCCAGGTTCAAAGACATCATGATGACGATCGGTGCGAGCTGGACAGAGGGCACACGCATCACCGACGACCAGGCCAAGGCGGTGGTGCGCTGGGGGGTCATGTGCGAGGCGCTCCTGGTCTGGGATCGCACGGGCTACTGGCAGGACACCGAGGGCAATAATCTCCGGGGCTGCGGGGTCAACGACCCGCAGGACGCCATTGTCAGGCTCGGCCTCATCCTCCTCCCGATGTGCTACTCCAATCGATGGTAGACGAGTGCTCTTCTGCCGCCAAGGGCAACTGAAACTGAAACTGAAACTGAAACATGCATCTTTTTTTTTTTTACTTTCACTAGCTTAATTCCCATGCCATGTAACTCAACTGGCTGAGAATAGTGTGTATTCTCAGTCAAACTTTAATTGTCGTAAGATGCATCATCTTGTTCAGCTGCTCAATATTAATAAAGTACTAGTTTATAGTACAAATCATCGGCTGCAAACATGCCCAAACTCATTCTTTTTCTTCTTTCAGTGACACACATGCAGTGCATCCATTCTTCTTCTTCTTCTTCTTCTTCCAATTGCATAAATAATTAGTTAACTAATTATATATTTAACACCAGAGCAAGAGCTCAGAAAAAATAAACAAAATATTAAGAAAACAAATTACTACAAACTTGTCAACTTGTATTGTCACCGGTCGATACAAACCAATATCAAGGCTCTCGATCCAATCCTGTGAGGCTGCCACTAGTACGTGCGACCGCAGGTTAACCGACGGCACGAAATCCGATCCATCCATTTTTATTCTCTTTTTTTTTATACAACGGACGAGATCGGCTGCAGCACCGATTGCTAACAGCAGCGCTACAGTGCCTTCCCTGCTACAGTGCCGGCGATCGCTTCACTTGCAGTGGCGACAACCAAACCACCACCGTGGGTCAAGGATCATTGGAGTGCCCGTATGTATGTTGCTAACGGAACTAAAAAGAAAAACATAAATGCAAGTAACATGTGAAATTATAAAGATTGCAATGAAGTTTGAGTTAAGTAATTGCAATAAACAAGCAGATCTGTTTTTTTTGAAGTTAAATGTCAAATTGAAGCTAAAAAATTCAAGTGTAGAACGTTCCATAAATAATGTCTCGTAGATGATAAGAGGAAAACAAAGAGAAACAGGGAGTTAACCAAATATTTAAGCATGTCTTTGTAGCTGGCGCGCGGATGACAATAAAAATAGTTATAACGTATCATATATTCATATACTACTGTGTCATGCAAAACTAAAGCACAAATAGCCAAGCCTGCATAAAGGCCAAATCAAAAACAAATAGACTCGTGGTTTAGGGGCATCCAAGTGGGACATCTTTGCCAAATGTTGTAAGAACACTTCCAAGACACTTATGGGCAAATATGAACCGCAAGTTTCACGTCCTCCTCAAATTTTTATAAAGGACGCAAAACATACAACCTTGTTGCATTCACATACAAAAAGTCAATAAAAGGTGCACCGCCTCCTAAATCCTAAATAAGATGCAATCTTTACAAACAAGACATCGAAGTGCCGTGGAGGTTGTTGCAAAAGAAAATTCCGAGATTGCATGGACAATCAGTGGCAGACGGAGCACTGGGGCGCTTTAGGGCGTGCGTCCCTGCTCTGTTCTGCGGGATGCCGGAGACGGCTGTGGCCTGCGGGAAGACGGGCAGCGGGGCAGCCGGCTCCGGGAGGCGGACCGGTGGCTGCGGGGAGGTTGCACAGGGCAGCAGCCAGCAGCGCAGCAGGCAGCAACATTGCTTTAACACCCCAACCTAACCAGACTCAAGTGCTATGAACACAGGATACAAAAACAATACCTCATAAAAAATTTTGACAGCATATCCCTTGTAAATCGGTCACTTTTGCACAGAGGATTCATAATTTCACAATATTAAGCCATCACACCAATTTAAAACAAACTATCTTAAAACCTTTAAGCATAATTAAGGTACCATCCGAGCTTTAACTTTAGTCGACACCGAACAATATCGATCCAAATTAAAATTTAACAAACGAATGACAACTAACGTTTCCAAGCTCTAATATCAAGCAACTAAGTTTATTTGAATCACTAAGGGTTGAATGTGTAGTTTGACGTGCGTGTAGCAACAGTGAACTACGCCCATCCCATGCATGCTTCAATGGTCACAAAAAAAACATAGAAAGAAAGAGTGAGTATAAAACTCAACAAGTGCATAAAATAAGAAAGATTATATCTTTATCTAAAATAGCAAAAGGCATTGGATCATAACTTCTTCATAATTTGATATGTGATCATGCAATGCATATGCTCATGCTCATATCTCATATGCATGTACCGGTACCGCTGAGTGTACACCCGTCGGTGTCACACCCTACACTCCATCCCGTGGAGGTTGACCAGCGAAGCAAGTCTACCCCACCATCCCGTGTGGGGTGCCTACCGAAGTAGGTCTTTCATGTCATCATCATGCTCATAGATGCAATTGTATGGTTTAATCATAATAACTTACCATCATACCATCCTGTCGGGGATAAAATCACGGCCCATTGCCATGGCCCACTCCCTGACGGCTCAATCGAACAGCCTCCTAGGGCCTAGCTCCCTAGAAGGTTCTATCAGGCCCATGTGCATCCTACTGAACAACTCCCTGGCTGGCACGGTGCGTATCGGGCTAGGATTCGTGTTCGAGTCCGACTCGAACAAAGTTCTGCACGGCTACGTGAAGACCCGGACGTGGTTTCCCGGATTGGAATAGACGCCGTGATCCCCAAGAATTGGAGTATACCTTATCTACCTCGGGATGTATTTGGCATGTATGAGTTCGCTACGATCTCGTAGTTAGCCCGGTCCGATTATCCCTCGGTAGGTCGGTTCCTTAACACTATTTAAACAGGCCCCCTATGGCGTGTAGAGGACACGTCCACCAGATCATCGCATATTGCTTCCTTGTACACCCAGAATCTCGCCGAGACTTGTTCGTCTCGTCGAGCGCCCTCTTGTAATCCTCTTTGGTATAAAGAAAGGCTGGACGTAGGGCTGTTATCTCGCCTGAGAGGCCCGAACCAAGATAAAAACCTTGTGTCTCCCTGTTCGTCGTTGATTGCTGTTCGCATAGCTTGGCAGGTCTTCTATCTCCCTTTTTCAAGAACTGTAGTTGACTTGAGAACGATATCTCAACCGTCGACACATCCCATGCCATTAATACATCATCAGCACAAAAATGTAAGTAAGTATTCAAAACATACGGTGTACCCAGAAGGATCACCAACACTGAAATATGCACTTGCCTCTTCTCCCAACCGATGCCGAGTGAGTTGCAGGGGTAACCAATCCCGAGACAGCATTTCCAACAATAAAACTCCCCAAATCAACACCCGATCGCAAGCGAGGAAGATAGCTACTAACTAGCACCAACTCATGGTCATCTAGATCTAGCTAATCTCTCTTAGCAATGGTTTCTAAAACTCGAAATTCCTATAAATTAAAATCTAGACAACAGCTTAAACCATAACGGCCAAACCGTAAGTCCGAATTTCGCGTTCTTGGACTTTATGGAAAGATAATTTCGATACCTACAACTTCCGTAATATGGCCGAAGTCCAGTTTTCAACGTAAATATCTCAATTTAAGGGACAAAGCCACTGCTGTACTAAACCGATCTATAAAAACCTCGTCTCCATATCTATGACCAATACTCCATGAAAACTATCATCAAACTATGGGGAATTCATGGGAAACAGGGAATCTCACTATCAAAGGCACAATTGACGCAAATAACAGGAATTAGAATAAACCCTAACTCCTCTTTCTTACCTTCCTCTTCTTATCCCTTGTCCTTTCTTCTTCCTCCTCTCCTCTACCTCCTCCTCCCCTTGCTTCTGACCAGCAGCAGCTGCACCTCAAGGCAAGGCGTCGGCAACAGCAGAAGGCAGCGATGGTAGAAGAAGAAAGAGGGGCGGCGGCCAGCTGGAGAGGCAGAGAGAGCAGCACGGGAGAAACTCTCCCTCTCTCTCTAGGTCTATTAGGCCCTGGAGTGGGCTGGGCTAGCAAATGGGCCAAAGGCCACACAGCGTTACATTCCACCCTCATTAAATGAAATTTGACCTCGAATTCTAGCCTTCCATTTCTTTTAGGGTAACACTAAACATAAAAAAATAACTTCGGCACGTACCTAAGAAGAATAACTCTGGGTACTTTTCTTTCATAAGCGACTCCAACTCCCAAGTTGCCTCACGCTTGGTCTGGTTTGTCCAGAGCAATCGAACATACCTCAAGGTCTTATGCCTTAGCACTCGCTCGGACTCCTCCAAGATTCACACAGGTTGAGCCTCAACCGTGAGATCTTGTTTAATAGTTAAAGGCTCTAAGGATATACGATGTTCTGGGTCCTTTAAATACTTCCTCAGCATGAAAACATGAAACACATTATGCACGCCACGAAGAGACTTGGGAAGGTCCAAGCGAAAGCAAATTTACCAATTCGCGCCACAATTGGAAACGGTCCAATATACCTTGGACTCAACTTCCCTTTGGCTCCAAAACGTACAATGCCCTTTGTAGGAGAAACCCTCAACAAAACCTAACCACCAACCTCAAATTGAAGGTCTCTTCTCACATCGACATAGCTCTTCTTTCTGCTTTGGGCAGCTAGCAAATTTTGTCGAACCTCTGGATCGACTGTTCGCTGAACCCAATCAGGACCCAAAACTACTTTCTCCCCAATTGCATCCCAGCAAAGGGGAGATCTGCACTTCCGCCAATAAAGAACCTCAAAAGGAGCCGCTCGAATGCTACTATGGTAGCTATGTTATAAGAAAACTCAGCGAGCGTAAGATGATCCTCCCAACTTCCCTTCCAGGATAACACACAGGACCTAAGCATATCCTCGAGTGTTTGAATGGTGCGCTCAGATTGCCCATCTGTTTGCGGGTGAAAAGTAGTGCTTAGACGAAGCTGTGTGCCGAGAGCAGCTTGCAAACTCTCCCAGAACTTGCACACAAAGGCCGTGTGCGTTTGAGTGTTCTGGGGCGTAGCGTAGCGTTCCTCGCTGCGCGCGCGTCGCCGGAAATTCAAATCGACACGCGACGCGCAGCTACGCTACGCAGGAACGCGCAACGCCAAACTTAGCATCTCTATCGGAAACGATAGTCTTAGGCACACCATGCAACGTCACCACTTCGCGAACATAAATAGGGGCCAAATCACTCACGGAGTTTGTTGATCGGATGAGAATAAAATGTGCAGACTTACTGAAACGGTCTACAACAACCCATATAGCATCCTTTCCTCGTGGAGTGCGGGGAAGTCCCACCACGAAATCCATACTTATATCATCCCTAGGCCACAAAGGAACTTCTAAGGGCTGCAATAACCCCGCCGGACGTTTATGTTCTGCCTTCACCTGCTGACAGACCCCACAAGACGCCACATATTGCGTGATGTCTACCTTCATCCTTTTCCACCAAAAGCTTTTCTTTAAATCTTGGTACATCTTGTTTTCACCAGGATGCATGATATAAGGTGTACGATGTGCTTCTTTCAAAATATCATCCTTAACCTTAGCCTTTTGTGGCACACAAAGACGGCCCTTGAACCATAGTGCACCGGACGAATCAAGACTAAGTACCTTTTCCTCCGTCAAGTTGCGTCCTAACCTGTTGGAGTAGTCGATCATGTTGTTGTGCTTTTTTCACCCGATCTAGAATGGCTGACTCTAGAATTAACCGTGTTTCTTCCTTCACAGCCCCACATAACAGAAAGAAATCCCCATGAGCTCAAAATTAGCAACAAGAGAACCCAAATTAGGAGGCATTGCTTTTACGACTAAGGGCATCTGCTACCACATTCGCCTTGCTGGATGATATTGGATTGAGAGATCATAATCCGCAATCAATTCTAGCCATCTTCGCTGCCTCATATTCAAGTCCTTCTGTGCCAAGATGTATTTGAGACTCTTGTGATCGGTGAATATATCACAAGACTCCCCGTACAAATAATCCCTCCAGATCTTTAAAGCAAAGACAACGGCGGCCAACTCTAGGTCATGGGTGGGATAATTCTGCTCATGCTTCTTCAATTGGCGAGATGCGTATGCTATCACCTTATTGTCTTGCATATGGACACAACCAAGCCCTACTTGAGATGCATCCGAATAAACCATGAAACGCTTCCCTTGCTCAGGAAGAGTGAGAATAGGAGCAGTCACCAACCTTTCCTTTAAAGTGAAAAAGCTTTGCTCACATTCACCCGTCCATTGAAACCTCATACCTTTTTGGGTTAACTGAGACATTGGTTTGGCAATCATGGAAAAATCTTTCACAAAACGCCGGTAATATCCAGCTAGACCCTGGGAACTCCTCACCTCCTTCGCATTAGTCAGTCTCTCCCAATTCACCACTGTGGAAACTATACCGGCGTCAACAGATATACCTTTCAGATTAATGATATGGCCTAAGAAACCCACTTCCGAAATCCAGAACTTACACTTCTTTAATTTAGCATAGAATTGATTGTCCCTAAGTGTCTGAAGCACAAGCCTTAAATGCTGCTCGTGCTCTTCATTGGACTTAGAGTAAATTAAGATGTCATCGATGAATACGACAACGAAATCATCAAGATACTCAGCATACTGTTCATCGTTTCCATAAAAATAGCAGGTGCATTTGTTAGTCCAAAAGACAACCTTGTATTCATAATGGCCATACCTTGTCGAGAATGCTGTTTTCTCAATATCCTGCTCACGCACACGGATCTGATTATAACCAGATTGCAAATCAATCTTTGAAAACAACTTGGCACCCCGTAACTAATCAAACAAATCCTCAGTGCGTGGCAAAGGATACTTGTTCTTGATGGTCATTTGGTTAAGCGCACGATAATCCACGCACATACGCCAATTTTTGTCCTTCTTCTCTGTAAAGAGCACAAGAGCTCCCCATGGCGATACACTGCGCTGAATTAATCCCTTCGATAACAGATCATCCAATTGCTTCTTCAGCTCTTCTTGGAATAGACGAGCTAATCGATAGGGGGATAAAGAAATGGGTCGAGTGCCGGGAACAAGATCAATTCGAAAATTCCACCTTCCGCAAGGGAGGCATGCCCGGTAACTCCGCAGGAAACACATTGGGGTATTCACATACTATAGGGATCTTCTCAATATGCAACGAGGAACTTGGTTTCTCGACCATAGACATAAGCATTCCGGTTCTTAGTGCCCGCCGACCCAGAAATAAACTAGATAGCACAAACAATGAATATGATGGTGCATTGCCCTGAAATATCATCTCTTCCCTGGACGGAGCTTGCAAAGTTATCGTTTTCCAAAAACAACATATCCTAGCTCGATGACGATATAACCAGTCCATACCAAGGATCACGTCAAACGGCTTGAGTTGGATAACCATCAAATTAGCAGTGAAATGTTCCCCATCAATTGAGACTTCACATCCATAACAAACTATGGTGCTAGAAATAAGACCACCCACAGAACTAATCACGACAGAATTAGAAATCTTCTGCATAAACAACTCGGCCTTTCTAGCAAAATCTTGTGATACAAAGGAAAATTAAGGAAGCTCCAGTATCAAAAAGAACAAATGCATCATGAGAATCCACAAGTAGGGTACCTGTCACCACATCAGGACGATAAGCTGTTTGAGAGGTAGGCATGGTATAAACACCAGGCGGCGTCAATACGGTGGAAGCCCCAACACCCAACTGAGGAGGTGCGCTCGAAGGTGAAGCAGGAAGCTGGGGTAGCGCCGAGTGTCCCGCTAGTGGAAGCGGCCAATAATATCCATAGGGTGGCGCCCAATTGAAAGACAGCTGAGATGAAGACGCTGGAACCAAGGTTTGGACTGACCCTTGTTAAGAAACATCTATAGACGCAGGCACTGGCTTCCACTTGATGAGACCATTAGGGTTAGGCCGACACACCCTATCCATATGGCCTATTGAACCACAGTGATGACATTCCCCACTCCATTTACACATAGCTACATGGTGGGGACCATCACACTTAAAGCAAATCATCCCTTGACCAGGAACAGGGTGAAAAGCAGGTGTGTTTGATGAGCGTAACGTGGAAGAAAATTTTCTTCCCTGGTGAGGTTTTGACAACGAAGGAGCCTGACCACCCTTAGACTTCTTGAATGAGGTTCGCTGAGATGACCCACCCCCATCATTGTGCCCCCTCTACTGTCCAACACCACCTCCCCCTAAAGGATCAAGGTCAGCGGTAGCACCAGAACCACCTTGAATGTTGGGGGGGCACTAAAGCCTTTCTCTCCTTTGTGAGCAACAAGTCAACATCAATGCTCTTCGCACGCTCAACCACCGTATTGAATTCATGAATTGGTACTCCCTCATTCTCATATGAGACTCAGATTTAGTCCATTGCAAAACCTGCGTGCCTTCTCATTATCATCTTTAGCTACCTTGTCAAGGAAACAAACCACACCATTGAAAGTTGCCTCATACTCTTCTATGGACATCTTCCCTTGGACGAGGGTGGACAACTTATTGTTATCCTCTCCAAGAAATATGGAGGGTAATATCTGGCTTTAAATTGTTCAACAAAGACATCTCAAGTGATAGGACCCTAAGCCGCTATTGGAGATTCTTACGCTCTTAGAAATTAATCCGCAAGAGGACGGATATCGCTTGTAGTTTTCACCTAGGAGTATTCCAAGGTATCGAATCCACAGGGAATGAGGGAGAAAGATAATTCTAATATCTATATTATTGAGATACCAACCAGCTAGCTAAGGGGTAAATATGATACGATAAATAGACCGGTGACACACACACACACACACTAAGTAGAGTGCTACAATAGTTAGGCAGACAATTGGGAGGACAGCGAGACGGGTTTAATAAGTTCGTAAATGTTGTGTGATTTAGTTTATTAAGAGAGCTTGGGCGATAACGATGAGTGGTTCAGTTAATATTCGTCGTCGGAGCTCGGACATTCACTACCACCCGCTATCCTGAATTGGAATCCCAAATGGTTATGATCATTCCGATAGGGCTCTACTGATCCAAAGCCGAACGATGTGGGTTACGCGCGAGATAATTAATATCTACGGATGGATAGGGCTGTCACCACCTACCACATATACGTGGGCCCGGGTGTAAAGAGAGTTAGTCCTAGTCTCAGACACCATGTCTGCTACTATTTCTAATCAACCTTCCTCAGATCCTAGGAAGATGATCTAGGTTCAATACTTGGGTCTTTCAATATATGAGTGAGAACCTAAACTGATTCCAAACGAATACAAGCTACCGGTTAGGTTAATCCACACAACTCATATAGCAGATATGCTCAATCTCTAATAAAGCTCAACACATAATAAAATGAATGAAGTGATCTCAATAATTCAAACATTTAGAAAAGGGTACAAGAGCTATTACCCAAATTCCCGAAGACACTTCCAGAACTTTGAGGCTTCAGCTCGACTAGACTCTAACTCCCAACTAATCTACTCTAACTAAAGAGCAACTCTAAATGAAGTGGATGAAGTAAAGTGTGGTGTTGTGGTGTGTTATTAAAGTGAGGTGAGGGGGTCCTTTTACAGTGATCCGCAGCCAACCGGGGACTTCCACGTGTAGGGACACTTGTCAACTAGTCCCCCTCCAAAGGAGAATCCAAAGGGCATCAAAGGGGGGGTCAGCCGGCCTAGTCGGTCAGCCGACCCACTTCTAGCTCATCTGGCCGTCCAATTTTGTTGTGTTGCTCCATGGACGGTGTAGATGATCCCCTCAAGTCGGTTTCTCTAATTGACTCCCGCAAGTTAGGAATCCAATGGAATCCTATGCTCATGTGTGAAGAAAGTGCTGCCTTTGGATCAAACCGACTGAAGTGGACGATGGGGATGTCTCCAAATTGTGCTTTTAGACCACTTGGGAGAAATTGGCGCCGGATTGGTGACATGTATGGGTCGGCCGGCCTGGCTTTTTGCCCGGTTCGGCTCTGGTTTTTTTCCATTTTATACCTGTCGACCAAAACTCACCAAAACTTGTGGAACTTTATTAGTTTAAAAGAAAAAAGTTAGTATAAACCATGATTTTCTCCCAAAATGACCGGAATATCGGCGTATGTTGGCGTATGAATTTGGACTTTATTGGACGCCAACAGTGGTGTGTCCGCTGTACATCGTTTATCCTAAGATCAAGGGTGGAGGCAACCCCTAGGGTTTGAAGGTCTTACCCCTGAGGCTATAAATAGAGGGGGGAGGGGAACACCTCCTCCTCACCTTTTGAGCTAGAAATTTCAGATTTGTGAGAAGGGTGTGTGGGAGAGGCAAGGTGGCACCTGCGAGTGCTTGTGGTTGTGAGAACGGCTAGTAAACTTACAACTATCTATGAAATGAAACCTTCGTTCTTCAAGTCCATGGCTCGTTCTGGCTAGCTCATATGTTTTGATCTTGTTGCTTTGTTGGTTTTTGTTGCAACTAGTTTATTTGCCTCCTCTCCTTTGTTATGCTTCTGATACATGATGTCTTGAGGGTGCACATATGGTTTTACATCTTTTTTCAACCCTAGGATTGACTAGAGATCAAGTTTTTCATCAAGTTGCAAATATGTCTAAAACCTGTTCTTCGCACAACAGTCATTGTTTCATTTTTAGAAATATCTACAAAAATCATTTTTTTAGTGCTTCCACTTGGAGCAGTTTCGTGACTTCCATATGTATCAACACAAAAATTTTGATGTCATGAAGATTTTCCGTTTGGGTGAAATGAGGTGAAAACCGAGGCCCAAATTTTACAGCACGAGATCTTTGACATGTTGTAGTTTTTGATTTTTCCTTATTGTTGTGCAAGGAATTTTGAGGAGATTTTTGGTCAAGTGCTTCACGACTCATAGGTTCATAGGGAGAAAATTTCCAAAAAGGTTGTCGAAAAAGCTCGGGTTCGATTACAGAAAGTCGAACTAGAAGCAGATGAGTATCGAATGAATGGATACTCTGAGATAGAGCAAGAAAAAGAAAATTTGATTAATGCTACTTCTATTAGTTTGGAACAATTAGAAAAGTCTAAAAATGAAACCCTTTATTTTGAAAAACAAAGAGCGATGAATCAGGTCCGACAACGGGTTTTCCAACAGGCCGTACAAGGAGCTCTAGGAACTCTGAATAGTTGTTTGAATACCGAGTTACATTTCCGTACGATTCGTGCTAATATTGGTATTCTCGGGGCCATAGAATCCAAAAGATAATTAAATTAATTAGGCCTTGAACTTCCACTTTCGTTTAGAATTTAGGCATTATTTTTCCCCTTGCTTCCGAAAAAAAGAGTCAAGAAACACTAATGGCAACCCTTCGAGTCGACGAAATTCATAAAATTCTCCGCGAACGTATTGAACAATATAATAGGAAAGTAGGGATTGAGAATATCGGTCGCGTAGTTCAAGTGGGAGATGGGATTGCTCGTATTATAGGTCTTGGTGAAATAATGTCAGGTGAATTAGTCGAATTTGCAGAAGGGACTAGGGGTATTGCTCTGAATTTGGAATCCAAAAATGTTGGGATTGTATTAATGGGCGATGGGTTAATGATACAAGAAGGAAGTTTTGTAAAAGCAACAGGAAGAATTGCTCAGATACCTGTGAGCGAGGCTTACTTGGGTCGTGTTATAAATGCTCTGGCTAAACCTATTGATGGGAGAGGCGAAATTGTAGCTTCGGAATCTCGCTTAATTGAATCTCCTGCTCCGGGTATAATTTCCAGGCGTTCCGTATATGAACCCCTTCAAACAGGGCTTATTGCTATCGATTCGATGATCCCTATAGGACGCGGTCAGCGAGAGTTAATTATTGGGGACAGACAGACTGGCAAAACAGCAGTAGCCACAGATACAATTCTCAATCAAAAAGGGCAAGATGTAATATGTGTTTATGTAGCTATTGGTCAAAGAGCATCCTCCGTGGCTCAAGTAGTAACTACTTTCCATGAGGGGGGGGCCATGGAATACACTATTGTAGTAGCTGAAATGGCGGATTCACCTGCTACATTACAATACCTGGCTCCTTATACGGGAGCAGCCTTGGCTGAGTATTTTATGTACCGCGAACGGCATACTTTAATAATTTATGATGATCTCTCCAAACAGGCACAAGCTTATCGCCAAATGTCCCTTCTATTAAGAAGACCCCCCGGCCGCGAAGCTTATCCAGGGGATGTTTTTTATTTGCATTCACGCCTTTTGGAAAGAGCCGCTAAATTAAATTCTCTTTTAGGCGAAGGAAGTATGACCGCTTTACCAATAGTTGAGACTCAATCTGGAGACGTTTCTGCCTATATTCCCACTAATGTAATTTCCATTACAGATGGACAAATATTCTTATCCGCGGATCTATTCAATGCCGGAATTCGACCTGCTATTAATGTGGGTATTTCTGTTTCCAGAGTAGGATCCGCGGCTCAAATTAAAGCCATGAAACAAGTAGCTGGCAAATCAAAATTGGAACTAGCTCAATTCGCAGAGTTACAAGCCTTTGCACAATTCGCCTCTGCTCTTGATAAAACAAGTCAGAATCAATTGGCAAGGGGTCGACGATTACGGGAATTGCTTAAACAATCTCAATCAAACCCTCTCCCAGTGGAAGAGCAGATAGCTACTATTTATACCGGAACGAGAGGATATCTGGACTCGTTAGAAATTGGACAGGTAAAGAAATTTCTGGATGAGTTACGTAAACACCTAAAAGATACGAAACCTCAATTCCAAGAAATTATATCTTCTAGCAAGACATTCACCGAGCAAGCGGAAGCCCTTTTGAAGGAAGCTATTCAGGAAGAGCTCGAACGGTGTTCCCTTCAGGAACAAACATAAATTTTGCATGTCTACTCTTGTTAGTAGAAGTAGTGGAAAAAGAATCGTTGAGAAAGATTTTTCCTTTGAATCGTGCAAAAAAGTTTTCTTAGTTTTTAGTATAGTTATTTAAAGAATAGATAGAAAAAAGATTGCGTCCAATAGGATTTGAACCTATACCAAAGGTTTAGAAGACCTCTGTCCTATCCATTAGACAATGGACGCTTTTCTTTCGTATTTTCTTCTTTCTTTTCATTTTTTTCTCTTGTTCCGATAAGAAACTCTTAGACCGAAACTCTTTTAGGAAAGAAAAACAAATCCATATACAAGATGCATATATCATAAAGAAGGAATATGAAACGAGTAGCGGAAATCGAACCCGTAACCACAAAGTTATGAGCCTTGTGAGCTATCAAACAGCTCTATTCTCTTAAACTAAAGAAGGGGAACCAAACTAGTGGATAAAACGGCATTGGATACGCCCCTCTACCATATCTATATAAATAGAATAGTCCATTTATACAGAATGGTAAAGAGGGCTCTTCTACGATCATCAATTCCAGAAATCCATACAAATATGAAAGGGTTTTTTATCCTTACCAACTCGATCTTGTTGCACCTGGTAACAAACATGCATAAACCATTTCTCGAAGTATGTGTCCGGATAGTCCAAAGTCTCGATAATTAGCTCTAGGTCGTCCGGTCAAAAAACAACGTCGATGAAGGCGTGTAGGTGCACTATTACGTGGTAGGGATTGCAATTTTTCTCGCATTTTCGTTTTTTCACTCAAACTTAAGGGAGAAACTTTGCTTCTTATCTTTTTTTTTGAAGATCGACGAATCAAATGAAATTTCTGTTCTAATTTCTGCCGCTTCTTCTCCCTCTGAATCAAACTTTTTTTTGCCATAATGTGTCGTGCCGGTACTATTATTTCCTAGTATATAGTTCTAGTCCTAGACGGAACAATAAATAGAAAAAGAAATTTAAGAAGTCGGATCCTCCCTCTCCATCAAGAGTAATGAACCTGGCGCTGATACAGTACAAAAAAACTAACTAAATTAACCAAACTTGCCTGATGTTGAGGCAATCAAGAAAGCCGCATAAGTGAATATATAACCCACGGAAAAGTGCGCTAATCCAACCAATCTTGCTTGCACAATGGAAAGAGCCACGGGCTTATCTCTCCAGCGAATTAAATTAGCCAAAGGTGTGCGTTCATGAGCCCATGCTAAAGTCTCAATTAATTCCTGCCAATATCCACGCCAGGAAATTAAAAACATGAATCCAGTAGCCCAAACAAGATGTCCAAATAAGAACATCCACGCCCATACCGATAAACTATTCATCCCAAAAGGATTATATCCATTGATAAGTTGTGAAGAGTTTAACCATAGGTAATCTCTTAACCATCCCATCAAATAAGTGGAGGATTCATTAAATTGTGAAACGTTGCCCTGCCATAATGTGATGTGTTTCCAATGCCAATAAAAAGTAACCCATCCAATGGTATTTAACATCCAGAAAACTGCCAAATAAAACGCGTCCCAAGCAGAAATATCACAAGTACCGCCGCGCCCTGGGCCATCACAAGGAAAACTATACCCAAAATCCTTTTTATCCGGCATTAATTTGGAACCGCGTGCATCTAAAGCACCCTTTACTAAAATCAATGTAGTTGTATGCAAACCTAAAGCAATAGCATGATGAACCAAGAAATCTCCAGGTCCTATTGTTAAGAAAAGAGAATTACTATTCTCATTAACTGCATTCAACCATCCGGGCAACCATAGGGTTCGACCTGCATTGAAAGCGGGGCCGCTGGTTGAAGATAAGAGTATATCGAACCCATACGTTGTCTTACCATGAGCGGATTGTATCCATTGGGCAAATATAGGTTCGATCAAGATTTGCTTTTCTGGAGTACCAAAAGCAAGCATGACATCGTTATGAACATAAAGGCCTAAGGTATGGAATCCTAGGAAGAGGCTAGCCCAACTTAAATGAGATATTATAGCTTCTTTATGGTCTAACATTCTTGCCAATACATTATCCTCATTCTGTTCCGGATTGTAATCCCTAATGAAAAAAATAGCTCCATGAGCAAAAGCCCCCGTCATGATGAACCCTTATCCCAATCATCGACAAGTATATAAAGTAGTTTGCGTGGTAAAGTCTTGCGCTATGAATGCATAAGCAAGTAAAGAGTACATATGTTGAGCTATTAAGGAAGTAATAACCCCTAAGGAAGCTAGGGCAAGGCCTAATTGAAAATGAATCGAATTATTGATTGTGTCGTAAAGGCCCTTATGCCCACGCCCTAATCGACCTCCCGGAGGAGTGTGTGCTTCTAAAAGATCTTTGATGTTGTGCCCATTTCCGAAGTTAGTTCGATACATATGACCGGCAATGAGAAAAATAAATGCAATAGCTAAATGATGGTGAGCAATATCAATCAGCCATAAACTTTGTGTTTGTGGATGGAATCCCCCAAGAAGAGTTGGAATGGCAGTTCCGGCTCCTTGAGCGGTACCAAATAAATGATTACTCGAATCAGGGTTTTGGGCATAAAGAATCCACTGACCCGTAAGAAGGGGTCCCAACCCCTGGGGATGGGGTAACACATCTAAGAAATTATTCCATTGAGAAAATCCTCACATATTCCATGGCTGTCATCCATGCATGCTAGGGGTACACATAGTTGTCGAAGTTGTTCGTATTTTGAAAGGATGGTGAGTTTAAGGAGCACCGGAACGAAGAAAAATCTTCAAGGCTCCCATTCACCCCCCCTCCGGTCGCCGTAGCAGGTTTTCAAGATGTAACCAACCTACTATTAAGGAAAATGTAGAAAGAAATGCTATAAACAGAGCTCCAGTATTAAGATCTTGATTAGGGCGTAATACATTTATATACCACCAGATAAACCTCAGAATTGTTGATATTCACTTAACTGGTGGCACTTCCTTGAGTAAAGGCTTCCACAGCATGTTGACCAAAATGAGGATCCCAAATCGCATGAGCAATAGGTCTTACGTGTAAAGAGTCCTGTATCCATGATTCAAAATTTCCTTGCCAAGCTATATGAAACAGATTTCCGGACGTCCACAGAAAGATTATTGCTAACTGTCAAAAGTGAGAGTCAAAAATGTTTTGATAAAGACGTTCCTCAGAAATTATCTTGACTTTCGAAATCATGTGCGGTAGCAATACCAATCAAATACGACGAGTAGTGGGGTTTGGAGCTAAGCCTTGCCTAAACCTAGAAAATCTTAGATCCATAATGCCTTTGAGATCTAGCTTCCCAACTGGTAGACGGTTCCCTTTCCCACGGATCAATGAACAAGGGAGAAGTTAGTGGATTCATCCGAAGAACCGGAAGCGAAGCGCTATGCCAGGGCGAGGGGACGGGAAAAGAAACTGCTCCGAAGAAAGATATTGGGGTTCCCAATGCTTCTCCACGCCCAACGAGATGCGCCAACCTCGGGATGCTTTACTCCTAACCCCATGACGCCTAGCCACTATCCTACTACAATACTTCTCTCTAAGCAGAATGCCCGTGTTGTGGCAATTCCACCCATAAGGTAATGGGTTACTCCTATAACACGTCCTTGTATAATGCTCAAGGCTCTAGCCTGAGTAGCAGGAGCAACTTTTAATTTGTTATGAGCCCAAACAATATATTCAATGAGTTCTTGCCGGTAGCCATGACCACCGAATAAAAATATTAATTAAACTGAAGGCCCAAACAAAATGAGCACCAATGAAAAAAGGCCATATGCAGGTAATGAAGAACCATAAGACTGAATTACATGGGATGCCTGTGCCTAGGGGTGGAAACGAGCCGAGTTTGAGCTCGCTCGCTCTGGCTCGTTCGTGGCTCGTGAAACATCCGAGCTCGAGGAGAGGCTTGGCTCGTGTTCATGAAATGCTGTGAGCTGGAAACTCAGTTCGGCTCAGGCTTGTGAAAAGCTCGAGCTAGCTCATGAGATTTTACATATCCTTCAAAAAGGGATTCTGATCCAGAGCAGGGAAAGGTGGCGGCGCTGTCCAATAGCCACTAGCCAGAAGGAGAGGCGGAGCAGAGTGAGGCGACGCTTACCGAGATGGGGACGACCCGTTGCTGGCTCAGATCTAAAGGTATTGTTGCTGAGTAGAAGAGAAGGGTGAGGGCGGCGTGGGCTAGGAGGCATGAAGGCCGGTGCTTGCCTGGAGGAGGGAGGGGACGGCGTGGGTGTGAGGGGCGGTGCCGGGCGAAGCGCTTCTCCAGGCGCCACAGCCGCCGCCACCGTCGCCGCCATGGCCGGGTGTGAGGGACGTCGACCACGACGGTGAGTTTGGCGGACTGCAGTTGCAGGCTAGCGGCGCCGGCTAGGGGCCTAGGGCATCGGGGCAGCGGCCGCGGCGTTGCAACGGTGGCTTGGTGCGGGCGGGCTGCCTCCGCCGGCCAGTGTGGGTGTGTTGTACCGGGGGTCTGGTAGGTTGTGAGCTAGGGTGTTAAATGGGATGGCAGGTGGCCTGTTGGCTGTAGGGATGTTGGATTCTTGGATGTGCACTTTTATGTTTAGCTCGCGAGCTACTCATGAACGAGCTGGACTCAGGCTCGACTAGACTCATAAAATGTGACAAGCTGGAAATGGAGCTAGGGTCGGGCTTGGTTTGTAACGAGCCGAGCCCGAGCCTAGCCTGGAATCGAGCCGAGCCCGAGTTGCTCACGTGTCTCGAGCTCAGGTTGCAACCCTACCTGTGCCCACAAGAAATCTCAAAGACATCCATTAATCATAGTAGAACTATGTGCAAAACCCTCCCTGTGATATGAATTACCACCCCTGATCACTTATAGTACCCCAAACATCTGACTGCATTTTCCAACTAAAATGGAAAATGACTGCTCAAATGGCATTGTACATCCAAAATAGACAAGAAAACATGATCCCAGGTTGATACTTGATATGTTCCCCCTCTTCTAGCCCCATCGCAAAGGAAGTGAAAGCTAAACCATGGGACCCAATAGGTTAGTGTATATACCTAAGACACCTCGGCATAGCTTGTTGTATTATGTGGGTAAAGTATACAATGTCTGCAGAGTGTAAATCTATTTAAATGATCATGCCCACGGTTAAGAGTGACTTGGTGATATTTCATATGGTAGCATCAACTATAATTAATTTGATTGGGTAAGATTATCCTGGCCATGTTGATACTGAGAACTTTAGTTTCGTTATTATTGGCTTTTCTAGAATAAGCCTAAGCCTAGCCCTATCTAGGAAAGACTTGTTAGCATTCGCGCGCTACCCCCACCTTTCTTGCAGTGTTGTTCCCGTGAGCAGGTCAAATGTATAAGGATCCGCAACACTGTGTTGCTATCTTCCCTGAGGGTAGTTCGGATTACTTGTTGTGTCCTAATTAGTGTGTGCGTGTGGTCACGATGAGACACTACTTTTAGATTTGCTATCTTTGTTTTACATTAGTCAAGGACTTGTAATCTAAACTAATGTAACATGTTGTTTCTCCATAATCTGATGTACTTTATTAGCTGATGGGGCTTTGAACTAGTATATTGCTCTGTTTTATTGTGAACATGGGCACTGATTATTAGAATGAGTATGGTTAACACGTATAGTTCGGTTTAATACAAGCGAGGTCAGACAAAATATATATGCGTCTTTGTCTTAAACATTCCCACTCGGAAGCAATAATGTTTGCGCTCTTCTGGTATATTCCCAACAAACTTGTTAGTGGAACTCGCAACATTTGCTGTCCAGCAGATACATGCTACTACCTGCATCTTGTCCCCTACTCTCCTACTATAACCAATTGGTAAAGCAAACTAAGCATGATTAATAAATCCAAAACCCCGTCCCCAAATCAATCGCATATACAAGCTAGTTTTTTTTACCCAAATCCTATACCGGCAAGTACAGTACCATCCATGCGTCGATCTCCTACGTATACGTACTCCTCGGAGCTCCCGCGTCTCATCGCCGCCGTCCATGCCACAACTTGTCCGGTGCAATAGCTTCCATCCAACGGCCAGGATGTCGGCTCGCCCAAGTCACCCCGATCCCAAACCAGCCACCGAGCCGCAGGCTCAGAACGGCTTGCCCCAGTGCATGGGATATTTATCCGTACAAATGCAGAAAATGAACGGTGTTTACGCTTTTTTAACTATGTGCCGAACAGAGAAATGGAGTGTTAGCGAACAGATTTTGGTACAGTAAACATGAACAGTACCATTTTGCTACAGTACCAGTGCATTTTTACCTATTTACTACAGTGCCGCTTTGCCTTTACATGCCCAACCGCAGAGGATTTTTGTCCACATTGGATGTCCTGCAGGAGCTGGCGGAGGATGTCCTGCAGGAGCTGGTCGCCAGCTCTCCTCTCCTCATCATTAGTATGCTGATCATCATCATCATCAATCTTTGATGCGCCTACCCTCTCCCTGTTACATGCGAAAAAAAATGCAGAACTCAGAACAAGAAAATTGAAATCACTGCAAGGATTGCACTTTTGAATTCTGATTAGCACGTTCCAATGTTGCTTACCTTGGTAAGGAGGCATGCTCTCTCTGTGGTGGAGAACCTTCTTCTCTCCTTCGCTGTACTGCTCCAAGGGGAACGGGATGCTCAAGCGCAAACTGCCGTTTGATTTCATCAGCCGCACTACAGTGATCATAGCATTAACAATAGCCATTTATATTAAAAAAGATAGAAGACCTATGTTATTAACTCTATTACTTCTTGCACCAAGACTACAAGCACGCATGATTACTGT
Source organism: Raddia distichophylla (assembly GCA_005191435.1). Classification (NCBI taxonomy): domain Eukaryota; kingdom Viridiplantae; phylum Streptophyta; class Magnoliopsida; order Poales; family Poaceae; genus Raddia; species Raddia distichophylla. Next base: position 5,747,419 of record SPJY01015242.1, on the reverse strand, counting down.
TTCATGTACCAATGCTTCTAATTTTTTTGAGAAAAAGTAACTTTGCAAGAGGGAGAGGGGGGGGCTAGAGAGAGAGAGAGGGCATGTAAAAATAAACAAGATTTTAATGGACAATCAATACTGCAAGACAGTTACACATGGTATAGGAAATTTGCAGGTGCAAATAAATAAATAACAGAAACTATACAGAGAACATGCTTGGATAAAGAAAGATTGATCTTCCACCCCCCTCCTAAGGCAGACACAAGACCAAAGAAATCATGAAGAATTAATACTACTATGCACCTTGGATAGAGGAAACTGGTCTGTTCCCTACTCTTCAAATAGTCCTGCAGCATATGTGGATGATACTCCAAAATCTGTTTGATTTTCATGGTTAAATTTTAAGTTATATGTAATATGAAAGCAAACAATTGCCGTCTACCTCTCGATAAATCAGTTCTCTAGCATAGTTTATTGGCAGCGTCCACGTATCAAATTCAAACTCGGAATTTGCAAATAGATGTCCCGAGGGCTCATGTTCCACATTAGCGATATCTGAAAAGTATTGATCGGCCAAAGCCTGAAATAAGATTTAAAAAGCAGTTCACTTTTTTAAGATTACGTGTTGTGCACTTTTTTAAAAGCAGTTCCAAGAAAGTAAAAAACTACTAACGGTGTAAATTTACCTCTTCAGCTGTAGGCCGATGTTCGGGATTAAATGCAAGCATACGCTCTAGGAGACGAAGAGCCAAAGGATCAGCGTTAGGAAATTTCTGAGTAAAGGGGATAGGATATTTTGTCCGCATGCTACTTAAGTATCGCCTAGCTTTCTCGTTGCAAACCTGCAAAATTCATGGATAAGTGTAAGGTGATTGTTCGGGGAAAAATAGTAACGGGATTATTTGTCCGAGTCTTTAGAGGTGGTGTTGAATATATTATATATATATGTACATATATAAGTTATGCATGAGCTCTGAATTGTAATAGGTAGAGGAGGATAGTGTTGTGGTTGGATTCATATCCCTGACCCATCTATAAAGGTGGCACCCGTGGTGTAACCTATAATGACTAAAATAGTGTCAAAGGAACGTAGTGAATCATGGCCAAGTTTTGGCCATGACTTGGACAACCAGTATGTTGCGTTGTTGGAGAGGGACAGTGTGATGTGGTGGGCTCAGCAGGATGAAGCGGGTGTGCACACAACGAAGACGTGGCGTGGCAGCTAGGTAGAGGCAGAGACAAGGCACGTGGTTCGATGGGAGCTCTCACAAGAGATGTTGTACGCTGAATTCATGAAGGAGAAGGGAAACGAAGGAGAGGAGTCCGATTTGAGATGAAAAAATTGTTGTAGACACGACTTTTGAGACAAAATAGTGATCTCACCACTATAAAACTAGATCAAATTGGAGACAAAACCATCAAACCAAGAAGCAATAGAGGGCTTTTTAGAGAGAAACTGAGATTTGCATGCATAATAGTTGTTTTTTAGTGCAGTTTCTGGAGCAAGATAGGTGTGCAAGGCAGTTGTGTGGGTTCTAAAGGGAGGCATTTAAGGAGGTTTTTGTTGATTTGCCTAGGATGAAAGGCGGTCTAGCATGAAAACTAACAAAGATAATGAGCCGGTTGAATCGTATGTTGGCAGGATGAAGCTGACGGGTATCAATTTTGGTTTGGTGAAGTTTGACAATACAGGTAACTTCTGTTTGTGATAGACGAGGGTCAAAGATCTACGGGTTCCGGAGGCAATTGTGATGGATCTAACAAAGACAAAGTCGTACATGGATGGGGATGATTGTTGGGAGAAGGTTGAGGATGATAGTTGGGAGGAGATATATCTCTCAGATCAAGTCATGCAACAAGTCATGCAGTTGATGTTACTAATAGAGATTTGGGACAAATCATCCACTCAATCCATGTCCAAAACTCCGACCTTCAAGTTGCATCTTGAGAAGTTAAATAGGCTAGAGTAGGAGAGGGCTGACCTAAAGGAGCACGTGGATGTTTAAATCAGTTGGTTATAGATCTAGGTCGTTCACAAATCTAAATCATTAAAATGTGGAGGTTGATGATAAAGACAAGGCCATAGTTCTTCTATGTTCATAACCTATGTCATATGAGCATTTGGTCACAACATTGACATATGACAATGATAGCATCAAGGCTAAAGATATTACTATGGCTCTACTTGCTCATGAGATGAGAAAGAAGAAGAACGCAGAAGACGAACCTTTGTCTAATGCTTTCCTAGTCAAAAGTGATCAAGGCGACAGTAAAAGTATTGGAAAGAAGAATATGAAGGTCAAATATATGCATTGTTTCAGGTGTGAAGAGTAGGGATAGGTAATATACAACACAAGGAGGAAATAGAAACTTTGCAAAGGCTAACAATGATACGAAAAGCAGTGGTGAGATACTCTTGATATCAAATATTCATTCAATCGAAATGTGGATGCTAGATTCAGAAAATTTTTATCATGTGACACATAAAAAGGACGAGGTTTCTTCGTTCAAGGCTAAGTAAGCTTGGTTCAATCTATTTGGGCGATGGCATGGGTTATCGTGTTATTGGAGAAGCTGATATAAAAATTAAGATGGACGGCGGAGTACAGGAGGTACATTAAAGTGTGTAGCATGTACCATTGCTAAGGAGGAATCTAATTTCTTTTGGAGCCTTACATAAGGAAAGGATGGTGTTCTAGCCTGGTGAACATGGGAAGACTATCAAGATCATGAAGGATGGCGGGGCTGTGATGATTGGACAGAGGTTTGCTTCTCGACTTTACAAGGTAAGAGAGAATACTGTTGCAGGTGGAGTCATTGAGCTAGAGTTGGCTACTTCGATTACAGAAGGCGGTGGGCCAAAGGCCAAGTTAGACTCGACGTGTGGCTTGGCATAAACTATAAAGGAAGCAAACCAGAGTCTGAGTACACCAGTTCACACAAGATGTTACGATGAATTCGAGATGAACATATTTGACAAGATGGAATTTGTTAGAGTTGGTGTCAAATATGTGTACAAGTGGGTTACATGTACCATGAGTTGTAATAGGCAAGGAAAGGACCCTGTTAGGATCACTCTATAACTAGCCCCTATATAAAGGTGGCACACTTGGTGTAACCTGTAACGACTAAAGTAGTGGCATAGACAAATAGGGGACCGGTCGCAGCCATCTTGTGGCCGTGTCCCGAGGACCAGTATGTTGTGATGAGGCTAAGCACAAGCATGATGCGAGTAGCAACAATAAAATGAGTGATGGCCAGAGAAAGGTAGTGGAGGAGGGATGGGCATGGGACCCACCCACGCCGAGCGTGGCGCACAAGCACAACATCCATGGAAGCCACGAGTGGGACGCAAGAGACAATAGCAATGTTATGTTTGGCTTACAACCTAACAATTCCATTTCTAACATTAGTCATGCCACAGTTTCTTCAGTGAGTGTTTGGTTCGTTTCACAACTGTGGCTTGCCACACTTTCTTAGCCATTGGGTCCATGCGTTATATGTTGAAATTCTTGCCACACTTTTCCACAAGTGTGGCGCTGAAATTCTTGGCCAGAAAATATGTGGCTTGCCACACTTGCCTAATGTTAGGTGTGGAAATATTAGTTGGGAACTAAACATTTCAAGGCCACGCCACGAATCGGTTTCATAGCGGTCGGGCACTCGACCGTAAGTGTTTCTCATAAAAACTTGGTCAACATGCACTGCAATAGGTTGTCTTGTGAAAAATAACTTGATCAATTTATTGGCCGAGTGATCCCATTTGGTGGGATTGGATTAAAATTGTGGCCTCTCAGTGTTTTTCGCTCCTCAACCTCCCATTTATCTTATGCCTCATATTTTGAATTTAGATTTAAAATTTAAAATTTTAATAAGTATTTTTAGGATTTTAAAATTGTTTTTGCATTTCAAAATTTAAACTCACATTTTGAGTTTAAGAAATTGGAAATCAGATTTGAAGTTTCATTAATTATATCTCAACTCACATTTGAAATTTGGTATAAGATTTTGAATTCATATTCTAAAAATCTGAAATTTGAACTCATATTTGAAACTTTAGATTTGAAATTTGAAGTTGGAAATTAGATTTGAATTTGAGTTTAAATTTCTCAAATTCAAAATATGAGTTCATATTAGAGATGACTTTTCATATTCGTGTTCAAATTCCAAAATTTCAAAATCCAAAATATGAGTACAAATTCTTGAATTTTGATATGTGGTCAAATTTTAAATTTCAAATCTGCATTCAAAATATAAGGCTTGAGATAAAGGGCTGCTATGGTCATTTCACAAGTTAAAATGCCCAAATATCATTAAATTAACCCAAATCGATATGGAAACAAGAAGTCAAACATTGGTGTGGCATTTTAACATATAGCATGTGCGAGGTCGCATAAATCCACCCTTCACGGGTGGCATAATCTTTTCTTCTTGAATGGTTTTGAAAGTGCATCTAGGCCCTTAAGCAGTTTTGGTGATTAATGATTTAAAATTATAGAACTAATATTTCTATTAGAGAAATGTACACAGATGTTATACAGGTTAAATGTGATGGTGTACCCCTCAAACTTGAATATGTTGCAAAAAGGTATCAAGACTAGTAATTATGTGTATATCTTTACTTATTGAGTCATAGGTATGCCGTACTATGAAGAGGGATGCAATGGAGAAGCATATAAAGGTTCCTAAGTGCTTAAAATAGGTATATCGAAATTCGTGTGAGTTTTCCGCTTCAAATACACCTTATACAGTACCTACACCATCAGAACATCCGACATGGGTCGGAACATTCGATGGTGAATCCAGTCTGCTTGTTTTCAAAGCCATCCAGTAAGCAGTGCATCGGAACATCCGACGTGGGTCAAAACATCTGATGGCTGTCGGAACATCCGACGGGGTCGGAACATCCGATGCGGGATTAACTGTAGCAACGGCTACTTTTCGGGATTCCCTATTTAAAGCATTCTCTAATACCTGTCAAAAGGTTACTCACGTCCTGATTTGAACCTCATTCATATTCTTCATCATCTTTTAAGAACCCTAGCCTTTGTTCATCTTGTGAGAGATCCAGAGAGATCGAGGCACTCAAGTGCTCCACGAATTAGAGTCATCCAATTCTTGAGCACTTAGCGATTTCTAATTTCTTTATCGCATTTTTACTCATGGAGGCTTGAAGGGCTCCTAGACGGCTAGGTGTCGCTGGTGAGTCACCGATCTTCGTGTGGTGTGCCTCCGGACAGTGGCGGAGCAAGAATTTTGATAAGCCTCGGGCTAAAATTGAATGTACTAAAAATTTGTGTAAAAATACCTAAAAATTCTCTACCCGACTACCCCTAATTCAAAATTTCAATAAAAATTCTTATATATATGATAAATGATGAATCATATATTAATTATATTAACTGATAAGTAGTAACTACATAAGAAGGATGACGGTAGTCAAGAGTCAGGGTGTATCTTTACTAGGCGATAGGAACCGTAAAAAATCATGATTAAATCAGTCAATCGACTCTTTGCGGACTTGCCGAGTGCACAACATACAATTGATGGATCGGGATCAATTGAATCCCCAATCCAATCTGTCATTGCCCAACATAGGTTTCAGTGGATCGAGGTGTCAGCATGTCGTCCTTGTCTAGATTAAAAAGGAACGACAAATCTAGATTAAAAATATGCAAGCTAACAATTTCAGCGATGTGGCAGTACGACACTAAATCATCGCTTGTCACTTTGGCCTTGGCCTTGCCACTGGCGGTTAGCCCATTTAGTATTGCGAAGGTGCACCTGATTAGTTTGCATTTTTACGACGATTGGGACGATTTCAGATTGATGTGTACGCTAAAATGCATGTCATTTTAGATATTTCAACGTGGCTGATTAAACAGCACACATCTGTTTATAGAAAAAAATGTTTACAAGAAAGTGGTTAAGTACGTGTTGCAAATCATGCTATTGTGTGAAAACATGCAAAAGAGAGAAGAAGATACAAGTATAGCAATATCTAGGTTCTCGGTTGGGACCATGGCCTCCCTACCTTGCCAAGCCCCGGGCTTGAGCACGGCCTGCCATGGGCGTGGCTTCGCCCCTGCCTCCGGAGTTTACGAAGGTGTGAATCTACCTCTGCAAGGAAAAGGATTCATCTAGTGATCGCCGGTGAGTGCTGTGTGCATCGTCGCGAGGGGATTAGGGTCTTGGTGATCCGGGCTTTGTGCCTTCCCGAACGGTGAGTAGGATCTCCCTTCAAAGATCTAAATATCGGTAAACAAAAATCGACGTGTTCTTCGTCTTGGTCTTAAGTATTTGCTTTACTATTGATTTGTGACTTGTTCTGAACATTCTTGAATAGATCTAAATTTGGTTTTGCGAGAAATCAGTTTTTACTGCAGGTTTTGTCAATTCCAGAACACCCAGGATCGAAACATCCGACGTTCGTCGAAACATCCGACCCAGATCAGAACATCCGACGCAGGGCTCTCTGGACCAGATCGGAACATCCGACCTGCTGGTTACTGTTTAAGTTTATTAATTCCGCAATTTCGTTTTATTCGCCTATTCACCCCCTCTAGGCGGCATAAGGATCCTTTCAAGTTTCTTGGTGTGAGTGATGGTTGCATATCTTGACGTGGTTACAAAGACATTCATAAGTTATATTTGTTTTATCGAAAGACCTCCTTACGATTTTAATACACTTTTAGGTTTCCTTCCGGTGTATTTGATTGGACTAACTATAATAGCGATTTGAAAGGTTTATTGGAACCATTCCCAGTTTTGCAATATATATAAGAGAGAATTTCCTCAATAACATTGCAGAAAATCTCAAACCCGTGCGAGGTCGCATAAATCCACCCTTCACGGGTGGCTTAATCTTTTCTTCTTGAATGGTTTCTTGGTGTGAGTGATGGTTGCATATCTTGACGTGGTTACAAAGACATTCAGAAGTTATATTTGTTTTATCATAAGACCTTACGATTTAATACACTTTTAGGTTTCCTTCCAGTGTATTTGATTGGACTAACTATAACAGCGATTTGAAAGGTTTATTGGAACCATTCTCAGTTTTACAATATATATAAGAGAGAATTTCTTCAATAACATTGCAGAAAATCTCAAACCCAAGTCTTCTATCACCAAAGGATATTGCTCAACATTGTCATCACATTTGCTTGTTATTCCTTTCTTGCCATTGATAAAAAGTTATCTTTTCTTGTTTAAGCTGCATAAACATTTTTTAAAATCCTCAAAAAAACACAGCGTTGCCAAATAGGTTTTACTTACAATATGGATTTTTAATATTTTTCATAATTAAGTTTTGGTGTTAGAAACTTTGATTGGTCGTTCATATATTGTTGTAATAAGTAATAACACATTTATTCGCGAAAATGCCAAAAAATACAAACTAAAAGTATTACAATTTCTGTAGCACTATGTTTTGAAATGTTTATATATCTTAAATAAAAAGACATTTTTCATTGTTAGCGGAAGGGAACAACATGTAATTGCAATGATACATAGAGATTGATGCTTAAGTGATGGTAGTCACAAGATTTGGCACTTCGGCGGTGGGGTACAAAAAGTTGCCTATAAATATACTAATCCAATCTTAGAGCATCCGTAGTTAAAGTTGTAAATTAGAGTACGCACAGATAAAGTGTCTACTGGAGGGGAAAAAATCTTTTAGAGCATAGTGTAAAGTGCGATGGAATTTTAGAGTGACGTCATGTGATGTATAATATGTGCAGTGAATAGTATTATAGAATAATTATTTGAAATTTCAAGCTAAACACAAAATGGCTTTGCTCTCGTACTTTCGGTGTTTTTTGGCGAATGTTTTTTCCATGTTAAATATTTCTCATGTTCATCTATTATATATAGAACCAATGTGAAATTTGTAGAAGAACGAGCATGTAGGAAATACTAAACTGACTCTCGAAAATATGGCAGGTCAACATACCAGGGATATAAATTCCCATGATGGACTTCCAAGAAGATCTGTTATAAGATCTAGCTGGTGAACAACGTTGTTCCCAGGAAATAGTGGCTTTCCAGTGAGAATTTCAGCGAATATGCACCCAATACTCCAAATATCAACTGCCGGAGTTTGCTGCGTACACAATTGGCAGTTGTCAGAAAGATAAGAATGTAAAGCCTATGTCAGCTTTGTTCTTTTCAGCTTAATCTCAGGTTATATTCGACAACGAAATAAACTTTTGTGCAAGCCAAACACTCTGTGATGTGTAACCATTTATCTAATAGGTTTGCTGCTTCTCAGGCGACTAATTTTTAAATAAGTCTCAGTCGATTTTGACATAGTTAGATTCTACCGTTAAATATTTTGTATGTCCCATAGAGACGTTTGATCAATGGTCTAGAAAATCGACTGAGAGTTTAACTCTCAGGATGATAAGTTAGTCCCTCTATCTAAAGCAAATAAAAAACTTGAAAGCTGCCATAATAAGCATTCACGCGACGTGAGCCGAACCCATATTACATCAACCCCGTTGAGCTTGGCCATCTGAGCTATGGCAGCAATATGATTTGTAGTCATTAATTTTCCAAAAATCTTAAGTCCTTTTATATCACAACTCTTCAAACCAATTTTTAACAAAGGCATCTCTATGTCCCCTATTAAAGGTCTATAACTTTTATAACTTTTTTAAGATCATAAAAGCATGGTCAGTAGTGCCAGCAAATTATTGTACAGTGCAGTGCAGTTTGAATTTCCCGCCGCATGATGCAGTGCAGTGCAGGCCGCGCGCGTGATGTAGGCCGCATGTTAGTGGCACTACTGTCCATGCTCTAACCATAGTCGCATTCCATCAGTTTACAGTTTTCATCCTGTTTTGGCAGTAGAATTGCATGTACAAACAATTGCACTCAGAAATACTAATAAGGGTGCTTATTGTACTGGTTACAGCTTAACTTTGCATACGCCATTGACCACAAATTGGGTTCCTAGACTCACTTAAGAAAAATACAAAATATCAACATACACATATTGCATTATTTGCCGAAGACCTTATATGAGACTAGGAGTTCAAGAGTCGAAGACCTTACATGGTTGAAAATGGAGTCACATAATTCAGGTGCTCGGTACCATCCTGTTCTCACGTAATCCTTTGAAAAAGCAGAATTAAGAATGAAAAAAAGAAGATGTCGATTCTTATAGACATTGCCAAGCACCTTACCATCCAAAATATAGCCATACGGGGGGGAGTAGACACACGAGCATATCCAAAGTCATAGATTGTCAGTTTGCCGTCTGAATTTGCCAGTATATTCTCGGGCTTTAGATCGCAATGTAATACATTAGCTGCGCCAATGCACAAAATCAATACCTAAATCATCTGGAGGCTAAACAGGAGCTTCAACACCAGCATATATACTTACCCGAATGCATGTACTTGAGGGCACGGAGAAGCTGATACAGGAAGAACTGGCAATGAGCAGGGGTGATGTCATCATTTGCTTTGATGACTTGACGGAGATCTGAATCCATGGGCTCAAAGACGAGATAAACATCTTGGAAGTCTGACCGTGTAACACCCCAATTTGGGAAATTCCGCAAATTTTGCCAAAAGCTTGATCTGGACTATGTCCGGGTGGCGGAGCAGGCGAAGGAGCTTGATCTCACGCAGGACGCGTATGGCATCCGAGACATCCTCAAGCACGCCTTCCATCTTCTTGATCGCAACCTGCTCGCCGGTGAGGGTATCTAGTGCAGCGGCGACTACTCCACAGCTCCCTCTGCTGATGACTCGTTGCATCAGGTACCGGCCTGCCTCTCCATGCTCTGCGAACGACCCTGTTCCAACCATGTTCTGCATCATCACAATCTACGAGAAAAAAAAAACTACAGGTTAATAATAACACTTTCGCTAATTATCAGGGGACTGATTTTGTAAGGATTATTGGAGTTGATATCCACTAGGTGCTTAGAGATAATATTAAGTTATACCCATTAATAACTTCTTTTCTAAGTTCAGCACCTTAAATAATTTAATAGGATATGAGTTAATTATTCGTTGGGTTTAGCAATTAAATAATCCTATGCATACACTTAAGCAATAAAGGCAAATTTAAAATGTTCTAAATTTATTAAGGCATTTGCCTAACCATTATATTTTCTAACCAATATTTGGGTTCAATTGTTAAGTTAATATAACCAACAAATACCCTAACATTTCTTTAATCATTTACGAAAAATATAAATTTTTAAATAACCGTGCCAATTTCCCCTTTACAGGGGTTGATTTTATATTTTTATAAAATCAGAATTCTCATCTAGTATTTATCTAAATTTTTCTAGAATCTTTTTTTTGGGAGCCTCTAGCTATTTTAATTAAATCCCTAGCTGTGCCTGCAATTATTTAAATGGTTAAATCAGTACTTAAATGATTAATCCATTTTAGTGTTTCCATCATTCCCTTTGGGTTTCCATCATTCCCTTTGGGTTTATAAGAGTATTTTATACTTTATATAATTCCCCCTTTTTATATAGGATGGTACCATGGTTTAATTACTTACTTTGTTCAGGAAAATTCTAAGGACAATGCTTAAGCTAACCTTATGATAAATCTTATGACGGGATCTAGTAATTAAAATAATTTTGTTAAGAATTTAGGAGGTGTCTATGGGTTTTAAATAAATTATGAAATCATATTGTAAAAATAAGAAAAAAGATTGTCATTGGGCTTTATACGATTTTATTAATCCAATTTTTCAAATACACTATTTATTTTGATATTTTTACCAGGTTGTAAACCCACTGTAGTATTGTTGTACAAAATTTCATAATTTGTGGATGTCGTTTGCTATTTTAAATAAATTCTACCAACGTGCTGTGTCACAAAAATGGACGAAAATTTGGAATTAAATACCAAGTTTTGCCTTGGGCTTGGCTTGGGCCGAACGTGGCTAGCTGGCAACGCAAAACTTAATCTGAACACGTATTCCTATCATACGCTTCCACTTACTAGCTCGTGGGGCCGATGGCCCACCTGTCGGCAACAAAAACCTTCACACCAGCCCGGACCCACCTGCCAGCCATTCAATCCCTCCAACCACTGTTCATCGTCTCCTCCAGAGAACGCTCGTGTCGGCCATGGGAACTCGGCAAAGCTCTGCTCGCCAGAGCTAGGGGGCACGACGGCTTGGGGGCTATGGAAAAAATGAAACGGGCCTGACGAGCCTCCTCCAAAGACGTGCACAGCATATCTCTCGGTGCTCCCTAGCGGCGGCGCGGCGAGCGGCGACGGAGTAGCTATCCGGCGAGGTAAGCGAGCCTACTGCATATATGTTTTCGACGTTATCTCTAGCGTGGGAGCTTCAGGGCGATGCGGATATGCTCACCGAGCTAATGGGAGGGTACGAGGAGGCGTCGAGGTGGCCGGCGACGCACGCTGCGGCGGCCGAAACAGAGCCAACAACGGCACGCCGGCTCCGAGGTTGTCGCCAGAAATTGGCAGAGGGGAAAGGTCAAGGGGGTCGCTGTGAAGCTCTGGGCAAGAGGAATTGACGGATGGCTTACGGACTCGTCGAGTTCCCAAGTGCGCCGGTGAGGATCGGATTTGGGGAAAAACGGAAACTCGACGCCGGCGAGGCCGCGTGGGCTTTTATAGGCGCAGGGCTGAGATGAGGAACTTGGGCATGCTTTGGGACGCGGGAGGGGCAGTTAAGTGTGACGAGGCGGCGCGGACTCGGCGCGGCTGCAGGCGACGGGACAGGGCAGGGCGCGGCGCCACGAGGTGCAGTGCAGGCGGCAGGGGCTAGAGGGTTAGCCTTTTGACTATTGGCGCCAAGTGACGGAGGCGGGGTAGCTGGAGGTCACGCGTGCCTTGGCTTTGACGGCCCGACGGACTCCGGCGTTTGCCCGATGGTCTGAGGCGGCGGACCGGTCGTCCGGCTAGGCACGCGGCGGCATGCCCAGGGCTGACCAATCGGGGCACGACATCGCGAGGCACGCGCGAGGGGAGGCGAGCTTGACCGCGACGGGGCGGCGACGTGCGCCCGGCATGGCATCGGCGCGCGCGGCGGGGCAATGATGGGGACAGCGGGAGGCGCGCGGCGCGGCCGGCGCTGAGCAGAACAGGACGCTGCGGATGGGCGGCCAAGCGACGGGGGCCGACGGGACAGGGACAGAGCGCGAGGGAGGGAGAGAGAGAGAGAGAAGTTGCCTGCAAGGTGTTTGATGGGACTCCGGCGTTTGCCCGATGGTCTGAGGCGGCGGACCGGTCCTCCGGCTAGGCACGCGGTGGCGTGCCCAGGGCTGACCAACCGGGGCACGACATCGCGAGGCACGCGCGCGGGGAGGCGAGCTTGACCGTGACGGGGCGGCGACGTGCGCCCGGCATGGCATCGGCGCGCGCGGCGGGGCAATGATGGGGGCAGCGGGCGGCGCGCAGGGCGCTGCGGATAGACGGCCAAGCGACAGGGGCCCACGGGACAGGGACAAAGCGCGAGGGAAAGAGAGAGAGAGAGGGGGAGGGAGAGAGCTGCCTGGGAGGTGCTCGATAGAATGCCCACAAGAAGAAAGAAAAAAAATGAGGAGCGAGCTATGATTTTCAATTGCATATGAATTTTTTTTTTTGGTTTTAAATTGATCCAATTGGTTTAAAATCAATCGAAAATTTTGAATTAAACCAAGATTTGAAAACGCCCCAAAATTGGGTTGTTACAAATCTCTTCCCCAATTTTTGGAACTCCCTGTTCGATCAGCATGTCCCATTAATATTTGACTTGGTTTTTAACAATTGATATATAAAAAGGAATTATTTTTCTTTTGTGTTTGGTTAATAGCGACATATGTTTTTATAAACTGAATATTCTGTAACGCGCCCTTTGTGCAGGCTGCAAAGTGCCGTGAATGACTGACAGTGTTTCAAGGTAATGTGACAGAGAACAGAAGTACCCTTACCTTGTAAACCTTTCCATATGAACCACTACCAAGTATTTGCTCGTCGCAGAAACTATTTGTGATTTCCACCAAAATTTGGTATGAGAAAACAATGGGCTTCTCCTAACACAACAAATAATTACGCATAAGAGCAAGCACATATATTGTATACCTATTGCAGCGAGAGAACAGTAGCATTAAACATTTCTCACATGTTTGTCTCCTTCCATTTGGCTTTTAGAAGGCTTTTAAAAGCTGGTTGCATCAAGTGGGCATTTAGAAGTCCTCCTTATTAGCAGTTGCTAATAAGGGCTATTTTTTTAATCTAGCTGAGATTTATTATTATTTCTAAAGTCGGGATGAAGTAAAAATATTGAGAAGGGCCAAGTAAAAAACACACAGTTAAGAAAGCATGTCGGCTTCAAATGTAGTGTACATTTGCCACATTTCTATCAAACTTCATGAAAAGTAAAAAAAATTACGAGAATTGCTAGGGTAGAGTTGAGTCTATGGATCCCTTCGTAGACTCCATAGGTTTATGAAATCCGAGATCTTTAGTGATCGATCCGAACAATAGATCTTGTTCATCATATCAAAATATAGTACCGACCAAATTTCGTATTTTTTTCAAATAGCAAACAAATTTGAAAAAAATACTAAACTTGGTCGGTAGTTACATTTTGATAAGATGAGCAAGATCTGCGGTTCGGATCGATTGCTAAAGAACTCGGATTTCATAAACCCGTGGAGTCTACAGAGGCATCCGTAGACTCAACTCTACACTAGCAATTCGCAAATTTTACACTGCATAACACATTATTTACACTCTTGGTTCTTGCTGCCCGGTACATAATGCCAGCCTTTTCCTTTTAATTGTTCACTTATATTTAGACAACCCTAACACTGGTACAGAACACCCCTATCACTCTCGTCTTGTTCATGAGCCAACAGTGATAACCCGGGATACGTAAACCTGCCAATTACAGTGATAGTCCCCAAATCACTGCTTAACATTCATACCTGGTCAGTTGATGTTCCTAGTTGGTTAGAACATATTGGCACCTTGTTAATCTGAATTTCTGTCTCATTTAGCTGGCTGACTACAAGTCCTATATTTGGCCTGTTGTTCCTGTCAATCTCAACACATTTCAATGCTATCTCAATACATGTCTTTACTTGTCGACAATATGCATCCAATGATGCAAGCCTTGATTCTTTATGTAGCCTCTTCCTCCAGTTATCATGCACCTATAAATGAAATTGGGACACAAAGCTAGAGTGACAGTATTCTCAAGAATGTAAAGTAATATTTGTAAAAAAAAACTAGTGTTCTCAAAGAAATAGACACAGTTCTTACAAGCTCAACAAATTGTTGGGAGGACATATCAGCAAATCTCGAATACCCCTTAGGCCCTGTGATTATCTCAATCATTACAACACCAAGGCTGAATATGTCTAATTTAGTTGAGAGCACATTTCTCTCTATGTATTCTGGCGGCAAGTATCTACTGCATGAAATTCAAAATTATTACTAAAAATAATATAAAGAAAGGACAATTTAGCCAATTAGGAAGAAAATGAGTTTCGTTGCATAGATCCATTCTGCTTACGTTGTTTCTATATCACTTTCTGTGATTCGGGTTTGTTCTTCACCAAAAAACCTTTACAAACCAAAAACTGCAAGTTTTGGCACCATGTTATTATCTAGCAATATGTTATCTGGTTTTAGATCCAAGTGATAAATAGGCGGCTTCAAATCCTCGTGAAGATGCTTTAGACCCTCACAAGTCCCCTTGATAATTTTGTAACGTGTGTGCCAGTCAAGTCCATCATTTTCATCTACAGAGGTAAACAAATTAATAAGTATTTTTTGAAGTGTAAAGTTGCGGTCCATTTTCTTCACATGGTAAACAACAATAATTCTGGAAGTAGAGCAAAATCATACCAGAAAGATATTTTCGAAGGCTTCCCTTGTGCATATATTCAATGCAGAGTACCCTATATGTTCTTTTAGCAAAAACCAGCTTGCCATTATAGTCAACAAGTTCACGTCGTGTTTCATAACAGTAGCCAACAAACCGTATTATATTTTTATGCTTCAACCTCATAAGGGTTTCAAGCTCATTCTTAAATTGCTTATCGTCAAGTCCGGGCTTGTCGTAAAGCATCTTCACAGCAATCTCTTCCCCATTTTTTGGAACTCCCTGTTCGATCAGCATGTCCCTTTAATATTTGACATGGTTTTTAACAGTTGATATATAAAAAGGAATTGTTTTTTGTTGTGTTTGGTTAATAGCGACATATGTTTTTATAAACTGAACATTCTGTAACGCGCCCTTTGTGCAGGCTGCAAAGTGCCGTGAATGACTGACAGTGTTTCAAGGTAATGTGACAGAAGTGCTCTTACCTTGTAAACCTTTCCATATGAACCCCTACCAAGTATTTCCTTCTCGCAGAAACTATTTGTGATTTTCTCCAAAACTTGGTATGAGAAAACAGTGGGCTTCTCCTAGCACAGCAAATAATTTCGCATAAGAGCAAGCACATATATTGTATACCTATTGCAGCGAGAGAACAGTAGCATTAAACATTTCTTACATGTTTGTCTCTTTCCATTTGGCTTTAGAAGGCTTTTAAAAGCTGGTTGCATCATGTGGGCATTTAGAAGTCCTCCTCATTAGCAGTTGCTTCTTCTAACAAAAAGGCATCCTTGGACATAGAACAAGTGTTAACATTGTAAGGAGGAACGATTAATTTGTGTTGACATTGAAAAAAAATGTTAGCTGTTTACTTATGAACTGTATATTTGATAAAGGACAAGCTGTCCGGGTGATGGCTTCAGATATGGATTTTTTTTCCTTTAAGGGGCACAAGATTTGGAATTGGACAAAAGTGTTGCGAAGAACAAAAGGGAACAACATTCTGAGACGTCACTAGACATGAGCATGCACGGGATCAAAATCACATACCTCGATGGCTCGATCGACGCCGTCTGGTCGCACAGAAGGAATCGGTGTGGGAAGCAAGGGGAGGAAGACGACCAAAATGAGATGGGGAGGCAAGAGTGTTCGGTTTGACATGCCTTTTTTTAGGCACGGAAAGTTGCAACTTGTAAGCCAGCTAGCAGCAAAACGCGGCAGCGCGGCGGGCGGAGACGAAGGAAAAAAGCGCAGCGCGGAGGAGCTCGCTCTAACCAACCAGCCGAGCCCGCCGCGCGTCTGGAAGCTGCGCGGAAAAAACCGTTTTATAATTAAAGCGAAACGGACGACTCGCGCGATCCAACGACTGCGGCTGCGCCGGCCGGGCAGACCAGTCACGTGGCGCCCCAGCATCGGAAGTTTTCGGTTTTGTACAATTTAATTTAATGATCTACATGGAAAGCAAGGCCAACGGAGCCCCAAACCCCCAACTCCAAAAAAGATGCCAAATACTATTACAAATTAGTGTTTCCATTTAAATACCTGATCTTGCCCATGTTCGTACGTACAAAACAACCCAAGAATATTCTGAGCACATGGTTATTGATCGGCTTATAAATATTTAACGAGTAACTTGCATTGTTAGCCCTCAAACTTATTCAGTCTGTGCATATAAATTCATATGTATTAAAACCAATTATTTAAATATTTGAACTTGCGAAGCCGTTGCACTTAGGTCCAAATGGTGGTTTTGCAGGGTGGTTTAGTGATATGGACTACCACGTCACTTGCCATGTGGCCCTATTATGCACACGTGCCTTCGAATGGATCATGTACGTGGATTTTTATAATTTTAAATTTTAAAAATGAACTTCTGTATGTTAAAATCAAAACGTGAATTTCATAATGTTAAATTTAAAAAAAAATTCAAAATTTTAAAATTTGATTTGAATTTTGAATTTTAAAATTTTATTTTCAAAAATTTTAATTTCACAAATGATTTCTAGACTTTTTAAAAAATTTAAAAAATTATATTCTAAAAATCATTTCTTGAAATATAGAAAAAACCGAAATTCATTTTAAAAATTTTAAACCCCCGAAATTCATATTTTAAAATTTGAAAACTATGTATATTATCCGTGTAAGGCCGCATTGTAGGTGACATGACAGTCCATGTCACCAAACCACCTTGCAAAACCACCATTTGGACCTAAGTGCAACGGTTTCATAGGTTCAGTTATCTAAATAAGCGGTTTAATACTTAAGGATTTATGTGCATATGCGGGACAAGTTTGGAAACTAACGGTGTAATTTACTCATATTTAAGTAATGTAGGGATCTGAAATCGGAGTCGAGTCCCCTCTGTGCTTTATCTATTCTAGTCTCTAAATCAAGTAGCTGGAACACATAGATGTACAACTCTTGGATCATAGCCATCAAACGAACAAACTTTATTACATTAGAGTGCTTGTCAACATGATAAATATTACAATAATTTTTGCTTAATAGACTTACAACAACGAAGGACTTTAGATGTTAGCAAAGTACAACTAAAAAGATAAACACCCAAATAAACTCTATAGGCAAAACCATAGAGACACACTCATAGATATTAAAATAACCTTTGTCTTGAATTCCAAAACTGAAGTCGATCTTCTGAAAACTCAACTTCTCGAAATTCGCATTCTGAATAAAGATTATAATGACTGCAACTTGCTCTTTGGGATGAGCAGCCCACATAAAAGGCGGTGTGAGTATGCGAATACTCAATAAGCAAGGTTGACTATATGCAACTAAGTCTTACATAGGAAGGGTAATGTTATTTTGCATAAAAAATTTTATAAGGTTCACCCTATGTTTTGAAAACATGAAAAAAAAAATGGGAAAATAAATATTTGAATCATTTAATTTCAAAATTCTAGCGAATGTCGGTTTTGCCCGAAGCGGCTAATCACGGTTCTTCACCGTGTACTTAACACCCTTGCATCCATAATCCCCCTATGAGGATAAAATCAAAACACACAACTACCGTCATGGTTTTATTTTTAAATATTTTGACAATAAAATGTTAAAACCACCAGAGAGGCAGTTCCCTGTCGTCCACCCTTGCCCTCCAGTAAGCTATCATGTTATTACACTCTGCAGAGGTTACACGCTTTACCCATACGATACAATAGCCTCTAGTCGGAGGTGTTGTAACAAGACATTTAAGCATCTAGCTCTTGGCCTGCATCCCCTATAAGGATTCCCCGCAGTGCGGGTTTACTTCCCGTTGGTTGTGTTCCACTCTTGAACCTAAATGATGACGTCACAAACTTCAGCACGTTCTCCGTCACACAAGATGTTCAAACCAATAGTTCGAAGGGTACTTAATTAGTTAAGGCTGTCCTATTCTAGCACACATGGTCGCACTGTAGTACTTAGCTCGACTAACTTAAGGAATCGATCCTTAAGGGAATCAGGGTGGGTCCCGCACTGGGCCCAAGTCTCATACTTGTTGCACCCACCTTGCAACCATGCACCCCAATCAGGTTTTGCAAAACGGGTTTTATCTCGGTAGCACCCACTATTATCTAATCCATTTAAAAACAAAACAACAACTATCGTCCTTTAAAATCACATCAAAAGTATGATTAAGGATGTCTAAGCATTCTAAGCATCATGCAAAACCTAGATCATGTGTATGGCAATATAAAATAAGTGGTAGATAATAACCTATGACAACAAGGACAATTTTAATACAAATAATAATAATATTAGATGGGTGTTGCTAAACTAACTAATTTCGCATTTTTAGTTTTAACATAGCATGCTTTTCAATCAATCTTAAAACAATATTACAAGCATAGGTGTCAAAGGTTCAAAACTTTTCTTGTTCAGCACAAGGAACACACTTCACCGAAATGTCGGCAGACTTCCCTCTAGCATCCGAATCTATCGTACACGAAAAATTCAATAATAAACACAATACAGGAAATGTAGATATGTATGCAAATGCATATTCAAATTACATTAAATAGAGTCAAATTTCTAAATTTTTAGGAAATGATTTCTCAATACAAAAATCAATTTAACACTATTTTGATAAATCCAATATTTAACAAAAATATAAAATATTTTACAAAATTGTGAAACTGTGCAATAAAATAATGTTTATTTCATAATATTATTTTTATGAACACAAAGAAAATTATTCTATAATTTTTGGACATCTACAAGTAATGATATAAAACTATTTAAAGTAATTATGCAATGAATATTCAATAATTCAATTACATAAAAGAAAAGGGGCTAATAGGCCAGCTCTGCCCAGTTGGCAACGCATGGGCGCACACGTAGCGCGGCAGTGCCGCGCGGCCTAACGGGCGACGGCGGCCCAACTAGCGGCGGCGGCGTAGATTAAGGCGGCCCATTCAATCAGCGCGAACGGAGGCGGCCCACGAGTGGCGGCGGCGCGAAGTAGAGGCAGCTAGCCGGCGCGGAGCCCAGCTCGCAATGAGGCTGCAGGACGGGGCTAACAGGGAGGTCCCACCGCCCAGCGACCCTAAAACAGCACGTGCGGAGTGGCGGACTAGGGAGACGGCGCGGTAGCACCGGCGGTGGGACTCCGGTGCGGGAAAGAGGGGGAAACGGGGAAGGGTGACGGGGGGAAGCTAGGCACGGCGTCGGCTCGGCGAATGGGCACCGGCGGCTGCGGTGAGCTAGGCAGTGTGGCATGGCGGCGCACGGCGCTCCGGCCGAACGTCGATGAGAAGGAGGAAGGGGAGGGGCATTTTGGGATCACAGGGATATTAGGGACCCAAATATGCCCTCGGATTGAAGGGAAAAGGTCCGAACGGCGTCGACATGGGTGCCTCGTCGAGGATAATGAGGTGCGCGTCGGCAAAATTGATCGAGGGAAAACTTTTCTCTAGCTAGGGTGATGATCTAGGATGGCAGAGAAAAATGGATTACCCTCGATGACGATGAAATCGACGGTTTGCTCCGAGGCAGTTCTTCCCTGCTGACTCGGAGCAAATTCCCGAGTCTCCGGCGAGAAATTCCCGAGTCTCCGGCGAGGTTCCCGTGATGGCAGTGCCAAAAATGGGTCATGGAGGTACGAAAGATGTTTGACGCAGAAGGAATTGCGGTGGAATGACTTTCCTGATTCGAATTCGAAAGAAAAATCAAAAGGGCGAAGGTGTGCTTGGGTTAGGGAATTTTATAGAGGGTGAGCAGAGGGAGATGGAGGGATTTGCTGCTCAATGGTGCCCCATGAAGACCATTAAATCTTGTAGAAACTGAAGCACTAAATTGCATTGATGGCCAGTAAGAAAGATGGAGAAAATTGGTTGCCTCTCTCCACCTTCTCTAAATTCCTGCGCATAAGCATCTTTAGCAGGTTCTCTATATTTCGTTCTCTATATCCCTTCTCTAAATCACTATTCATTCCCTATATTTCCATCATCTCCAGCAGAGTTTCTATCATCGAAAAGATATAGAGATTCTCTAGAGAGTCTCTAAATATAGAGACTCTGGGGAGAGTCTCTAAATTTAGAGGCTGAGATAGAGACCCTGCTGGAACGTTATAGAGGCTGAGGTTGTCCGCAATAGTGTTTTAGGGAATAGTTTAGAGACCCACCTAGAGATGCTCCAGGCTGAGATAGAGACCCTGCTGGAACGTTATAGAGGCTGAGGTTGTCCGCAATAGTGTTTTAGGGAATCGTTTAGATATGCTCTAGGTGGGTCTCTAAACGATTCCCTAAAACACTATTGCGGACAACCTCAGCCTCTATAAGAGCATCTCTAGGTGGGTCTCTAAACGATTCCCTAAAACACTATTGCGGACAACCTCAGCCTCTATAACGTTCCAGCAGGGTCTCTATCTCAGCCTCTAAATTTAGAGACTCTCCCCAGAGTCTCTATATTTAGAGACTCTCTAGAGAATCTCTATATCTTTTCGAGAATAGAGAGTCTGCTGGAGATGATGGAAATATAGGGAATGAATAGTGATTTAGAGAAGGGATATAGAGAACGAAATATAGAGAACCTGCTAAAGATGCTCTAAGTAGAGGGAGACAGACAGCTCCTGCGCTGGGAAGAAAGAGAGAGATGAAGAAAGAGAGATGAAGAAATGGGAGAATGGCAAGTGGGTCTAGGGGATGTGAAAAGAATTAGATGAGAAAATAGATAATTATTAGGGCCAAATAAATATAATATAATATAAATACATTCCTCCTTCTTGATGATAAATATTTATCACATACAATAATTGAAGACAAAATATAAATTTTATTTTTTGGAAAGGCCTTCAAATATTTTTTATAATTATTATTTTTGAGCACATGTAACCTAGCGTTACACAATTGTCGGAGAATAATTATCAAAATAAATTATTAAAGTACGATCTTACGAGGCCATTGAAATTTTAATTTTATTTTATTTACAAATACAAAAACCTTTGTTAATAAATAAAAAATAAATTACCTTTTATTTTTATAGTAACATAATCATTTTTATGCTTTAAAATTTTTATGCAGGAATTTTTATTTGATACAAATGCTGACTTTATCAATGGAAATAGGCTGTTTCGGCCAAGAATTTGGGTTTGGCCATATTGTGAAAAACCTAGCTTATCTTTCTAGCTTTCCAACGAGCCCAAGAACGCGTAATTTGGCCTAGCGGTTTAGAAGTTATGGCCTCCGGAACGTTGCTGTCCGGTGTAGGCCGCGACGAGGTTTTTGTTAGTAGCCTATCTGTTCAGCCACTTGGTAAGTTAATGGCTGAGGGTTGTGGTAAAATTTGGGAGCCTAATGTGCTAGAGGTTGGAAAGGATAAGGGCTAGATGAAATACAAAATGTAAATATTGCTTAACAAAGGTATCAATTCAGTTGGTTGCCATCCTTGAATGTGTAGGTGACACTTTGAGGGTGACATCGACGTCTTGCCCTTCCGCCCTGCCTGGTAACTAAGGCAAGTACATGCTGCGATGACTATGATCATGTGTGCTTGAACGATGGCAGTGACCTTTATGTCTGTTTTAAGTATTGATGGTATTGTGTTGATGAATGGTTGTGGGGATGCTGGTGATATATAGCTTGATTCCTATTGTGCCTTGTATTTTTTATTATTGATGATATTCTTAGTGCTGAATGAATGAATGAATAACAAAGATGGATTAGTGAATGTATGGATGAGCAGGGATAGAGATGATGGAATGATGGTTAACCTTATTTATGTTGCACACATCCATAAAAGCATGCATTCGAGCCAGGGCGGTGAGAAAGTATTATAGCTAGCTAGTCCGGTAAGCCATGAGCCCGGTCGATGAAAAAGCTTGTCGGGGATAAAAATACGGCCCATTGCCATGACCCATTACCTGACAGCCCAATTGAACAGCCTACTAGGGCCCAGCTCCCTGGAAGGTTCTATCTGGCTCATATGCATACTGCCGAACAGCCTCCTGGCTGGCACGGTGCGTAACGGCCAAGGAATCGTGTTTGAGTCCATCTCGAACAGGAGTTCTGCACGGCTACGTGAAGACCCGGACGCTGGTTTCCCGGATTGGAATAGGAGTCGTGATCCCCAAGAATTGGAGTTTACCTTATCTACCTCGGGATATATTTGGCATGTCGAGTTCGTTACGAACTCGTGGTTAGCCCGGCCCGATTATCCCTCGGTAGGTCGGTTTGCTCACCACTATATAAACCAGCCCCTACAGCGTATAGGGAGGACTTAGACGCATCTGGCATCCAAGATTACTTTGTCGCATACTACTCACCTGTACACGCATAATCTCGCCGAGACTTGTTCATCTCGTCGAGCCACCTCTTGTATTCTCCTCTGATATATAAGAAAGGCTGGACGTAGGGCTGTTATCTCTCCCGAGAGGCCTGAACAAGGATAAAAACCCCTGTCTCCTGTTCGTTGTTGTTCGTGGTTGTTCGGCGTGTCTCCTATCTCACTCTTGAAGAACCTTAATCGACTTGAGGTCATATCTCAACCGTCGACAAAACCCCTGTCTCCCTATTCGTCGCTGGTTGCTGTTCGCTCTGTTCGGCGTGTCTCCTATCTCTTTTTCTCAAGAACCTTAATCAACTTGAGATCGATATCTCAACCGTCGACAGAGGGCTTTCAAAGGTGCTTCACTAGCACCCCAGCGGGGCCGGTTCTTGTGAGGATCCGAGCTTGGCGAGCTTATCTTGGAATGTTGCTAATTTCGAAACTCGTGAAACGCATCTCTAGTTTCCTCACTTCCGTCAGGTACCGCACCATCGAGTCGTCAGTTGCCTAAAACTCCTCCCTGACCTGGCGAACGACGAGCTGCGAATCCCCTTTCGCAACAAGCCGTTTTACGTCTAGCGCAGCACATGCTCTTATGCCCGCTATTAGGGCTTCATACTCTGCGGCGTTGCTAGTCGCCGCAAAATGTATTTGTATGACGTGCTGGAGCCGCTCTCTGTTGGGGGAGATGAGAACGAGACCGCATCCTGATCGCTCGGACTGGTGTGAACCGTCGAAGAACAGAGTCCACTGACCTTCCTTCCTATCTTGGCCTGGAGAGCCTATCTCTTGCTCATCCGGCTTGGTCAACCCTGCAATGAAATCAGCCAGGGCCTGGGCCTTGATCGCGGTACGGGATACAAACTAGATATCAAACTCACCGAGCTCGACTTCCCACTTTGCTACCCGGCCTGTGGCCTCTGGGTTTAGGAGAATGTTCTTGATCGGGTAAGTGGTCGGGACAATGATCTTGTGGGCTTGGAAATAGTGACGCAACTTGCCCGACGCAATCAGCAAGGCGTAGCACAGTTTCTTAAGGTCGGGATAGCGCTCCTTAGGCTTGGTGAGCACCTCGCTCACGTAGTAGATGGGCTTCTACTTCCCTTCTCGTTCCACCGCCAGCACTGCGCTTGCGGCATTTGGTGTCACTGAGAGGTACAGTAGGAGGACTTTCCCGAGCTTGGGAGTGGTGAGGACGGGTGGCGAGACGAGGTACTGTTTGAGATGCAGAAACGCAGCTTCGGTCTCCAAGGCGGTAGATGAAACGGCTTAAGGCCGCCATTTTGCCTGTGATGGACTGGATGTCCTTCACGCAGGTCGGCGACCTCATATTTTCGACGTCCTTGATCTTTTCGGGGTTCGCACCGATGCTCGCCCCGCCGATTACATAGCCTAGGAGCATGCCGGACTTGACGCCAAAGACGCATTTCTCGGGGTTTAGCTTGACCCGGTGCTGTCTCAGGCTGTCAAAGGTTTCCCGTAGGTCGGACACGTGGTCACGGGCGTCCTAGCTCTTGACTACGCTATCGTCCATGTAGACTTCTACGTTGTGCCCTATTTGATTCGGGAGAGTTTCTTGCATGAGTCACTGGAATTTGGCGCCAGCATTTCTGAGACCGAAAGTCATGGTCGTATAGCAAAATGTGCCGAAAGCCGTTACAAAGGCTGTTTTCTCTTCGTCCTCTCTACATAACGCGATCTGATGGTAACCGGAATAAGCGTCCAGGAAACTCATCAAGGTTGAGTCCGCCGTAGCGTCGACTAGCTGATCTATGCGTGGAAGGGGAAGTTATCCTTGGGGCGGGCGGAATTAAAGTCGCGGTGGTCAACACACATGCGCCACTTGCCGCCCTTCTTCTGAACTACGACCGGGTTCGCAAGCCAATCGGAGTGCTGTACTTCGCGGATGAAGCCCGCTCGAAGCAGCTTGCCGAGCTGGTCTTAGATGATCTTGGCCTTGTAGTCGGGAACAAGCCTTTGACACTGCCTTACCGGTTTTTTGTCAGACCGGACTGCTAGCCTGTTGTCGACTGATAGATAACTGGGGGTTACCGTCGGCAATGAATTTGTACGAGGGGACGCTAATTAAGAACTAGATGGTAGCACAAGAAGAGGTTTATACAGATTCAGGCCCTCAACGGAGGTAATACCATACTTCCTGTGCTCTGGGATTATATTTGATCAAGATGCGGGATGCAAGATGACCAAGGTGTTTACAGTGTATGCTATATGAGATGAATTGTCTATATGCCTATGGCCTCCACCCCCTCCCCTTGTATAGTGTAGGGGAGATAGAGTTACACGGTAGCACATGATACACGGTACCTAACACTGTTATGCTGTTACATGTCATGCATGTGATGATCTCCTAATTATATGGAGATAGATCATATCCTCGGGAACTTCTTTTCGGCTCAAGGCACGTGTAACCCGAGTGGTCTCTATCCTTAATCGGCCGTCTTAGATCGCCCCCTATCTGCTCCCTGATGGGCCTTCTAGCGGATATCCGGGACCCATGCAGTCCACAGTAGCCCTCAAGTGCTTTACGATCGAGTCAGATGGCCGGCCGACTGGTTTGACCAATACCTCCTTTAATCTAAAAAGAGATTTTAAAGAACTCAAGAATTCTTAAGTTTTTGTGTTGAAGCAACACCTAGATTGGCAATACCAAACTCTAGCTTACTCGGCCCATTGGGCGCATCACCTCAACAGATGGATTCGGCTACTTGGCATCCACTCTTGCAATGCAAAAGCAGCAATTGGCCCATCATGGGGCATTTCTTAAACCACGTCATTACAGCTTCTGTCTTGCAGCATGCTATAATTTAAGCGTTTAAAGATGTACCGTCATCAGACGCCTGGACTTAACATGTAAGAATCAGCACTCGGCCCAGCATGGGGCACACCAATCAGCCTGGTAAACAATTTACTACTACATAACTAGATACCATTATTAACCTAGTTAATGAATATCCGTATCTCACATAGAAAGCCAAAATTTGATACGGTATACTCCACACAAAAATAACAATATATATATATTTGTTATACGACCTCTAGCACTTAATCTTTTGAAAGTGACGGCTCTTCATCTTCATGAAGTAGTTTTTCGTTGGGACAGGGGTCTTGGGGTGTTTATATAGTGCCAAGGACGACCAGGGCTGGGCCTTGGGCTAAGAGGTGTTGGGTTAGGACTCTAATTCTAATTCGGGTGGAATTCAGATAGGCCGTGGGCTTGTTTATCAAGAAAACAGAGTTTCCTTTGCTGGATTGGGCCGAAATTTGGAGGGTAATTTGGATTAGGCTTCAAAAAGGTCCCCTCCAAATTTGAGCACGAGATTCCCTCGTTTGCTAATTATTTTATTGGTTTGACGAGCTCCCGACAAAACGGCAAAACTTTAAGAAATCACGAGCTAGCTTTGGAATTTTGGCTGAAATTTGGACGGTGGCTAGATGATGACATCTAAGAATTACTGGAATTGTTCCAGAATTTTCTCAAAAGGTTTGCTAGGGTTTTGGCTTAAACCTAGTTTAAATTAATTTAAATCAGGGTTTCGTATATAACAATTCCCTTTTAATTTACTTTTGGGTTTTCAACAATACAAGTGACATACAACAAAATAGAGGATGTCACAAACCTCCCCCCTTACGAAGAATCTCGACCCCGAGATTCAGAGAAACCCTGCTCGAACAACTCTGAAAACTCAGCCTGCAAATCTTCCTCCTTTTTCCCAAGTCACCTCTGCCTCTGAATGGTTGGACCACTGCACTTTGCAAAACTTGATGGACCGACTCCGGGTTCACCTTTCGGACACATCCAAAATCTTGACCGGCCTCTCTTTTTAGGACAGATCTTCTTGCAAATCCATGGCTTCTACTGGCATCTGCTCCTTTGGCACCCTCAGAAACTTCCGGAGCTGCGGAACATGGAACACATTATGCACTCTTGACAAATGCTCTGGCAATTCCAACTGATAAGCAACTTCTCCTCTCCTTCCCGTTATTGGAAACGGACCAATATATCTCGGGGAAAACTTCCCAGAGACATGTAATCGACGAAGTCCTTTCATGGACGAAACCTTTAAATAAACATGGTCTCCAACCACGAACTGCAACTCTCTCCTCCTCTTATCGGCATAACTCTTCTGCCTTGACTGGGCGGTCTTCATCCTTTGCTGGATCATCTTGACTTGATCCTCGACCTCCTTCAATGCATCTGGGCCAAATAACTTTCTCTCTCCAGTCTCATTCCAATACAATGGCGCCCGACACTTCCTTCCATACAGAGCATCTCGTATAACTTCGTATAATGTATGCTATACGAAGTTATTACGCTTGGTTTCATGCTACAATCAATTGCGCCATCTGAATACTGGACTGATAACTATTGTTGTAGGAGAACTCTGCATATGGCAATGCATTATCCCAACCTTTTGAATCTGACAAAGCCACTGCTCTCAACATATCCTCCAAAATTTGATTCGTCCTTTCAGTCTGCCCGTCGGTCTGAGGATGATAGGCACTACTGAAGAGAATGAAGCTTATCCCAAAACTTTGACGTGAACTGGCTTCCTCGATCTGACACGATCCTCTTAGGAACTCCATGCAGACACACAATCTTTGGCATAAAAACCTCTGCCAATTTAGCACTATCATACCTTGTCTTCACAGGAATAAAATGAGCCACTATGGTCAATCGGTCAACGATCACCCATATCTAATCGAAACCTCTTTGGGTTCTTGGTAGACCCACAATGAAATCCATACCGACTTCTTCCCACTTCTATTCAGGCACTCTCAAAGGCTGAAGCAAACCTGCTGGTCTCTGATGCTCTGCTTTGACTCTCTAGCAAATATCACACAAAGCAACAAACTCTGCCACATCCTTCTTCATTCCCGACCACCAGTATCTCTCTTTCAGATCCAGATACATCTTGGTACTCTCAGGGTGAATAGAATAAGCTGAATCATGAACTTCCTTCAAAATCAACTCTCGAAGATCCTTTTGATCAGGCACGACTATCCTTTTATCGAACCAAACAATACCTTCCTTATCCATCCCAAATCCTGGCGCCTTCTCTAGGATTATCCCAACAATAATGTCGAGAATCCCATCATCAACATATTGAGCCTTCTTGATCTGCTCTTGGAGATCTGGCTGCACTTCCATCACATACAGATGACTATGCACATAACCGTGCAGAACGATCATCAAATTCAACTTCGCCACTTCTTCTTGAATATGCTCGCTTCTTGGCTTTCGACTTAGAGCATCGGCAACCACATTAGCTTTGCCTTCGTGGTAATGGATACCCACGTCATAATCCGCGAACTGCTCCAACCATCTTCTCTACCTCAAATTCAGATCTGGCTGGGTGAATATATACTTCAGGCTCCTATGATCTGTATATATCTCGGTATAATTACCAATCAGGTAATGCCTCCATATCTTCAAAGCATGCATCACGGCAGCTAATTTCAAATTATGAGTAGCATAATCCAACTCATGGGGCCGTAATTGCAGCGAAGCATATGCAACAACTCTCCCTTCTTGCATAAGCAAACATTCGATTCCTAATTTCGAAGCATCACAATACACCTCAATGTCTTTATGAACATCCGGTAAGACCAATACCGGTGGCGATGTTAGCTTCTTCTTCAACAACTCGAAGCTATCCTAGCACTGGGATGTCCATTTGAACTTAACATTCTTCTTGAACAACTGGGTGAGCGGACGAGTAATCTTAGAAAATCCCTCGATGAAACGACGATAATAACCAGCTATTCCAAGAAATCCTCAGACCTTGGTAACCAACTTGGTACCTTCCATTCCAAAATCTCACTAACCTTAGACGGATCAACGGACACTCCATCTTTCAAGATAACATGACCAAGAAATGCTACCTCCTTGACCCAGAAGTCACACTTTGAATACTTGGCATACAACTGATGCTCTCGCAACTTCTCCAACACCAGTCTTAAACGCTCGCCATGCTCTTCCTCATTCTTAGAATAATGAGAATATCATCGACGAACACCACAACGAATTTGTCCAAATACTCCATCAATACTCCATCAGAATCTTGTTCATAAGCATCATGAAATGAGCCGGAGCATTAGTGAGTCCGAACGACATCACAGTATATTCATATAATCCATATCGGGTAGTGAAAGCTGTCTTTGGAATATCCTCTAATCTCAACTTGATCTGATGATAACCAGACCTCAAATCGATCTTGGAAAACACCTTGACTCCCTTCAGTTGATCGAACAAATCATCCACACGAGAGACTCCCACGATAACTCGTATAACTTCGTATAATGTATGCTATACGAAGTTATTACGCAACATCTCCCCTCATTCCCGTTATTGGAAACGGACCAATATATCTCGGGGACAACTTTTCAAACACGTGGAATCGACGAAGACCTTTCATAGGCGAAACCTTTAAATAAACATGGTCTCCAACCTCAAACTGCGATTCTCTCCTCCTCTGGTCGGCATAACACTTCTGCCTTGACTGCGCGGTCTTTATCCTTCACTGGATCATCTTGACTTGATCCTCGGCCTCCTTCAAAGCATCTGGGCCGAATATCTTTCGCTCTCCAGCCTCATTCCAATACAATTGCGTACGACACCTCCTTCCATATAGAGCTTCGAAAGACACCATCTGAATACTGGATTGATAACTACTATTGTAGGAGAACTCTGCATATGGCAATGCATTATCCCAACTCTTTGAATTTGACAGAGCTACTGCTCTCAACATATCCTCCAAAATTTGATTCGTTCTTTCAGTCTGCCCGTCGGTTTGAGGATAATAGACACTACTGAAAGCAAGATGCGTGCCCAATAGAGAATAAATCTTCTCCAAAAACTTTGACGTGAACTGACTTCCTCGATTCGACACGATCCTCTTAGGAACTCCATGCAGACACACAATCTTTGACATATAGATCTCTGCCAACTTAGCACTGTCATACCTTGTCCTCATAGGAATGAAATGAGCCACTTTGGTCGATCAGTCAATGATCATCCATATCGAATCAAAACCTCTCTGGGTTCTCGGCAGACCCACAATGAAATCCATACCGACTTCTTCCCACTTCCATTCAGGCACTCTCAAATGTTGAAGCAAACCTGCTGGTCTCTAATGCTCTGTTTTGACCCTCTGGCAAATATCACACAAAGCAACAAACTCTGCCACATCCTTCTTCATTCCCGACCACCAGTATCTCTCTTTCAAATCCAGATACATCTTGGTGATCCCTGGGTGAATAGAGTAAGCTGAATCATGAGCTTCTTTCAAAATCAACTCTCGAAGATTCTTTTGAGCAAGCATAACGATCCTTTTATCGAACCAAACAATACCTTCCTTATCCATCATAAATCCCGGCGCCTTCTGTAGGATTATCCCAACAATGATATCGAGATTCCCATCATCAACATCTTGAGCCTTCTTAATCTGCTCTTGGAGATCTGGCTGATCTGGCACTTCCATCATATACAGATGA
The DNA here is from genome assembly GCA_005191435.1 of Raddia distichophylla. NCBI lineage: Eukaryota > Viridiplantae > Streptophyta > Magnoliopsida > Poales > Poaceae > Raddia > Raddia distichophylla. The sequence continues at coordinate 5,717,350 of SPJY01015242.1, read as the reverse complement.
CTATGCACGCAACCATGCGGAACAATCGTCAGATTCAACTTCTCTGCTTCTTCTTGAATATGCTCGCTTCTTGGCTTCCGACTTAGATCTTCGGCAACCACATTAGCTTTACCTTCGTGGTAATGGATACCCACGTCATAATCCGCTAACTGCTCCAACCATCTCCTCTGCCTCATATTCAAATCTGGCTGGGTGAATATATACTTCAGACTTTTATGATCCGTATATATTTTGATACGGTTTATGATCCGTATATATTTCGGTGTGATTACCAATTAAGTAATGCCTCCATATCTTTAAAGCATGCATCACTGCAGCTAATTCTAAATCATGAGTAGCATAACTCACAACTCGTGGGGTCGTAATTGCAGCGAAGCATATACAACAACTCTTCCTTCCTGCATAAGCACTCATCCGATTCCCAACTTCGAAGCATCACAATACACCTCAAAGTCTTTATGAATATCCGGCAAAACCAATACCGGTGGCGAGGTTAGCTTCTTCTTCAATAACTCGAAGCTGTCCTGGCACTGAGTTGTCCACTTGAACTTGACATCCTTCTTTAACAACTTGGTGAGCGATCGAGAAATCTTAGAAAATCCCTCGATAAAGTGACGATAATAACCAGCTATTCCAAGAAAACTTCTGACCTTGGTAACCAACTTCGGTACCTTCCATTCGAGAATCTCACTGACCTTGAACGGATCAACAGACACTCCATCCTCCGAGATAACATGACCAAGAAATGCTACCTCTTTGACCCAAAAGTCACACTTCGAATACTTGGCATACAACCGATGCTCTCGCAACTTCTCCAACACCTGTCTCAAGTGTTCGGCATGCTCTTCCTCATCCTTAGAATAAATGAGAATATCATCACTAAACACCACAACGAATTTGTCCAGATACTTCATCAGGACCTTATTCATAAGCATCATAAAATGTGCCGGAGCATTAGTGAGTTCGAACGACATCACAGTATATTCATATAATCCATATCGAGTAGTCAAAGCTGTCTTTGGAATATCCTTTGATCTCAACTTGATCTAATGATAACCGGACCTCAAATTGATCATGGAAAACACCTTGGCTTCTTTGGCTGATCGAACAAATCATCCACTCAAGGAAATGGATACTCATTCTTGATGGTCACTTCATTTAGCTTCCGATAATCCACACACATCCTTAGGGTCTTCTCACGCTTCTTCTCCACGAACAACACAGGCGATCCTCATGGAGAAACACTTGGTCTGATAAAACCCTTGGCTTTCAAATCTTCAAGCTACGTCTTTATCTCCGTGAGCTCCTTAGGATTCTTATGGTACGGATGCTGAGAAATAAGCTCCGTACACGGATACAAATCGATACTGAACTCAACTTCCCGATCTGGCGGAATTCCAGGCAAATCCTCAGGAAAAACATCCATGAACTCATTCACTATCGGAGTCTCTTCCAATGACAGACGCTCTTTTCCAACTCCACGCATCATCTTCAGGTGATGCAATCTTGGCAACCGAGCTTTCTCTAAGCAAAGACACATACTTGATGATCTCTCCACTTAAAGTAGTAAGGGTTAACAATCTATCAGCACAATCAATCTTACCCTTATACTTACTCAACCAATCCATTCCCAAAATCACTTGGATACCTTTGGAATCGATCATGATCAAATTAGTGGGAAACTTATAACCTCCAATGTCCAGATCCACATTCAGACATCCCACATTCGCATTCATAGCCCCACTAGGCGATTGAACAGGCAATGACTGCCTAAGGGGTACTACCCTCCAACCATTATCAACAATAATCTCTTTGGCAGTAAAAGAATGCAACGCTCCCGAATCAAATAAAACCAATACAGGGATTGAGTTTGCCAAGAACGTACTGAGAACGACGTCTTGAACATTCTGCACTTCTTCAACCGTGACTTGGTTCACACGTCCACTTCCTTGGGGCGTCTTGAATGCACTCCCATGATTCTGCCCTTGCTGCGGCTGATGAGCAGGCATCCCTCCTTGGCTCTGCTGAGGTTGGCGTCCCTTGTTCAGCGGACAGTCATACGACAGATGACCCTGCTGATGACACTTGAAACAGGTCACACCAGATATCGGAGTCTTGGCCTGATTCTGCACTTGGCCTCCAGCTTGCTGCAACTGGCGAACTTGCTGAAAATTACCCCCTTGCTGAGGAGTAAAAGACTGCTTAAAACCCGAGTACTGAAACTACCTCGGCTGACTCTGATTCTGCCCGAAACTTGGAGCTTGATGAACTCGGGGCCTTGAATTGCTGCTAGACTGCTGAGAAGTGAACTTCCTCTTCTCATCATTGTTATGCTTGCGCTAGGCTCCCTCCAGGATTCGAGCCCTCTCAGTGACATCATCAAATGTCTCGCAACGAAGCGGCTTTAGCTGAATACCATACCAAGTGTCAAGCTCTTCAGTGAACCTCTAGACCTTAGCCTTTTCAGTAGCCACAAGATCTGGCGCATATCGAGACAACTCGATAAACTTGCTGATATATTGATCAATGGATCTGTTATTCTGGCGAAGTCCCTCGAACTCGCGCTTCTCCTCCTCTTGGATGCTCATCGGAACATGGTGGTTCTTGAAGACCTCAACAAAGTCATCCCATCCCATGTTCACATTGTTTGGGTTGGTGGCGCAATAATTCTCCCACCCATGGGCAGCATTCCCCTTCAACATATGAGCAGCGTACTGCACGCTCTCATAATCATTACAGTTAGCTAAGTAAAGCCTATTCACTACATTCTTGATCCAATCTTCAGCTTCTATTGGGTCTCCACGGCCAGCAAACTCCGGTGGCCGAGTCCTCATTAACTCTCTGAACTTTGACTGCGGCAACCCTGGCATTGGCATCTGTTGCGGCGGTGGTTGGTTCAGACGATCCACAATTAGATACAAAGCTTGGAGAAACATTGCATCATGCGCGGGCCATACTGGCGGCGGTTGCTACTGCTGAGACTGCGACTGTGGCTGAGGCTTTTGAGCAGCGACATTGACTGGTCCTGCTTGGCTGACTTGCCCTTGGTCATTGGCTTGACCACCCTGGGCTCCTGCATTATCTTGATTGGCCTGCTGATCCAACTCCTCTTGCAGATTGAAGGGTATCGGCTGAACTCCACGTCCACGACCTCTACCCCTTCCATGGCATCTTCCTCTGCCACGAGCTTCACTTCCACGACCTCTGGCCAACTACTGGGACAGAAAGAATAGGAAAGAAGACTAACCGGTATGCGACATCCTTAGAATATAATAGTTTTATGAACGCTTTTATCACTCCATTCAAAAATCCAAATAAGAAGCAACACTTCACATGCTAACGAAAGCATGATCCAAATAAATCCAACTCAAGCATAGGTTACAACCACAGTCAATAAATTAGTTGCATTATAATATTGCTGTCATTATTAGCTATTTATTCTTCATACATAGGAAGTATTAAAGTTCATTTAATGAAGAACTTTTTTTTTTAAAACCAAGTACAAGATTATTATTTTTTTTTGAAAGTGTACGGACTGTACGAAAAGGAAAAACAAAAACTATGCCGCACAAGTTTTTTTTCCTTCCCCTTTTTTTTTTGCAAAAACATTTTTCAACTTACCTCGATCCTTGTACATCATCTTCCTTCAGTCTTTGTTTGTAGTGGCGGGTCTTGCGTCATCTTCCTTCGATCTTCTTGTCGTTGCGTAAATTAAAGACAAAGCAATACACCAAACAATTTACTACTAAATAACTAGATACCACTATTAACCTAGTTAATGAATATCCGTATCTCACCTAGAAAGCCAAAATTTGATACGGTATACTCCACACAAAAATAACGATATATATATTTTTGTTATACGATTTCTAACACTTAATCTTTTGAAAGTGACGGCTCTTCGTCTTCATGAAGTAGTCTTTTGTTTCTTCTCTTCATCAGCGACGGTCTATTCTTCTTTTATGTTGGTGTTGGAATCAATATAACTTCTCCTTCAACAAATTGGGTCTAGTGACTAAACTTTGAATTTGTGGGGTGGGTAGAATAAAACTTTGTAAGGTAGAAGAATAGGTAAGGATGGAATGAAATTTAGAAGGTGAGTAGGAAGAGTATAAGCAAGAATTCCTAGCTAGTAGAGAGATACTAGACTTTGGACAGATCAGAAAGTAGCAAAGGAACTTAAATACAATTTTTATTAAAAATAATTCCTTAAGGTTTAAAGGTCGACTAGCTACGCTTTCTAGGGTCAGACTGGCTCTGATACCAACTTTTGTCACAACCCCGGCTTCACCGGGATCCACTCACAATCCATTGCTAGTCCCAGATATCAATGCTAGCAACTTGTGAGCGACAGTTTGTTGAACATCATCACAGTCACAATAACTAAGAGAAATTTATATATTATGCAAAAGTAATTGTTACACAACTACTTATTACACTTGTTTGATTAAGTATGACGTAATAATGTCCATATTATACCAGAGTGCGAAAATTCAAATATGCAGCGGAAAAAGTATGATGATGCTCCAATCCGACCCTTGAGCGCTAGCTATTCCTCATCAAAGTCCGGAACAAGATCCTCCTGATCCTGTAGATACACCGGACCTAATCCTTCTCCTGAATACAAATTTATCCGTGGTTTGTATAATGAGTACACGGCTACCCAGCAAGAGTCGTTAAATATGAATGCATGGGTATAACAAGAACAGGGGTGGTTAATTTGCATAAACACCTATTCTAGTCAATATTAATTAAAATGTTGTGAAAACATTTGTTGAACCATTAATAAGGTGAACGACTCCCCAAGGTAACAAACAGAGCTCGGCTTCGAAAGCCCCTCTGCAAAACTACACAAGCCTCGAATACTCAAAAACAAAACCAACCCATCAGATTATTATTAAACACATGAGACTACCATGTACGGCCTACCTCCCCTCCCATAACCGTGGGAACGGCTATCATGATAGTTTTAACTCTGCAGAGTGTAGCACACTTTACCCATAAGCCGAGTGGTACTTTTGCATCTTAGCTCTTCCTTAGGAGCCTAGACCAAGTAACAATACAAGGCGATTCATTAGTTCCCTCTGTTAACACCGATACCCCCTTTAAGGTTTAGCACTCGGCCCCCTCCTTGAGCCAACGGACCGCAGCCCGATCTTTTCAAAGTAAAGTGTGTTAACAGTCTTCCCTAATTACTAAGCCAGGACTAGCACATGTTGGCCGACATGCTAATGCTAGCACTTATGATTGCGCTTGTTCGGTTTGGCTGGATTGCACACGTCCAAAGTTCTTAGACCAAGGTGACTACCTCCACACAATCCACATTCCACAAAACCACGCGACTATGCCACCTTTAGTCAACACACGCCACGTAGGTTTTAGTTGATTAGGTTAAAGTAACTCAGCATCTCCAATCATACCAAGTCACAAGAATAATTAAATGATGAACCTAATCCTTCCCATCATTTTATGCATGAGAAAGAAACAAATGAAAACAATAAACGGGTGAGTTTTGTAAATTGGGAGAGCAAGATGCAACTATCCTGCCTTGGCAGTACTCCGGGTCTTGGAATCCTCCTCCGATCGGCTCCTAGAAACCTCCCGAACAACGCAGACACGAACATCTACACGTATATGCACATATGCAAGAAACAGCAAAACAATCAACAGAACATATAGCTCAATAAAATATATAAAATTCTAGGGGATTTATGGAAAATAATGGCTCTAGAATCACCTAATTTGGAGTTCGGATGCTCCCGGAACAATTCCTGGAAGATTTGAATAAACCAGCAATTGCAGAAAAGAATAAACCGGTTTATTTAGGTTAACCGAAAGACAACCGGTCAACCCGACGGTTCACGCGGACGAGCGGATAGGCAGCGCGGACGCGGGCACGGCGGATTGGTGCGGCGCAGATGCACGAGCGCGGGCGGGAAACGGCGTGGCTGCGGGGACAGCGCTGTGGTGCGACCTCATGGAAAGAGCCAAAGGGCGGCGCCGGCTAGAGCGCGGAACGGCGGCGGTAAGGCAGTGCGTACCACAAACGGCAGCAAGTGAACGCGCGTGCACGCGATGCTTGGCGAGTGCATGCATATACCGATCATACACGTGACTTGCTAGCTATTACTGGATGGACTAACTAGCTAGCTAGTCATGGTTACATGCACGTACGTGCATGGCATGGCAAAGTGCCGACGACGGGGCGCATGCACGGCTGTGCAATGGGCGCGGGATCACGGCGGAAAGGCCACGACGCCAGAGCTTCGATGCGGCCGGCGGTAGGGCAAACACGCAGGGCGGCGCCGGGAACGGGAGACAGTCGGCGGGATCCAGTGGCGATGGAGCTCTCCTACGGCCGACGGCTCTTGGAGCAGATTGGAAACCTTAGGGCGGCAGGTAGGGTTTTGGATTTGAGGAATTTCGTGATGGGGACTTGGAACAGGGGTCTCGGGGGGTTTATATGGTGCCTTGGACGACCAGGGCTGGGTCTTGGGCTAAGAGGTGTTAGGTTAGGACTCGAATTCTAATCCGGGTAGAATTCAGATAAGCTGTGGGCTTGTTTATCAAAAAAACAAAGTTTCCTTTGCTGAATTGGGTTGAAATTTGGAGGGTAATTCGGATTAGGCTTCAAAAAGGTCCCCTCCAAATTTGAACACGAGATTCCCTCGTTTGCTCATTATTTGATGGATTTGACGAGCTCCCGGCAGAACGGCAAAACTTCAAGGAATCACAAGCTAGCTTTGGAATTTGGGCATGAAACTTGGAAGGTGGCTAAATCATGGCATTTAGGATTTTTGGGAATTTTCCCAGAATTTTTGCAAAAAGGTCTTCTAGGGTTTTAACTTAAACCTTAGTTTAAATTAATTTAAAACAGGGTTTCGTATATAACAATTCCCTTTTATTTTATTTTAATGTTTTTGAAAATACAAGTGACATACAACAAAATAGAGGATGTCACAGGAATCCTGAATGGTTATGATCGTTCCGATTTGGCTCTACTGGTCCAAAGCCGGACACTGTGGGTTACGCACGAGATACTGAGTATCTACGGATGGATAGGGCTGTCACCACCTACCTCCTACCACATATACGTGGGCCTGGGTGTAAACCGAGTTAGTCCTAGTCTCAGACACCATGTCTGCGACTATTCCTAATCAATCTTCCTCAGAACTAAAAGAAGTTCATATAGGTTCAATGCCTGGCTCTAACAGTATATGAGTGAGAACCTCAATTATAAAAAGGAAAATGCGAGATAATACTTTCTAAAGATCCACCCCCACTTCTGTCCTCTCGATAAAATTGAGTTTCAACATCATCCATGTATCGAGAGCAAAATGTCAAGGCCTCATTAGCTACATAAGCCTCTGCAATAGACCCTTCAGGTCTTGCCCTGTTCCTCACAAAACTTTTCAAAGTGCATAGTCGACGTTCTATTGGGTATATCCAGCCAAATTGTACTGGACCTCTAATAATTGCTTCATCAGGCAGATGAACAGCCAGGTGCACCATCACATTAAAAAAAGCTGGAGGAAATATTTTCTCAAGCTTGCATAAAATGACTAGGATTTGTGATTTAAGTTGTCGTAGCATATCTATCTTTACAGTTCTACTACATAATTCTCTAAAGAACATTTCCAACTCTGCAATTGCTTCATATATATCATTGTGCACGATTCCCCGAAGTCCAACTGGTAAAACTCTCTGCAAGAGGATGTGACAATCATGAGTTTTTAAGTCTTGTAACTTGCATCCATCAGCACTGATGCATCGAGATAAGTTCGAACCAAAACCATCTGGAAATTTCACATCTCTAATAAATTCACAAAAAGCAATCTTATGCTCTTTTTTCAAGGTATACCATGCAGGTGGAATTTTATATGAGTCACCATTTCTCTCCAAATGCAATTCACCTCGGATGCCCATATCTTACAAATCAAGCCTAGCATTGATAGTGTCTTTTGTCTTCCCCTCTATATGCAGTATTGTGCCAAGAATATTCATGCACATTTCTCTCAATGTGCATCACATCAAGATTGTGCCGCTGCATCAATTCTATCCAATAAGGCAATTCAAATAATATTACTTTTTGGCTAAACACTTGGGCCTTATCCTTCTCTTGACGCTTCCTTTTTATTATTCGGAGGATGCTTTCCTGGTCTCACATCTTTCACATGCTCTAGTTGCTTGAGAAGCTCATGTTTACTAAACTCTTGCGGCTTCCAATGCTTTTCGCGTTGGCCATGAAAAGCTAAGCATTTCCGTGAACGGTCGTCCATTGGGAGGTAACGACGGTGGCCCATATAACATATCTTACTTTTTATTCCCCGTGACAATGGATCTTTGTCACAGTGAATACATGCATAATAACCTTTCGTAATCCGTCCAGACAATGTGCTTAAAGCAGGATAATCATGAATGCACCATATAATTGCATCGTGCAAATTAAACATCACACCGGTAAATGCATCATAAATAGGGACACCATTTCATAGTTCAACCAACTCATATCTACCAGAGGTTCCAAGAACACATCAAAATCCTTTCCTGGACTCTTCGGGCCTGGGATGAGTCCATTATGCAGTTCGATTGATCCATGCATACCCATGGTGGCATGTTATAAGGCATTCCAAGTACTGGTCACATGCTATACGATGTACTCATAATTCCAAATGGATTAAAACCATCTGTAGCTATTCCAAGCCTCAAGTTCCTTGCATCCGCCGCAAACATCGGGTACTTTCTATCAAAGTCTTTCCATGCCTCACCATCAGCCGGATGACTCATTTCATTATCATTTGGTTTACGCTTCAACTCGTGCCATTGTGTCATCTGCAGTTTTTTTCGAAGAAAAAACCTCTTCAATCTTGGTATCAATGGAAAATATCTCAGCACTTTATGAGGAACCTTCTTTTTACCATCTGCATCTTTCCATCTCGATTCACCACATATTGGGCATTCATATGCATATTTATTTCGAAAAAGCACACAGTTATTTGGACACACATGGATAGAATCATAACCAAGACCCAATTCAATGAGATATTGTTTCACTTCATAAAATGATTTGGGAATTTTGCAATGAGGGAATGCTAGTGACAAAATCTTCAATACTAAATTAAACGCTGCATTGCTGACCCAATGGTATGACTTTACATGCAATAACCTCACTAGAAAAGACAATCTTCATAATTTAGATTCTGGGCAAAGTCCTTGCTTCGCATCTTCAAGCACTTTAGCAAACTAGGGATTTTCTCCACCTTGCTCACAAGCTTTGTATAGATCTTCTAACATATCTGTCATTCCACCATCATTTTCATTGTCATCCTCACTGGCACCCATTGCATCATCGCCAAAACTTGTCATAGGGCAATCATTATTATCCCCTTGCACTTGTTCTTCCAGGACTTCAACATCATGTGCTTCTCCATGATATACCCACTTTGTATAACCACTTGACATCTCATAAATATGAAGGTGATCATACACAACAGATTGGGGCCTTGTCATTTGATTAAGACACTCACGGCATGGGCACGATATGTTGACATTATCATCGAATCGTCCTCAAATAAATGCCATGAATTCATCGACACCATTGATATATGCAGGGGTAAATTGTCTACCATTTACCCAACTTCTGTCCATCTGTTCAACATTAACAAAACATGGATAAATGTCAATGTAATTAACAAGACCGATAATCTAATCAACAAAGAAAATTGATCAACTCAATCTGTTTAATGGTACATAAATCGTTCGATCCTATGCAGTCATGAAAGTAATTGAGACGTAATAACTTCGTATAGCATACATTATACGAAGTTATACGATTATTCGCCTATTCACCCCCCCTCTAGGCGGCATAGCGATCCTTTCAAACCCGGATCGTCAACGTCGAGTTCTCCACCAATCGTGTTTACCCATACCTGTCGGAAGATCGGGATCCCGTCCCCATCAGAGACCTAATCAAACATAGACCTAATCAAACATCAGAATTCATCCACACCCTTGTTATATGCAGAGGTAAATTGTCTACCATGTACCCAACTTCTGTCCGTCTGTTCAAAATTAACAAAACATGGATAAATATCAATGTAATTAACAAATATAAAACATAATTATAGCTGCCATAATATCCATCAATTACAGCTGCCCTAATGCAACAACATAACAAAACCAATAATCTAATCAATAAAGGAAATCGATCAACTCAATTTGTTTCTCGATATATAAATCATTTGATCCTATGCAATCATGAAAATAATAGAGACTAATCAATCCTAAACAAAACATTAACTTGTTCAAACAGAGACCTTTAGATCAAAACCTACAATCGGATCAACAAGAACTAAGCAAATAGATACCTTTTGATTGAGGAAACGAACTTGATCAATGCAGCGCTGATCGACGTCATCCAATTAGCATCACCAATCGACGTTTGGCTAGGTCGATCATTGGTGCCTTAAACCACTGATCGGAAAAGGACAATAGGCAGCGGCGGCGGCGGCATCTGTGACGTACGAGAACAGGGGCGGCGGCGATCAAGACGTAGATTAAAAGAATAACAGGTGGGCCGTGCCGCCGTGGGGTCATCTATTTCAACCGTCCAGACCTACAAACTCATCTCAATATTTTTTACAAAGGATACTCAAAACGTTTGTTGTTATGGCGCGATGGTAACAGGCACTGCCCTGCACCCGCTTCGTCGTGAGTTCGACCCCTGGTTTAAACAATATTTTTTGCATTTTCCCCAAGCCACTTAGTTTGGAACAAATACTAAACCAACACATGTACTTTGATCAGCAACGTTGGGTTACCCTAGTGGAAAACGTGCTTCTATGTAAACGTGAGGTTGCATGTTCGATTCTCTAGATAGCAAATTTTTTTTCACAAAAGACACTATTATTTGGTCGCTATGTGTAACTAGTCCACCAAGGCCAACATATAAGTCACAGAACATGGGCTCCACATGACACCGTATGACCCACATGGCAGGCGTCCATATATACTACCAAACCATTTTTTTTCAAAATCATGTGTGAACTTTATCTATACTTTTATATGACGTTCAGTCATTCATTTAATGACGATATTTCAAGTGTCGTCACTCCAAAACATGGCCAAACGGCGCGAACCCCGTATAATGACGAATACCAAATGTGTCGTCATGGAAAACTATTTTTCGATGACAGAAGTTGGCATCGTCAAGACATTTTCATCATTGAAAAGCACTTTTCTTGCGGTGGTTAGGCTAATCGGAAATGAAAATCTAAATATGTAGATGGAGGTTTTAATGTGTGAAGCAAGCTCCTATCATGTGCATTCGTACGCTTGGAAAAGAGAGAGTTTATCAAGCAGTTATCTGAAATTTCATCAATAAACCAACGAATTTTGTTATCTGGTCCAGCAGGTACCCATGTTTGTTCATTGCATTTATTGTTTTTATCGAGTTAAATTTATTCATACTTCACATCATCCATTGTGCATACATGCACTACAGGAATCCGATATAATTTCGTCGGCCCAAAACCGACGAAAATAGGGGGTAAACCGACGAAATTAATATAATTTCGTCGGTTTGCCGACGAAATTACGCCGACGAAATCTGGGCGACGAAATTACAAACTTTTTCGTCGGCTGCCGACGAAATTAATATAATTTCGTCGGTTTTGTCAGGCCGACGAAATCAGTTCGACCGACGGCGGGACAGGTCAGCAGATGACGTGGCACCGTAATTTCGTCGGCCACGGCCCATGAAAATAATTTATTTTCATCGGTTTTGCCAGCCGACGAAAATATGCTGATCGGCGCGGCATGTGCTGGACGGTGACGTGGCATGTTAATTTCGTCGGCCAGGGCCCATGAAAATAAATTTAATTTCGTCGGTTTTCTAGGGCCCATGAAAATAATGTTAATTTCGTCAGCCCAGGCCGACGAAAATATTAATTTTTTATAAAAAAAACAGGAAATAGGAACCAAAAAATCGCAGTTCTTTACAGAAAATTCACAGTTATTAACAGAAAAATCCCAATAATTAATAAACCCAATTTCATCACAAATTAAATACACCACATCACAATAATTAATAAACACAATTTCATCACAAATTAAATACACCACATCACAATAATTAATAAACACAATTTCATCACAAATTAAATACACCACATCACAATTTTTAATAAACACAATTTCATCACAAATTAAATACACCACATCACAATAATTAATAAACACAATTTCATCACAAATTAAATACACCACATCACAATAATTAATAAACACAATTTCATCACAAATTAAATACACCACATCACAATAATTAATAAACACAATTTCATCACAAATTAAATACACCACATCACAATAATTAATAAACACAATTTCATCACAAATTAAATACACCACATCACAATAATTAATAAACACAATTTCATCACAAATTAAATACACCACATCACAATAATTAATAAACACAATTTCATCACAAATTAAATACACCACATCACAATAATTAATAAACACAATTTCATCACAAATTAAATACACCACATCACAATAATTAATAAACACAATTTCATCACAAATTAAATACACCACATCACAATAATTAATAAACACAATTTCATCACAAATTAAATACACCACATCACAATAATTAATAAACACAATTTCATCACAAATTAAATACACCACATCACAATAATTAATAAACACAATTTCATCACAAATTAAATACACCACATCACAATAATTAATAAACACAATTTCATCACAAATTAAATACACCACATCACAATAATTAATAAACACAATTTCATCACAAATTAAATACACCACATCACAATAATTAATAAACACAATTTCATCACAAATTAAATACACCACATCACAATAATTAATAAACACAATTTCATCACAAATTAAATACACCACATCACAATAATTAATAAACACAATTTCATCACAAATTAAATACACCACATCACAATAATTAATAAACACAATTTCATCACAAATTAAATACACCACATCACAATAATTAATAAACACAATTTCATCACAAATTAAATACACCACATCACAATAATTAATAAACACAATTTCATCACAAATTAAATACACCACATCACAATAATTAATAAACACAATTTCATCACAAATTAAATACACCACATCACAATAATTAATAAACACAATTTCATCACAAATTAAATACACCACATCACAATAATTAATAAACACAATTTCATCACAAATTAAATACACCACATCACAATAATTAATAAACACAATTTCATCACAAATTAAATACACCACATCACAATAATTAATAAACACAATTTCATCACAAATTAAATACACCACATCACAATAATTAATAAACACAATTTCATCACAAATTAAATACACCACATCACAATAATTAATAAACACAATTTCATCACAAATTAAATACACCACATCACAATAATTAATAAACACAATTTCATCACAAATTAAATACACCACATCACAATAATTAATAAACACAATTTCATCACAAATTAAATACACCACATCACAATAATTAATAAACACAATTTCATCACAAATTAAATACACCACATCACAATAATTAATAAACACAATTTCATCACAAATTAAATACACCACATCACAATAATTAATAAACACAATTTCATCACAAATTAAATACACCACATCACAATAATTAATAAACACAATTTCATCACAAATTAAATACACCACATCACAATAATTAATAAACACAATTTCATCACAAATTAAATACACCACATCACAATAATTAATAAACACAATTTCATCACAAATTAAATACACCACATCACAATAATTAATAAACACAATTTCATCACAAATTAAATACACCACATCACAATAATTAATAAACACAATTTCATCACAAATTAAATACACCACATCACAATAATTAATAAACACAATTTCATCACAAATTAAATACACCACATCACAATAATTAATAAACACAATTTCATCACAAATTAAATACACCACATCACAATAATTAATAAACACAATTTCATCACAAATTAAATACACCACATCACAATAATTAATAAACACAATTTCATCACAAATTAAATACACCACATCACAATAATTAATAAACACAATTTCATCACAAATTAAATACACCACATCACAATAATTAATAAACACAATTTCATCACAAATTAAATACACCACATCACAATAATTAATAAACACAATTTCATCACAAATTAAATACACCACATCACAATAATTAATAAACACAATTTCATCACAAATTAAATACACCACATCACAATAATTAATAAACACAATTTCATCACAAATTAAATACACCACATCACAATAATTAATAAACACAATTTCATCACAAATTAAATACACCACATCACAATAATTAATAAACACAATTTCATCACAAATTAAATACACCACATCACAATAATTAATAAACACAATTTCATCACAAATTAAATACACCACATCACAATAATTAATAAACACAATTTCATCACAAATTAAATACACCACATCACAATAATTAATAAACACAATTTCATCACAAATTAAATACACCACATCACAATAATTAATAAACACAATTTCATCACAAATTAAATACACCACATCACAATAATTAATAAACACAATTTCATCACAAATTAAATACACCACATCACAATAATTAATAAACACAATTTCATCACAAATTAAATACACCACATCACAATAATTAATAAACACAATTTCATCACAAATTAAATACACCACATCACAATAATTAATAAACACAATTTCATCACAAATTAAATACACCACATCACAATAATTAATAAACACAATTTCATCACAAATTAAATACACCACATCACAATAATTAATAAACACAATTTCATCACAAATTAAATACACCACATCACAATAATTAATAAACACAATTTCATCACAAATTAAATACACCACATCACAATAATTAATAAACACAATTTCATCACAAATTAAATACACCACATCACAATAATTAATAAACACAATTTCATCACAAATTAAATACACCACATCACAATAATTAATAAACACAATTTCATCACAAATTAAATACACCACATCACAATAATTAATAAACACAATTTCATCACAAATTAAATACACCACATCACAATAATTAATAAACACAATTTCATCACAAATTAAATACTACTGCAATTATTTGAAGAGGAGAAGAGTGATTGCTAGCATTGCAATATGTTTAGCATTATTTTGGTACAAACTTCAATTGCTATGTAGTGAGAGGAGGCGGGTGACATATGGTCCTATGCTTGCTAGAGATGTGGCGAGGGCTGCACGTTTGAACCGTTTATACAACGGCACTGAAGCTCACTGTATTAGTGAGTTGCGGATGCGGAAATTTGTTTTTCATAGGTTGCACTAGTCATTACATATATGATTTTATGCATAATGGTGTAATGGTATATTAGTTGCTAGCCAACTAATACAAACCTCTCATATATTGATTGGGGCTAGCTATAAAATGTTTGCATTTCAATTAGTGAAGTTTGAAATATTTGGAGCTTAGGCACAATTTTATGGCATCCATCCAAACGCTTGCCAAAACTTCTTAGCCTTGCCTAAGTTAAGCCGTGGCTACAATCCAAACAGCTACCACACAATTGTTAGCCATGCCTACGTTTAGGCGTGGCAGCGAACCAAACACAGACTAACTTTAGCCAGCTTAGTCATGCCACACCTGTGGCAGCCTGCTAAGCTTAGGCGTGGCAGATTGTGGCCACAAACCAAACAGACCCTTCATCCGCCAAACCTGCTCCACCCACAGCAGCGAGAAGCTAACGTACGTTCGAATCTGTCGCATCGAAGCGGAGCCATTCTTGGGAGTTGCTACGCGTCGGGCGCCCGATAGGCGTCGGACGCCCGCGCGCCAGGTCTCCGCTGTTTTTGTCGTTATTCGTAGCTCGCTCCCACCGTTTCCGCAGTGCTCGCTCCTGCGTTTCGCATCGCGCGCATAAAAAAACTACTCGTGACGCACACTGCTGTCGATGCCCATCCACACCTCGTCACGCAACAATTCTTGTGGACCCCATTGCATGCAGAGAGCGTCATTTTATGTGTGCAACACAGCAGAAATTTGAGTCACCCCTTTTTATACCTTAGTGTCCATACGCACAAAAACATACGCTCGTTTCGAAACATGTCTTGTTTGAAAAACACATGACATCCAACATCTCAAAACATGTACAATGTACTGCTGAAACATGCGAGATGTACCAGTAAACATGGATAAACATGACGAAACATGTATAAACATGGCTACAACCCAATAAACATATATACGAAACATGGCAAAACATATATGAAACATGACTAATACCAAAGAAACATGCTACAACGAATGATGAAACATGGAAAAACATACACATTCAAACATGTTTCGCTGTTGTACCCACTGCATGCATGCAAAAACGCTAAGGATTTGCATTTATGTGTTGTGTGAGAAAAATCAGCATACAGCGGGCCCCACTTAATTAATACAGTGCCGAGCCCACCAACTATCCCTGCTGATGCGCGATGCGGGCTGAAAACTTGTTGGCCGTGGCGACGGCGTCCGACGCGATCGGACGCCCGATCCACAGCAATCCCAATTATTAAATGTATGTAGAATCGGGAGCTGATTAGTTTAGTAGTCCATGTACTCCCATTAGTGACAAGATGGTCTTTTTCAAAATCGATTTCGAAAAAGAATTAGTTGAGTAGTCCATGTATTAATTAGTGACAAGATGGTTGCTTAGCTGGACATTCGTAGTTAGTGAATGAAGTACATGTTCCGGTTTGCATGTTTTGATTGATTCCATTTTATTATGCTAGTGGATGTGGAGTTTTCTTTTAATTAATGTAAGTCATTATAATTCAGACTCACAATAATCAACGGGATAAATTGTTTTTTCCTCTCTGATTAATGTAGGATTTTCTAGTATTTTAGGATTATTGTTTAATGGATAGATATATTGCTTGATAGATTTTGAGGGAAACATATCTATCGGAGTGCAGAGGGGTAGCATTTGGGCTGTTGGGCCAGCCGAAAAGGCCATGGGTAGTAGGTCTGTGGAGCGGTTGGCATTGAGGGGTTGTATTTTGGGGCAGTCTGTTTTAACCCTTGAACTATTGTCTGAGTTCAGTTTTGTTCCATAAATTTTGAAACCAAGCGACCAACCTCTATATGCTATTCATACCAGGCAAAATGCCCCCTCATTCGAATCCACCCCGCTTTTTGTTAACGTGGCATCCTAGTTAGTAGGGTTTTCCAGAAAATAAATTCTAAAAAATAATAGGAAACTCAACAAAATGAAATGAAAAAAAATGTACAAAACCAATTGATCATCTTTTCTCCCATGAGCATGACCATAGATTGTGTTTTTCTCTAGTCGCCCACCAAGTGATCAATCTTTTGACCGGAAGGCTTGTGTTGGTGATTGATAGAACCAAGCTCCATTCTTTTCATGAGACATCATATATTCATATTGGAACCTTTAGAATCCTCCTACTACCCATGAGCAGGACCATGTTTGATTTCCGATCACAGACACGAAGTGGCTGGAGTTTGACCTTGTACATCTTCGAGATGACTACTGTTTGTTTGATGGTTTGTGTTAGTAGTTGAAAACCAGGGTTCTCAGATGCCGAGCTTATTTAGTTGAACTAGAGATCAACCAGACCTCCTCTCACGCACTGCGAGATCATTGAAGGATGTCCTACGAGAGGGGTGAAGGTAGGAGGCAATGGATGCTAAGAGCCTTTTACCCCTAGTTCAGGTCTCCTGTGGAGACAACAACTCTAAGTCCAACTAGATTGACTATAACCGAGGAATAATTGTAAGAGACGTTGGGGTGTAGAACTACCTCAGTGATGCTTCTTTCCCTAGGTATGTGAATACAAGGGCGCACATGGAGGACGAGCAAGCAAGCGCCCATTTGCTCCCTACTGCTCCTAGATCTCGTCTCCTTGAGAAAGACATGATGAGCAAAGCCGATTAAAAAGATTTCACTCCCCAAGGAATCTCTCCAATGGTACCAGATTAGCTAGCTATAAACATTTTACCTTAACTTTTTCCTTATGTGGAGGAGAGAATGAGAGGAAAGAGATAGGGACTAGCTCTTAGTTAAGAGTCGATATATAGTTGATTACAAGGTGCATGTACCCTATTACATATATGTCATATTAATTTTTAGAAACAATGTTATAACTAACTAATTGAAGATGTTGTCTATGTGCTATTTATAGATGACATACAACTTGTTTATATCTAGTGATTGACTTTATCATCAAAGATGATCTGATAAGGTTTTTCAAGCTAGGGATCAAGGTCCCATTGTCATCCCTAAACCTACCTAACCATGTCACGGTTTGATGAGCACGCAAACCACTCATCCGCTTCCTGAGATACATGAAAAGCGTCTAGGACCACGGCCTACCAACGTGATGGGCCGAGAAGGCTACCATGCTAACTTCATCCATGGCCCATGCCGCCGTGTCGTAATAACGACTTGACCATCGACATCCCCGTAGAGGTCTAGATATCAACCCAACCCTGCAGCTAGGTTAAGGTCGGATTGGGTCCTTGTTTACCACCAGGTTGGTTCCAGGTCTGTCTTTGCCTGATATGACCCACCCCAACTAGCCACCAATATTGGATTTTAATCCAACGGCCAAGCATCCTACTGAAACCCGAAGTCCCTAGCCCATATCATGTTATCATGTAACCAGCCAACACTCTCATCCTCTCTGCCTCGTCTCACTCAGCATCCCTTTCCCACAGTCCCACACCCCATGGCACTACCTAGGATTTATACGGATACGATGGCACCGGCTTGCCAACATGGTGACGAGCACGGTGCCACGGTGGCTAATACAAGGCGGGCCTCTCCTTCCATGGTGCAGTGATAGAGAGGGGATGGACAGAGCCTCTTCCTCCTCCCCACGGTGTGGTGGCATGGAGGCGTGGCCATGGCCACGGCGGTGTGGTCATGGAGGCGGCCTAGGATAGTGTGGCGATGGTGCTCCCCCCTCATCTTCCGATCAGTTTCCTCCTCCTCGGCTCCACCTCCTCTCTACAGCACGGCATCATGGAGGCGGTGACCTAGGATGGCGCAACAGCATGGAGGCGATGACGTGGTTGCTGCGGCGGCACTCCCCCTGCTCATGCTTCCCCCAATTTCCCCCTTTTCTCTCATTGCTCCTGTTACCATATTCGCACTGTGGTTTTAATTAAGAGAGATTAGATGTACTAGTACAATGCCCGTGCTCTGCCACGGAAGTAGAGAAAGGAAAACACAATTCAGAGCGGTTTCACATATTAGAGCAGTAAACACATCCATTCTCTATAAAAATCCCATCTCAGCAAAGAGATTAATAATCACATTTTAATATCCTCCCAGAGTTAACTGAAGATCAAAACATAGAGGTTCGCATCATGAACCTCTTGTTCGATCACAATCTGAAAACAAGTCTGAACGAACTACGCGCAACTTCCTCTCCAACAGTAGCCCATGGCATATCGAGGTAGCAACCAAGGCTTCCTCCACACAAAGGGATGGTGACAACCGAGGAGCTCTAACAATTTGATGGATTCAGACATTCTACAATAGGTCCACAATAATTAAGAATTAATGAAAACAATTTATCAAACCACACGACACAAAGATAGCACGTTCTGCAGAGCATTTTCATCTCATAGATATACAACACCCTTTTATAATACAGGTTTACATAGGAAGAATTGGAAAGAAGTATCAGCAAACCATTGCCCATTTCCAAGAAATGTTCACCCGTTGTATTTGCCTGCTCCCTCCCGCAAAAACCAAATGCATGGAGTGCGCTCGAAAAATTAGTCATGCATGGCACATGGCATCACAGTGGATGGAAACCAAAGGCGTTCACCTTCGAACAAGAAATTAAATCCAGGAATTGTCAAGGAAAATGATCATTGCACATCCAAATCCAAATTAAATTCTATTTTTTTGAGAAACAAATTAAATTGTAGTTTAGATGTCATGTAGTGGTTACTCTATTGGTCGAAGTGTGGAGATATCACCACATTTGACACTGGCATCAACTAAAAATATACTAAGAATTCATCAAATTAAAGGACTCGATATTACAGCAGTCATATGATATACATTTAAACATCTGAATATATGCTACTGTTAGCATGATCCATACAGCAAGGGAAGGGCACCAATCATGTAGAACAAAATAAACTCTAATTGCTATTAACAGATCATACCACTAAACCTGGGGGCAGTACAAGAAAACTCCCTTCCCTTCTTATAATTTGTATCTTATTTTAAGATTATTAACAAAGAGAATGGACAAACCTTTCAAATCATTATAATCCTTGATCCAACTGGAAAGTCATACATTTTCACAATTCCATTTTGCTTGCAACATGTAGCAACATACATACTCACAACATTTTATTATTTCAGTCAGCTGATGAAATAACATGGTACTGTTTCTACAATATTGCTATAAAAAGGGCATTGATTGTCTAGTTCATCACTTCACCTTTTATGAAATTGGTCTCGGGAGTACACTACCAAAGAACCAGCAGAAGAAGGAATGGAAAGAGGGGCAGTACCATTACAGTTAGTGTTTTCTACTGATGCATTTTTATTTGAAAAAGCAGTGAGATATAGACCAAGCATAAGGTTGCATCATGATGCCACCATTGAAATTCCACGGATTATCCTTGAAAGTGTAGTTTATTCAGGATGCTTACTAATTCCTACATTAATGCTTCCACGCTACCAAAAGTAAAACAGCATGAATGAACAACATGAATAATAGCTGTTTTCAACAGAAATTACACACCACTGAGTTCAACATTGAAACAGCTGGAACTAAATCGAACGAAAACACAACATTACCAGAATTTAAGGTTTATTTCACACATCCAGAGAACCACGAACATCACCACATAAACACACAATCTTTAGAGGATACCATTTTGAACCTATGCATGCTCCAGCAAGATAACAAAAGGTTAAATGCCTCAATGACAGCATGAAAAAAAGAAGATTACAGCCGAGCAGTTGATATACATGTGCATACAAAGAGGCTGGGCACAACCATAGAAATGAGATCTTCAAAATCATATAAAATTGACGAAATGAAATTAGCCTATATAGCATGGACGTGCAAAGCACGCCAGAGTAATATTTTGCAGTATATAAAGTGTTACCTCACATAGGTATAAGAATGCAACAATGATCCTTAATCATGACAACTATAACACCTAACACTATTTTTTTCTGAAGATCATGTATCGGCACAATGATAAATTCACCTTCAGCTAAGCACTAAAGGCCAGAAATTTACAATAACTACATGCATCTAGGCATTAGTACTTGTCCAGATCATGCTACACACATAAAATTTGAATCATATAAACAATGTACTCTGCAAGCTTGGGACCAGATCTAAGCATCCATCAGAGTCCAAGATCAGGCAGCAAGCCAGCAACGCTCCGAGATCCTAGCATCTCGCCTGTGCTTCGTATTATCCAGTTGGTCTGAACTTGAAAGATCCCTCACTTGGGGATGATAGTGGATAAGAGTAATTTGATGAGTTTACTTCCTACTGAATTGCAATTATCAAGTGAAGCCCGTGAGATATCAAAATTAACCAAGGAAAGAAGCTATATGAATTATAAAGTATGAAGGGAATACCAATGCGAAGGTAGTTGTAGAATACTCCTATGTAGGCTTGTAGCAAAGGAGTTGTAGAATACTCCTTTGTAGGCTTGTAGAAAGGTAGTTGTATAATACTCCTTTGTAGGAAGAGGCCTTTTCAGATAATTTACTACCACTGCCATTCTCCTGCACCATATAAGACCAATCTTTAAAGTTTAAACAAAGGCGTAAATCGCATATTCATCAGATAGCAACCACGACATAGGAGGAGGTATTTTATTTTTTAAGTGGTAGGCAATGACAGAAGAAGACGAAATGATAGAACAATCTATCAAACTATCAAACTATTCAAGAAATAGAAAACAAATTATATTATGCATTTTGATCCGATTTGCAGATAAATAGGATTCGAACATCTAAAAGTTCAGTACAACATACAAATTTTAGTCAGTGTTACAACCATGCTTTTGTTTTATAGGCTGATAAATGGACATCCCATTTTCTCAAAAAAAATTACATCACATAGAAAGTTTTTATTATAATCATCATGAATGTTTTTTAGCCGCGCAACTGGGAGTATACTATCTTGGACCATGTCCACCTAGGCAGAACATGGTGTCATGTATAATTCATCTGACAGGTATCTTTCTAATTAAATTACCACCTCAACTACCTATTAAATTAGTAGTATGCTATTTTTTCATGTCAATATTTACGATCTTAACATGAATATGCAATTGTTTAATTAGAGTAAGGGGGCTAACAATAAAATATGAAATAAATATCAGTGGCTGTATTCCTCCTATTGAACTTTTAAGCCTTCTATTCTATTTCAGATCACAAAATTCAGGTGTATTCATGGTCAAAACCGAGCTGAACTCCAACAGAGCTTGTCACACAAAATTCAGGTCTATTTTTCACACAGTAGAGTTTGATGGGATAACAGAAAAGGTAGAAATCAGATAAATAGGAGGGACGACGGCGAGTGGGGAAGAGGGAGGGGGTGCGGCGGCGGGGGCGGGGGCGGGGGGAGTGAGGGAGGTGCGGTGGAGGGAGGGAGGGAGAGAGGAGGGAAGGGGCGGTTTTGCGGAATTGCGGAGGTGGATGAGGACGGGGGTTACTCGCGAATCGCACGATCCGTAATCTCAGGCGCAAAACGGATCGTGGTACTGGTCGGTAGATCGGACGGAGCAGATTGCAACACGTGAGATGGACGGTCCGGATTAAAAGTTTGAACTACCACGATCACAAGATGCTTTATAATAGTAGAGATAATCTTTAAATTTCAAATAAATATTTGCAATTTGTTATCCCAGCCGATCAAAAAAAAAAAACAGGCATGAAACTGAGATGGTTCGTCCATGCTCTCCAGTAGTATATGCTCGATTCAACAAGTCGCGTTTGGGTCCAAATTATTAGTACCTCCGCCATTAGAGTTGGATTGGCCCGACAACAAAAACAGTACCCCGTGGTCGTGGTCGTGTGGGATCCGCATGCGTTTTGTCATGGTTCGAGGTTTGTTTATGCCTTTAAAAACTGTATTTATCCAAGGGTGCTGCATCCTGACAAATGCGAGGAGCGAGAATACACGTCTGAACCCTCGTACACAATGGAAAACGCGTGCACCCAAGTCACTATTCGTTACCCATCAACAAGTTGATAGCGTACGGGCCCGGCCCACCAACTCTCATATTTCACTGTTGTTAGACCCCCTTTTTTCTTTTTTTTGCCTCTCCGCTCCTTGCGCTTTTCTGCCTGCTGCCCTGTAAATACTTCGCTGCCTTCTTAATATATTGAATGAATGCCAGCTTGCTGGTTCTTTCAGAAAATGTTTCTTTTAGGTGACGGACAAGTGCACTGCCATTTCATGAAGCGGAAGGAGAACTGTACAAATATACACGAAGGAGGGGGAGGGGGAAGAGAGGAGAGTCAACCAAAGGGGAGGGATATCAACTCTCATAGTGCACCTTTGGCTGCATGGAATTTGGTTTGTCATCCAAAACGAAATGGTGGCTTGGGTATTATTAATCTCTCTCTGCAAAACCAGGCTTTACTTCTTAAACATCTCCATAAATTCTTTAATCATCTCGATCTTCCTTGGGTTAAATTTATATGGAGCATGCTTTACCCACAAGGTTTTATTCTGCCTTGTTCGAGAGAGATATCTTTCTGGTGGAAACAAATGCTGTCTTTACTGCCTGTTTATAAGGGAATTGCGAGTTGTCATATTGGTGCTGGATTTTCTGCTCAAGTCTGGAATAATGTTTGTAATGGGGACATGTTATATCTTCGACTTCCTCATCTCTTCTCTTATGCTTGTGATTAGTCAGCCTTGGTGTCCTCATACCTTGCTCATGATGATGTTCAATCTCTCTTTTTCCTTCCTCTATCCGTCCAGGCTTATGAGGAATGGTTAACTCTTCGAGAGGTGCTGAATCATTGGCGAGATTCTCCTTCAGTTCATGATCGCTGGACTTACATTTGGAACAAAGAGAAGTACAAGTCATCTGATTTTCTTAAGCATTTTTGCTCGGGATTCCAGACGCATTCTATTTTCAGAAGAATTTGGAAGAGTAAGGGGCTAATGCGTTGGAAAGTTTTCATGTGGCTTCTTTGTTTGGATCGTTTGAACACAAAGGATATGCTTTGTCGGAAGAATTTTGTTACTGATTTTCAGTGCGTTATGTGCACATCTTCAGCAGTGGAGACAATGTTGCATCTCTTCTTTCATTGTCCTTTTGCGCAATCTATTTGGAATCATCTTGGATTCTCCTGGACAACTTCCTTGGATTTGCCGGGTTTTCATGCAGACTTGGATAATTTTTGTCGGATTTCTCCTATATCTTTCTATATGGATATTTCTATCTTGGCCTGTTGGAATATTTGGAAAATTTGGAATAGACAAATCTTTGACGATATTCCTCGCTCGATCTACTTATGGAAGGAGGATTTTAATTCAGATGTTGCTCTTCTAGTTTTAAGAGTTAACAGTGTGTTAGCTACTTCTATTGTTTCTTTGCAAAACACTCTCTCTGCTCTTTAACTCTGTATATTTGTAAATATCTCTTTTAATTTAATTTATACTTTAGGAGCCTCTCCTACAGTTTTCCTGATAAAAAAAACCAAAGGGGATTACAAACGAGGAGGCTGCGACCCAAGCAGCAAGATCATCCCTAATGAGAGCTATAACTTGGGGAGCGGACAGAGCCTGGTTCTAAAAGATTCGTTTATTCCGCTCCTTCTAGATTTTTCAGATTACATGGATAATGATGTTGTTAAGAGATCTCGCAGTAGTCTTCGGGATGCCATTTTGACTGGAGGTCCACCAGTCGCAGAAACCAACTGAACTGGAGTGAGGGGGTTGGTGGGGGCAAAACGGTCTGCCAAAGCACTAAGGCAAAATTGCAGGAGCCGTAAAGGTGATCAACCGTTTCTAAGGGCCATAGCATAAGCAACAAGCTGTCAGATGTGGCCAACTTTTCCTGACGAGGAGGTCGGCAGTGTAACTTGTGTTATAACAGTTTTTTCTATGGTCAATGGTTGTAGCTTGTGTCCAAAGCTTGTAATACTTTAGTCGATGATTTAATAAAAATCCTATTATTCTTTTTTTAAAAATGAAATCTCGATTTTTCAACATACCGAATGTATTTCCCTGCAATAAAAAAATTAGCTGTACGAGCAGGGCGCGATCATTGCCAGAGATCAGCGTTCAGGTTCTGTTCGCAAGGCCGGTAGCACGCAAATCGGGTGGATCGCGATCATTTGCAACCCATGGGCCATGGCTGATTGGTCATGGACTTACGGCCATTTGAACGTTTCAACACGCACGCGCGCACACCGTGCTGTACTGCTGTGCTTCCATGGAGGACCGTGAGAGAGACGATTCGATAACAACTCGTTGCAAGTTGCAAAGCGGTTTATTACACGGGAACGAAAAAACAAAGCCTTGTTGACTTGACCGCAAGACGCCCATATAGCATTCTCCCAATTCACAATGACCCAATCCCCTCCACAAACACACTGCGAGTCTGCTAGTACAGCCGAGCTCTGCCAAAGCCGAGGACCGATATTAGAGGCGTGGCCACTCCCCAAGTCCCCAGCTCATCCTACACCTGACGATCGATTCGGACAGATCGTCGAGAGCAGCGTAGTCTAGTGACGCGTCCGCATGGAGCTTCCGCGCGTGCACCCAAACACGGCGCCGGTGACGGCGAGCCAGGTGGAGATGCGCGCCACGACTGCCCCCGGCGTGTACCCGCCGCTGCCGGCGGCGAACGGGCAGGCCGTGAGCCAGCAGCAGCTCGGCGGGCACGGGACGAACACCTGGGTGGGCAACGACGCCAACACGCTGCTCGTGGTGGCTGCGCTCATCACCACGCTCACCTACCAGCTCGGCACCAGCATCCCCGGCGGCTACTGGCAGGACACCAAGCTCTCCGACGACGGCAAGCGGGTGGTGCACCTCGCCGGCGACCCCATCATGCGCGACCTGCACCGCCCCAGGTAAAGTGGACGCTGATCGGCACAAAGTAGAAGCGCGACACTGGGTTTGATGTCGGGGTGCATATGATGGTCATGGCAGGTACTGGGTGTTCATGGCGGCGAGCTGGATTGGGTTCGGGAGCTCGATGGTGATGACGCTGAGCCTGCTGGTGCGGATGGCGGTGGACTCGCGGCACGTGCGGTGGTCGTTCGCGGTGGCCTACTCCAGCCTGGTGCTGACCTTCGTGGTGTCGCAGCCCAGGACGCACCTGTCCATCGACATCCTCATCTGGGCGGCCGTCCTCGCCTTCCTCTGGCTCACCATCAGCGTCCGCCCGGAGCACCGCACGCGAATCATCCAGGCGCTCTGCTGCAGCAGCCACCACAATTGATGATGCACGTACTCGTCCGTCGCGTCGAACCCAATTCAACTCGACGGCTCCGGCAACTTGGCAAGTGACGTCGTTGTAGTGTAGGACCACGTACTTATACTTATTAGTGATTGAGGAAGTCGCTGAGCTGAACATTGTTAGTTAGCGAACCAAGACGATGTAGTGATGCACTTGTTCCAGTTTCAGTCTGTGTGTATCAAATAGAAATAGTTAAGCATGAGATGGATCAGGATTCAGGAACATGTTTGGTGAAATATAGCGTACAAACCGCGTTATTTTGCATGCGACTGTAAGCTGATCCCCCGAAACGACCGAAGCTTCCGCTCCCTTTCGAGCAAACGAGGCCAAACCTTAAACAAAATTGTTAGGATTTGCCTCCAAATATTAGTTTTTACTAATTTACCTTTAGGCATGCCTATATAAAGACCCCTTTGTATCCTGTATATCTTGCACCATTATATTGATTGTTTTTTCCGTGGTTTTTTTCTCTTTCCACGTTAAATCCTATGTTTGTGCCTCCTTTTTCCAACAAGTGGTATCAGAGCCGTCAGATCTGAGATCCAAAGGTCCTGATCATTTTGGTTCACCACAAACCCTAACTACCCACAAAATTCCTAGGAGCCGTCGCCGCCGTGTTCCGATCTACAGCCACCCGGTGCTCTGTTTCTCACGACGGCGTCGTCCCCTCGAAGCTGCCGTCGGCCGCACTCTTCCAGTCCTGCGCCGCCCGTGGCAGCGCTTACCCCGGCGTTGGCCTCTGCCAATCTGTGGCGTCTCCGTACGCGTGGCCACCGGTGTTCTGCCTCCACGTACAGGCCAGCCGCCGTGCTTTGCCAAGCAACCGTCGGTGTTCTTCGGCTACGTCTAATCAATTTTTCCTAATCACCCGAGAAGGAAAAAAATAATCAAAGGATCACTTTCTTTTGGTTTTGATTTCCGTGCACAGAGGCCAAGTTCGCACTGTTCATTCGTCATCCAGGAAGAAGACCATATATTTTCATCTATTTTGCTTCGTGCACACGGCTCCTCGCACCAAGGAATTTACTGTTTCACTTGGTTTTCTTCGGATTTGGTCCAGATTAATATTTCAGGGATTATTTCTCCTTATTTTAATTCCTGATATTTGTTTTTGCCATTATGTCTATAAAACTTGACATTGCAAAATTCGATGGCAAGATCAGTTTTTCTATCTGGCAGGTTCAGATGAAAGTTGTCCTCACACAGCTCGGTGTCCGGAAAGCTCTTTTAAAGAAACCGGAAAAAGTTGATGAAAGTGAATGGGAAGAACAAGATCAAAAGGCTTTGTTTGCCATATAACTCAATTTGTCTACAGATGTTCTGCGCGAAGTCATTAAGGAGGCGACTGCCGCCTCCCTATGGGCGAAGTTGGAGGCGTTGTACATGACTGAAAGTCTCGCTAATAAATTGCGCCTGAAAGAACGACTATACACTATTCGCATGGCAGAAAGTACTACTATTCAGTCTCATCTCAACGAATTTAATTCCATCATTGTGGATTTAGAGAGTTTAGAAGTGAAAATTAATGACGAAGATAAGGCTATTTTGTTGGTTATCTCATTGCCTGCTACCTTTAAACACTTTAAAGAAATTATACTTTATGGCAGTCATGTTACTCTCAGTTTTGAGAATGTTAAATCAAATTTGTTGTCTAATGAGAAGTTTAATGTTGATTCTCATTCCGGAGGAAAGGGTGAGGGTTTAATTGTTAGAGGTAGATCTCAGCAATTTGGCAGTTCTAATAGATCAAAGTCTCGGTCTAAATCAAAAGGCCGTAATTCCAACAACTTTTACCGTTATTGTAAAGCCAATGATCATATTATTTCTTAGTGTGTCTAACCGAAAAATAAAGAAGAGAAAAAGAAAAAGGAATTGGAAAAATCTACTGAGACTAGAATTGTTGAAAATCCTGATAGTGAGGGTGGAGAAGCACTTTTGGTCACCACTGATCTAGAGAAACTTGTTTCTTGGGTTCTCGATTCAGCGTGTACTTTTCATATTTGCTCACATAGAGAGTGGTTTTCTGAGTATACTACTGTTACAAATGATGATGTTACTATTGATGATGAGTCTCCACTAGAAATTATCGGTATTGGTTCAATTCAAATTAAAACTCATGATGGCACTTTAAAGACACTTATAAATGTTCGTCATGTTTCAAAAATGAGAAGAAATCTTATTTCTTTGGGCACCTTAGAAGGTATGGGATACAAGTATACCGGTGAAAATGGTGTTCTTAAGGTTTCTCTTGACAACCGTGTTATTTTAAAGACCAATTGTATGAATAACCTTTATTACTTGCAAGATTCTACAATTACAGGCACTGCAGCTGTTGCTATTGCATCCAACACTTCTAATACCAATCATTGGCATATGCGCTTGGTTCATATGAGTGAAAAAGGTATGCATCTCTTGCACAAAAAAGATCGTCTAGAAGATATTCGCAATTTGAAATTCTGTGAAAATTATGTTTTTGGCAAGCAAAAGAGGGTTAGCTTTGCTATTTCTACTTACCAAAGTGAAGGAATTTTTGATTATATTCATTCTGATCTTTGGGATCATTCTCCTCACCCCTCCATTAGAGGTTGTGAGTACTTTATTTCTTTTATCGATGATTTTTCTCGCAAGGTTTGGGTCTACTTCTTAAAGCATAAGAGTGATGCTTTTTCTACTTTTCAGACTTGAAAAACTTTCGTAGAAAATCAAACTGGCAAGAAAATTAAAAAATTGAGAACTGACAATGGGTTGAAATTTTACAGTGGTGAGTTTGATAAATATTATGCTAATCATGGTATTGCTTCACATTTGACTGTCCCAGGTACACCTCAGCAGAATGGTCGTGCAGAACGCATGAATTGCACTCTTTTGATGAGGGCCCGTTGCATGCTATCCAGTGCTGGCTTATGGGAAAAGTATGGTTTTTGGCTGAGACTATTAATACAGCTGCATACTTGATTAATCGCTATTTCAATTCGGCGATTAATTTTTAAATTTCAGAAGTGGTATGGTCAGGCAAACCAGTTGATTATTATAATCTTAAAATTTTTGGGTGTCCTGCTTATGCTCACAGTAATGCTTATACTCACAGTAATGATGGAAAGCTAGTGTCTAGAACTAAAAATGCACTTTTCTTGGTTATGGTATCGGTGTCAAGGGGTATCGTTTATGGTGTGATGATTCTATGAAAGTAATCATTAGTCGTGATGTTACTTTTGATGAAAGTTCATTATGTTCCTCTGGAGGTGTTTCTGCTAGTGGTATCTCATCCACTGATGCATCTGAAACTGTTATTCCTACAAGCAATCCAACTTTTGAGGTAGACTTACCTATTGATTCTACTGCTTGTTATTCTACACTGTCAGTTTCTCAGCCTCCTGTTTTTGATGATCATTGAATTTAATGTGATAGACCTAGACGTGATATTCAATTGCCAGCTAGATATCGCGACACTGATAATGTTGCCAATTATGCTTTCATTACTGCTAGTGATGAAATTTTCGAGCCGTCTTCTTATTCTGAAACTATCTCATGTGATAATTCTTCCAAATGGTTAACTGCTATGAATGAAGAAATTGAGAGCCTTTATAAAATTCATACATAGGATTTGGTTGAATTTCCAAAAGGTATAAGACCTCTGAAATGTAAATGACTTTATAAAAAGAAGGATGGACTTTCTGGAGTTGAACATGTAAGATGGAAAGCCCGTCTAGGGGTGAAAGGTTTTGAACAAAGGGAAGGTATTGACTTTAACGAGGTGTTCTCTCCTATTGTTCGTCATTTATCAATTTGGGTTATGTTTGCTATTATTGCTTTATTTGATCTTGAATTAGAACAACTTAATGTTAAAACTGTTTTTCTTCATGAAGATTTGGATGAGGAGATTTTTATGACTCAACCTGAGGATTTTGTTGCTTCTGAAAAGGATCATTTAGTTTGTCATTTGAAGAAATCTTTTTATGGTTTTGAAACAAGCTCCAAGGCAGTGATATAAAAGGTTTGACTCATTTATGATTTCTCATGGTTATTCTCGAAGCAATTATAATCATTACATTTATTTCAAGGAGTTTTTCAATGGATCTTTTGTGTATCTACTGCTTTATGTTGATGATATGTTTATTACTTCTCATGATAAGTCTCTGATTGACCAGTTGAAGGCTCAACATAGTCAGGAATTTAAAATAAAAGATCTTAGTCCAGCTAAGAAAATTTTTGGGATGGAAATTCAGCGTGATCGTCAAGCTGGTACTCTATTTCTATCTCAGAAAAGTTATGTTGAGAAAGTACTTGAAAGGTATAATCGCAGGAATTGTAAACCTGTCTCTACACCGTTCGCTTCTTATTTTAAGTTATCTTCGAGTCAATGTCCTACCAATGAAGATGATAAAGACTATATGTCCCACGTTCCATATTCTAGTGCTGTTGGTAATCTTATGTATGCTATGATCTGTACAAGGCCTGACTTGTCTCATGCAGTTAGCGTGGTTAGCAGATTTATGCATAATCCTTGTAAGTGTTGTTAAGTGGATTCTTCGTTATCTTAAAGGTATTTCTGACTATGGCTTGATGTTTGATAAAAGTTTGGTGAAGTCGAACAATGTTTTTGGGTTTGTTGATTCTGATTATGCTGGTGATCTCGATAAGAGAAGGTCTATTTCTGGATATCTATTCTCTTTGTGTGGTTCTGCAATAAGTTAAAAAGCTTCATTACAATCTATAGTTGCTCTCTACTACTGAAGCAGAGTATGTTGCAGCTACTAAAGGTGTTAAAGAAATTATTTGGTTGCAAGGTCTGGTTTATGAACTTGGTTTTCCACAGCGTGTCAACACTGTTTATTGTGATAGCCATAGTGATATTTGTTTGACCAAGAATGATATAATATTATGCCAAGACTAAGTACATTGATATCAAGTACCACTTTATCCGCAATGTTGTTACTGAATGTAAAATTGTAGTGAGAAAGATACATACTGATGAGATTCCTGCAGACATGGTTACAAAGTCATTATCTAATACCAAGTTCAAGCATTGTCTTGACTTGGTTGGTATTCGTGGAGCTTAATGCCCTTCGAGGAATTTGAGAGAACATTTTCATGGATTTAGAGTTAAGGGAAGATTTATTAGGATTTGCCTCTAAATATTAATTTTTACTAATTTACCCTTGGACATGCCTATATAAAAGGTCCCTTGTACCCTGTACATCTTGCACCATTATAGTGATTGTTTTCCCCGTGGTTTTTTCTCTCCACATTGGAGGGGGTTTTTCCACGTTAAATCATGTGTTTGAGCCTCCTTTTCCCAACAAAAATGCTAACCGTATGTGTGGCCAGTCCCTAAGGTATACTAGCTCTAATCAAATTTCATATCAGGGTGTCACAGACAGGCTGAAAAAAAAAAAGAATTAGTCTTTCATCTCAGAAGCCAAATAATCCTAATATCTTATGGATTATACTTTCGTGCATCATAAACATAGAATATGATCATTGATTCGCATAACATTCCGCAACTTTATAAGAACAATTCAAAGGTCCAAATTCTAAATGCCTCTCACATCACCCAAAAAGATAAGGAGCAAGAATGAACAGTCAAGCCAAGTAATTTTGAGAACTCAATGCTGATCAATCAAAATTGTTGTTTGTCAAAGCCAGACAATCTTATTTCGAAGCACCCTGTTCATCCACCCCAAGTCCAAGTGACAAGGAGTGAACCGGCGAGGGGTGATCCCTTTCATGAGAGACTTAATACCAGGTAAATGTAATCTGATGAGGTATTTGTTTTTGGCTGTATACAAGGAGGGAAACGTTTATAGCCTTACAAGCACAATTATGTTGTAGAAAAGTGGCATTTCTACGGGATAGTGAGGTCATTCCCCCTTGACCCTTTTACCCACGATTTGTATGCTTTAGCAAGGCAAAATGGGTTTTACATGTTACCATGTGAGTCAGGAGATC
Organism: Raddia distichophylla; assembly: GCA_005191435.1. NCBI lineage: Eukaryota > Viridiplantae > Streptophyta > Magnoliopsida > Poales > Poaceae > Raddia > Raddia distichophylla. The sequence continues at coordinate 5,684,766 of SPJY01015242.1, read as the reverse complement.
TATAAAATAGGGTTACAAGAGAAACTACACCGGTGAGGTGCGACAGGTTGTCCCCCGTCGGAAGCGCGCAATGAAGCTTCTCCTCACGTGTGGCGGGCATCCTTCCATACTTTTTTTGTAACATCCCGGCCCAACCAGAGCCCAAGATGCTACTTAGTCCTCTACTTGAACAAAATTTCGACAGCACCTTCCTTATAATTTGGTCATCCACTCAGCAGACAAAGAAACAATATATATATTGCAAATTATATTCCAATCACGACATCTTCACATTCACAGCCTATAAACCAAGATGCCCATACCACTAGGCTTTCCACCTAAAGCTTACCTCAAGCAGTCATCGGTAGTAAAACAAACCATAGGCAATCCTGGCTAAATAGGGTGACTAACACCATCTCACACCATAAAAATAGCTCATCCTCACAACCGAAATACATAAGTAAATATATAACCAGTTAAAAGTCTGTAACATCATTCTTATTTATTAAAGGTCCACTGTTAGTTGCTGATTATTTAATAGTGCGAGTGTGTGTGCAGCTACCCGCCCGCGAGCGACATCATCGAATGACCTAAAAACAAAACAGAAAGAGCAAGGGTGAGTCCATGACTCAGCAAGTATATAATAGTGATGGCATAGAGCATGTTTATATGAAATCCGTAGCAACAGAACAACTTTCCAATTATAACCATGCTCATCAATGCAATGCAGCGTTCAACCATGCAATGCATTATACTCATATCTCATAAGCGTGTACCGGTACCGCTGAGTGCACATCCGTCGATGTCACACTCTACACTCCATCCCGTGGAGGTGCTCACCGAAGTGAGTCTTTCCCGCCATCCCATGGCGGGTGCCTACCTCTGTAGGTCTTATCAAGAGCACGCCGGATTAGTCTTATAACTTTTTCATCGACC
>SPJY01015242.1:5655117-5679593 GCA_005191435.1 Raddia distichophylla | reverse complement strand
CTCCATGTCACAAAAAAGTAGACATTTTAAACATGTTCTAAATTAAAGCTTTAAAACTAAATTTATATTTTTTAAAATATTTGGATTAGATATATGAGCATCACGCATATATAGATTTATCTCGAGAAGCACTTATGTAATATCATATTTTTGTGGATTTTAAATTAATTACAGTAGTAACTAGTGATCAAGGTTGTATATTTCAAATACCGTGTCGATGTATGAAAAAACAAGTTTTTATAACATGAAAGGAGTACACCAGTTTCTCCAATGCTTTTGGGGCGTGTTAAAAGACATGTGGTTACGTCTGAGATGCGGTGGCGCATGTTCTCCAATGGAGAAGGGGGATGAGTTGTTCACATGCAGATCGTCTCTCCATCCTTGTTCTCCAAACCAAAGGGTGGGATTATCTTGTTCTGCCTTGCAAGTATCCAAAATGCTATATCCACTCGTCTATTGGGCTGAGATTATAAATCCGTCCAACGAAACAACGGGTTTTAAATCTTGCCTGGTGGCGTGGCAGCGAGAGACTATTTATTTAGTTTGTATTTATAAAATTATTTTATATGTAGGGTGGGGGCGTGGGGCACAAGAGAGCCCGCTCGATCGTGCACGCTCAGGCCCAGCTGAGTCTCGGTTCTGAGACATTTCCATTCTGTATGTGTTGATTGGGCTGGATGCCTATCATTCTATCAAGAATCAACTCACACGAAGAATTGAGGAAAAGCAGCACCGTGTGGCTCATGATTCATTGAGCGGCCATGAGGCGACCCCGAGGGTGACTAGGCTCCATCGACGGACGACGAGCACCGAAGCCGCCTCCGACAAACGTCGCCCCTGCCCCCGCATCCCGCCTTCCCGCCGTCGCCTCTCTTCTCGATGCAATGTGCTAGGGTATCCGGTGTCGCCTTGTCGTCGGCTCCCTGCTTTTGACGACATTTTATGCGCTATTTGACGACATAACTTTTGAACAACATGCAGACTCATGGAGCTACATTTGATGTAACAATAAATATTCTTTCATAGATTTTACAGAAATGTCACATCCAATAATTTTTCTTTCAATGTCTACAACATTGTTCGGATAAAAAACAATCAAGTTAATAATAAACTCTTCTTGTGGTTGATCTTGCTCAATTGGTTAAATTCTCGAAGTCTTCTCGGTCGGAAGGGCATTTGGCCTGTTCCCTCTGTCATTGCAATGCTAAAAAAATTTTACTTTATCTTTGCATTCAATACTCAGCTACGAAAGATAAATGGCTTTATTTGAAACTTTATATTGTAGTCATATCTCAAGACCAGCTTGTTATGATTAGAACTATTCGTCAAGCTAATCTATGGTCCGATCATTCCTCAAGGAACTCTTCTTCTTTAATTGTTGGTATATTTGGTTGCGGCGAAACGACAAGAGCTTTTGGTAAATCTTGCAACCTTTGTCAATCATAATATCAAAAATTCGTTTGTCGATGCAACTGCTCTGTGCAAGAGTGATCTTTTAGAGGCTGATTGCACATTGGAGACCGATTACTGTCTGCTAGCTGTGGGCACTTCGCCTAGCTCGTTTGACCTGACCACTTTGCCTTTGGAGGCCGGGAGCAGTGGGTGTGCGACGCGGCGTGTTCCGTGTGGAACACTGAATTTTTTGTCGGAGAAGGCGAGAGCCAGATTAGGACAGCCGGCCTCCCCCGGGCAACGCCTTCTCCAGCCCAAATTGTGAGGAATCACACGAACACCAAGTACAGAACCAACTTACACAATAAATTCGCTCGCGCGCGCCTGTCTTCGTGCGAGGCTGGCTCTTGACACCCCCATCCTGCCGTAAATACCCATACGGAAAAGATGCCCACTGCCACAACAGCTCCATGTCATCAGTCATTTCCATACAACACATGCTGCCCTATATGGAGTACTATATCACTAGGCAGTATATAATTTTGGTAGTGCATTATGGAGCAAGCCTGCCTCGATGTTTGGCAATCAGGCAGCATCATTCGGATTCGGGTGCATCCCAGAATTATTCATTTCCACTAGGCTCGACGCAGACAGCGAGCAGATCAGCGCATTTCACCTCCCCCGGTGCGCCTCTGCTTAAGTTGGCCTAGCGCCGTGCACTCTCTACCTGCTGAGAGCAAATTCAGATGACCCTCTATAATACTGTAGCAAATACAGAGAAACTGCTGGAGGGAAGGTAGAGGGTAGTGTAATTTGTGAAGAAATTTTAGAGGAAGGATAGAGGGGACGCTAATAGTGTTTTAGAGGGGAAGTATAAAGGGGGAGTTGGAGTTGCTTTAATCAGCGCAGCGAAGGTGATATCTGAATCTTTGGCCTTTTCTTTTTAGCCAAAAGTAGTTAAAAATTAAATTTTAGAAACTATACCCCTGTTAAAAGATGCTTTGAAGAGTCAAAAAAAATGGTAAAATTATTTTAGAAACTAAAAAGGCTATTTAAAACCGTATAAAAATGATTATAAAGTACTACATCTTTTAAACTGTACAAACATTACCTCTTTGATTTATGCTGACTCATCACGATACATGCTGACCTGAGCGATGCATTCCTTACGCATAATTAAAACCGTCCTCCACTCGTTGGCATTTCTATTATTTTGCGGCGTTTCATACCACGGCCACCCTGGCCGTACAAAACGGAATCCATTCAGAAGTTGGAGAAAGCGTGCGTGGTACATATGGTACATACCGATTCATGTAACAACCTCGCAACAGAATTTTATAGCAGAACCCCGCAACAGTTTCACACAGCCAGACTTGACATTTCTAGGAAGAACCATACCGTGCGAGGCATCCAGGACCAGATCGCAAAGCCTGGAGAAAACAGCGGGTAGTGCTTTGGTTTGGTAAATCCGGGCAAAATCTACGTACATGTACGTGCGCATACTTTACTTTTTTTACATGGTCACGTCATCTCGCGCTCGCGCCTACTTCCCGAGACCTTTTCCACGAGCTCCTCGACCGGGCGTGTCAAAAATAAAAACCCTCGATAGCTCGAGGCTCGATTCGAGCCACGGCCTTGAGCTTCGTGCAAGCCCTCGGCTCGATGTTTATCCTAAGGCCTCATTTTTTTAAGAGAAAATTAAACTGTAGCTCCCGAAACTTGTAACAAATTGCACGAAATCTCCTAAACTTTGAAATTGATTTCTCAGCTCTTGGAACTTGTCTCCGTTTGCACCGTTAGTCCTGAGCCGTTAGGATCCGTTAGAAATTACGTTAAACGCTGACGTGGCGCCCACGTGGCCGTGGCGCTGACGTGGGCCCAAAAAATCCAAAAAAATTCTAAAAAACCTTAAAAAATTATAAAAATTCATAAAAACCAAAATTAGTTCACAAAATTCATAAAAAAATCAAAGAATTCATAAAAAATGCAAAAAATTCAAAACCATTTTTAAAAAATATAAAAAAATTTACCAAACATGAAAAAATCAAGAAAATTCATTAAAAAAATAATTTACAAATATAGAAAAATTTAGAAAACCTGAAAATAATCCACAAAAATCATACAAAATGTAGAAAATTCATAAAAATCCAAACAAATCATTTAAAAATCTAGAAAAATTTAGAAAACCCGAAAATAATTCACAAAATTCATTAAAAATCCAAAAAATCATTAAAAAATCATTTCGAAATTAACCAAAAAAAAAGAAAAACTGAAAGAAATTCACAAAAAAAACTAGAACTTCACTTAACTTTTTTATGAATTTCTTTCAGTTTTCTGATTTTTATCAATTTTTAATTATTTTTATGATTGATTTTTTAAAATTTTTTAATGAATTTTGTGAATTATTTTCTGGTTTTCTAAATTTTTCTAGATTTTAAATGATTTGTTTGGATTTGTATGAGTTTTCTACATTTTTATTATTTTTGTGGATTATTTTCAGGTTTTCTAAATTTTCTATATTTTAAAATTATTTTTTATGAATTTTCTGGATTTTTTTTCAGGTTTTCTAAATTTTTATTTTTTAAAATTATGTTTTAATGAATTTTCTTGATTTTTTTATGAATTTTCTGGATTATTTATGAATTTTGTGAAAAAAAAAAATTTCGGATTTTTGGGGCCACGTCAGCACTTAACAGCTGCGTGGGCGCAACGTCAGCGCTTAACGGAATTTCTAACGGATTCTAACGGCCTAGGACTAACGGTGCAAACGTATGCTATACGAAGTTATTACGGTCAAAAATAAAAACCCTCGATAGCTCCTCGATTCGAGTCGAGCCACAGCTTGAGCTTCGTGCAAGCCCTCGGCTCGACGTTTATTCTAAGGCCTCGTTTTTTTCAGAGTTCCGGGAGCTACAGTGCAATTTTCTCTTTTTTAAATCTTTTCGAACCGATAACCTATTTGTTGTGACAATTTATTATTTTTATATAACCTATTTGTTGTGATAATTTGTAATGATTCTTTCGTGACTTTTAGTAATCCTTATAAAGATCTTAAAACTATTTTTAATTTTTTTATAATCTTTAGAACTTTTTTCGAGAGCTCTCAAATTTGCTACAGTAATACGCCAACACAACTATACGTTGAAAAGAACAAGGCTGACTTTGTGTGTCTAAATAAACCAAGCTCGAGCTTCCCGCTCAAACTCTATCAAGTTTATTTAAAACCTCAATATTTTAGATAATTTTTTTTTTTTGAGCCTACTCAAGTTCGAGCTATTCATCCATGTCTACTCAAGCTTCGTTATCAAACTATATTTTTTCTTGATCAAATCATATTTTACCAAGTTTACTTTAACCAGAACTCGAGCTTTATTTGACTTCGCTCTAGTTGTATATATTATACATTAAATTTATATTACCGAGTTTGGATGAACTGACCTCGAGCCTATTCAAGTTTTGGTTGAGCTGCGCTCGAGCCTCCCTCTAGGCTCGAGCCTTGTTCTGAGCTCGACTCGAGCCTAGCAGTGCAAGCTCTCTTGAGTTCGGTTCATTTACAATCCTAGTGTCAGCTGCAAGCTTCTATATATAACTTGGTATCTCCAACAGATGCCCCATTCGCCTCTGGCTCCATCATTATTCACGTGTGCCTCAGTGTTTTAAGAAAAACTTAGACCCTGTTCTCCCTAATTTATCGTATTTAACTTATCTCATGACTTCAAGAGCTTTATGAGGTCGAGAGCTAAATCCCTTTGTTTGATTTGTTTTAGAGAGCTTTTAGACACATGTTTTAGATAGAGAAAGGCAAATTAAAAAACCAAATTATTTACATTTTAAACAAAGATAAATAGATAGATAGATAAGTTAAATAAGCTGGTGTTTGTTGGACTATAGAGTGGTGGACCTTGAGGTGGTACGAAGTATGAAGTGTGTTCTTACCTTTATGTGACTGGTGTGCGTTGTTTAACTTCGCCCCTGGACGCCCCTGCCTTGTCTTGGCTATTCGCGCGGCCATCCTATTCCTTCCTCCCTTGGTTACGCCCTCCTGGACCCTGTAGTCCATGCACACACATCACATATTCACATGTATCTTTCGTCGAGATCGCCCGTGACTCGATCGGTGACCCCAGGTAGGTAGGTAGCTCTCTCGGTTTTAAATCATAATTTATTGTCGACTTTTGAAGTCGTCTTTTAATCTTTCGTCTTACTTTAAAAAATAGTACAAACATACAAAAATATAAATCATGCTCAAAATATGTTTAATTGATAAAACAAATCACAAAAAAAATATTTACATATATTTGTTGAATAAGACGAATGGTCAAATAGAATATCCAGAAGACAATAGTGAACTACTCCCCCCGTTCAAAATTATAGTTCACTGTTAACTTTTGAAAACGTCTTTTGACCCTTCGTTTTATTCAAAAAATAGTGCAAACATGCAAAAATATAAGTCATGCTAAAATATGTTTAATGATAAAACAAATAACAACAAAATAAATAATATTTAAATATATTTTTTGAATAAGATAAATGGTGAAATAGAATATCCAGAAGTCAATAGTAAACTACTCCCTTCGTTCAAAATTGTAGTTCACTGTTGACTTTTGAAAACATCTTTTGACCCTTCGTTTTATTAAAAAAAATAGTGCAAACATGCAAAAGTATAAGTCATGCTTAAAATATGTTTAATGATAAAACAAATTACAACAAAATAAATAATATTTACATATATTTTTTGAAATAAAACAAATGGTCAAATAGAATATTCAAAAGTCAACAGTGAACGGCAATTTGAAACGGAGGGAGCACCTAGCTGTGGTACAAATCACAACAAAATAAATAATATTTACATATATTTTTTAAAATAAAACGAATGGTAAAAAAAAATCCAAAAGTCAACAGTGAACTACAATTTGAAACGGAGAGAGTACAATTTAGAACGGTTAGAACGGAGGGAGTACTAAGCTGTGGTACGTTGTTGCGTCCATTGAATTCGATTGGTGTGAACGATTTGATTCGGTCTGGAATCTCAACAGGCGCGTCCGAGGCCCTGTCCGGGGGAGGCACCACCGCGCCGGACCGGACCAGCTAGAGAGCGAAAAAGGCTGGTGCGGGTGCCCCTGCCCTCCCGTCATCTCGTGGCGTCTGCAAGGCTGCAACATCTTCCTAGTGATGGCTCTGCTGCTGCTGTTAAGATGACTTGGATGTGCCCCTGCAAAAAGTCGAGCCAACGCCTTCTCTCGCCAGTCGCCACAGGAAAATGAAACATGCTGCGTGCTTTTGCACTTCGATTTTAGGTGGGTGGGTTTTTTTCCTTCCACACGCTGCTCTACTTTTTTAAGCACCCCGTAAATTGGAAGGCGCTAAATAAATTTCGCATAGGTTCTTATAAATACATTAAATAGTATCCGAACATCAACCATCGCCAACTATCGCCTGCATGGACAGCGTGTCGGCATGACCCATAATGGCATATTGGCATGGGTACTGTACCAGGAGAGTTTTCTATATTACATACAGGTCCTCTACATTTCCCTCTAAGACACTAGTGATGTTCACTCTATCGATCTCTCTAAAATTCATTCTCAATTTATACTACGTTCTAAAAGAATTTTTCTCCAGCAGCCCCTTATATCTACTATAGTATTATAAAGTGATTGTTGCGGATGCTCTAAGCTTTTTCACGGTTAGGATTGCAATGTATGATAGGAGATAAAAAAAACTTGGCAATACGTAATTAAAACTATGGTTCATTTTTTGTGAAACTACCATTATTAACTACCCACTTAGCCGTCATCTCGTGGCGTCTGCAAGGCTGCAACATCTTCCTAGTGATGGCTCTGCTGCTGCTGTCTCGCCAGTCGCCACAGGAAAATGAAACATACCGCGTGCTTTTGCACTTCAATTTTTCCTTCCACACGCTGCTCTACTTTTTTAAGCACCCCGTAAATTGGAAGGCGCTAAATAAATTTCGCATAGGTTCTTATAAATACATTAAATAGTATCCGAACATCAACCATCGCCAACTATCGCCTGCATGGACAGCGTGTCGGCATGACCCATAATGGCATATTGGCATGGGTACTGTACCAGGAGAGTTTTCTATATTACATACAGGTCCTCTACATTTCCCTCTAAGACACTAGTGATGTTCACTCTATCGATCTCTCTAAAATTCATTCTCAATTTATACTACGTTCTAAAAGAATTTTTCTCCAGCAGCCCTTATATCTACTACAGTAATGTACGATAGAAGATTAAAAAAAAGCTTTCTAGGTGGATAGCCCGCCTTGTCAAGGTTTATGTAAAAGAAAATCTTTTATATATAACTTTTAACTGGATGGTTGGATTTAATCGACAGACATGATCAACGGTTGTGTTTTTGGGGTGACATGGCTCACATGTATCTTGAAATAAGTTATAAACCGTTCATAAGTTAGTAGGTAGTCTATATTTCTTTTCTTTTTTTTCTCTTCTTCAGATAAGTAAAATGCTGACCAGTAATATTAGAAATGTTGTAAGCATCGCTTTGAAGAGCATTTTTTGGGTGGCGGCTCACGTGTGTGTGCATCGGTTTCGGACAAATCCACACCCTCCTTTTCTTGGGATCCAAGCAATTGGATAAAGGTGTTCTTCCATTCTAAAATTATTTGATTATTGTTAAAACTAAACTTTGAGCGTTTTTGAAAAGGCTAAACTGATAATTGATGTTGTGTTTAAAAATGTTTCTCTCACATTTTCAAGATTATTGAGAAACAGCATTAAAAAATTTTAAAATAGATAATCAAATAATTTAGCAAATGTCAGCAACACGTGATGATGTATATCGAGCTAAAAATTGTATTGTGGTGTGGCGGAGACACTATAATTTTCTTTCCTCTTTTCGATTCGATGGATTAGAATGAGAAATACACCTTCATCCTTTTGCCTTCTCTATTACGGTACACCGTAATAAAAGAGCTAGATCCCTACAGTGACGATCAATCTAAACTCCCTGTTTGTATCCAACGGGTAATTAGATTAGCAGCACATGTATGCTGCGCTGACTTCTTCTTTTCTCTTACCGTAGATGGTGATCTACTGTTGCGACCGACACGCTACAATATGGAGGGAATACTACGTTAGCTCCGGCCCTTTCTCACGACAGCGAAACCCGGCCGGTGTTTCGGACTCCGGGGACGATATCGGGAAAGGGGTGAAGCAATCGGTGGCGCTTGTCGCTTGACGACAGCATCGCGAAGCACGAAATCGCCACGACTACCGCACAAGTCCGAAGATAGCAAGCCTTGTGGAGGAAAAGGAGTCAGGCCCTACGTGCGTACATTAAAAAACGCTGGTAAAAGGATCTAAAAAATGTTGGTAAGATCGCCCATTTGGCAGCGAAAATGCCAAAATGGCGACTCCACGAGGCCGGACGCAGAAGGCTGCCCCAACCGCGAAACGTACGTGCAAAGTTTAGAAAAAGTGTGTTGCTGCGCTGAACCGGAGCGTGCAGCGCAAGCCCCGGCTGCACCGCATGCATGCCCGGCCCGAGTAGAACCCGCCCCAGCTGCCGCCGCGCCGCGCGACCATGAAGAAAGGCCGGGAGGAAATTAAACGGAAGCGTACGGCGAGCTTCTTTTTTTTTTTGACGAGGCAGCGTATGGCGAGCTGACGCCCGTGCACCGGTGAGGCAACGCCTTGTACTAGTACAAGAGTCCAAAACGGACGGCCGCGTGAGAGAACTCGCAAGTAAGCTAGTACTACTCCGTAACTCAGTATTCGCGAACCCACGCACCCAGCCCAAGCGATCGGTGAGACGCGAGTGACCATGAAGCAGCTCCAATTAAAAGACGTGGATGTGACGATGCACTGAGACCGCCGGGTAGGAGGCCCGGAGCGTCGGAGTTGCCCGCGCGCGCGGTGGGGCGAACGGTTGTGGCAGCCATATCGCACATCGGTATGGGGCCGTGCGAATCGAATCGTCCATATGGCGGGACGGCTCTCCGATGGGCAGGCCATGCGTCGGCGTCATGGCTGCCCTTCCGGCGAGCGTGGCTCGGTCCGGGCTCCTGGCCGGGCGACGCGGTCACCGACGCGTGCATCTGATAGGCCCCGTCGCGGCGCCGCGCTCCTCTCGTCCCTGTGTTTGCTGCTGTTCATCGTCTCGCGCGTGTCGTTGTCAAATCCGAGGCAGCATGACCCAAAGCGTAGCTCCGGTCGGGCCGGTCCAGGCTACACCGCTCCAGATCCCCGAGTCCAGACCTACCGCTTTCGCTCTAGAATTATTACCGTCTCCCCGTGTATGGTAATTTTCTCAATTAATTTCACGAGAAAATTATTTTGGAGAGCATCATGAGAAATTTCCTACTCTTTAACTGACGGGGGGCTTCGATTTGACAAACACGATTGGATGGCGTTACAGTTACGAGTCTCGGGCTTGATTGTTCTGCCGAAAGTTGTTAAAAATTTTAATCTAAAAAAAAGTGATGTTTAACTTTTTAAAAAGTTTAAAAAATTATAAAAATTATTTTACAAACTCTAAGACGAACTATTTAAAATCCCAAAAAATAATTATAAAGTATTACAACATTTGGCTTATATAAAAAATTAATTTTAATTTAATTTAATTTAATTTAACCTAAAACAAACAAGGCCTCAACCTAGCTGCTTCGACAGCCTCTGCGAATCAGTCTCGAACTCTTCACCTGTTGTCAAATTGTGGATTTTTACCATGCTTAGATAGATATATACCAATAAAATCCAGTCCATATATGAGGGTAGGATGAAAAAAAAATCTTTTTCCACCACCTATCTCCACTATCCTCCCTCTCACATGTATCTCCGACCGACGGCAACGCGCATGAGTGGCGGCATCGCATGCGCACAAGCTCGTCAACAAAACCAGAGAGACGCGCACACGAGCTTGTCAGCAGCAATGGCACTCACAAGCTCGTCAATGGCGATGGCATGCGCACGCATGAGTATGGCGGCAGCGCCGTGAGCGTGAGCTCGTCAATGGAGGTTGCGGCTTGTGCACATAAGCTCGTCAATGGTGATGTGGCGATGCTAACAAACTCGTCAACAGCGGTGGCGCCATGGGTGCGGAAGAGCTTGTAGCGTCTCAGCGTCCCTCACGAGCTCATCAAAACGCACTACAGGAATCGCGACGACTGTCCATAAAATCGACGACATAAGTCTGTGTCGTTAGCCAGCCGACGACAAAGGTCCGCCGACAAAGGTTCGACAACACAGAGAGCTGTGTCGACGGCCAAGTAGAAAACCAACGACAAACTCAATTCCCAGGGCAACCCCTTTGGTGAGGACCTTTGTCGGCGGCTTTATCAGCCGCTGTCACAAGCTCTCCTTGACGACACGGCTGCGAAGACGGCGCTTTGCCGTGTGGGCCCCACGGACCAATCCTGAGAAGCCACATGGCAAATGTTTGTCCACAGCCTTGTCCACGGGCGACGACACTGCTCTTGCCTACTGGCTGCCCACTGACCACCTACTGGCAACCTGTGTCGTCGGCCCAATAAAAATCCCACCTGGTTATCAGCGCGCGGCGCGGCGCGTCGCGGGCTCCCTGCTGGTCGCGGATTCGAGCCCGCGTTAGCGCCCCCTGATTTTTTATTCTATCTGTGTCGGTGGCATAGGGAATACCGCCAACAAAAATGCTGCTTACCCTCCACTGTTCCAGCTCTCAGGCTGGCCCGCATGGAAGAGACGTCCCCGTCTAACATGCGGGCCACCTAAGATGGTTCCGTTAGGCCGTTATTGCGTCGTTAGTGGGTTGCAACTGTGTCGGCGGTTACAGTTTAGTTGACGACACAGATTGTTTTGGCGGGCTCCAAATTCAAATTTTGTCTCGCGGTCCTGAATGGGGGCTGATCTGTGCCGACGGGAGTTATTTAGCCGCCGATGTAGATTACCCTGGAGTTCACGAAATTTGAATTTAAATTCCACGGCGGGAGTGGGGCTGAGGGTTTGTTGTCGGCCGTTGGAATGCAGCCGATATTGAATGTTTGTGTCGGCGGCTTTATTTTGGTTGCCGACATAGGTTTGTCGACAGCTTTCTGGCATAGCTATTTTGGCCGCCGATACAGATGCAGATTCCTGTAGTGACGATAGTGGTGGCGCATGCACAAGTTAGTTGGATGCGGTGCTCACGAGTCCATCAACAGTGGCAGCGGCTCGCACAAGCGGCAGCAACAACATCATGCGTAAGTGGCGGTGATTCTCTTGCAAGAGCATGGCAGTGGCAACACTTGCACTAAGATAAGATATAGAGTGAAAAAGAAAAGGAGATGAAATTACATATATGACCTAATATTAAGAGGTAAAAAAATTAGAGGAAGGCAGCAAGAGGTACAACTTCACTATAGCCATTAGATCAGAGGTAATCAACGATTCTGATGAAAGGTATCAAAAGGAACCAATGATGGTGAAACAATCTTATTAGAGCATGTTCAAGGGTTCATGTTAGTTGTCTCTAAACTATCTATAAGACTTGACATGTATGATAGACGATAATATGAAGAAGAGAGAGCGTACATAGAAATTTGTATCGTCTCTAATACAAGAGTCGACTCTACAGAGAATTAACAAATCTTGTGTGTGCATAGATTGTCTAAAAAAAATCTCTACCATATAAGTTATTTTTAGTGCTATTTATTAGTGACATGTTAATGGTAAACATAACTATTACATGAGTTATCTCTAATGTTATTTGTAAATAACGTGATAATATTTAGAGATAATTATTGTCTCAACCATCGTATATGTCGTGTTGTTATTGCCATGATACCAAGGGGCAAGGGCACCTGGGCACGTCGTGCAGCTTGGCACGCATGCTCATGCTTGCTACTTGGAGCTGGACTGGTTCAAGTCATGGGGAAGCCGCCTCTCACCAAGGGCATCCGGTTGTTGAGCATATGATGGCCCGGTCTCAGTGCCATGCCGACGAGGAGTGTGACCAGGTTTAGCGTCGGATGCAGCCCTGAAGATTGCCGATTCGCACTTGGATAATGAAGAAAATTATGAAAGAAAAGGAGATAGGCACATGGTACAACAAGCTCATGCTGTCATGCATACATCCCGGCAGTACGGGCGCTAAAATAAACTAAACATTTCTGGCGATCAGTCGTCCCTCTGATAAGCTGCTTAGCTGCATGCCAAGCATACAATTCAAGTCAAAATTCAAAAAATTAGTATTTACGGAGAGATGCAGTGCACGCATTCATCTCTTGTAACACAGTGCGCATATTTAAACACGAGAAATGGTCTTTCCCCTCTTCCAAGGGCCCAAGAGTCGCTAAATGGAGGGGATCAGAAATTAGAAAGAAGCTTATCGATCTGAAAAGTCATACGACCTCTCATACTTGCACTTCGCTTCTACATGCAGAATTTTACTGGTGAAAACTCATGCCCCGAATGAAACGGAACCCACACTGCATTTGATCCACCGGTTTAAATTTGGTTCACAGAAACAACTTGGTTACCTCCTAGAGCAAACGGCTTAATTGCTTTGCACCTTCTTCCCGGCAATATCCACATCACTATACTTACTCATCAAAATCTCGAGATGAAATCCTCTCAAAAGTCAGCGGCCAGTAGTTGCACGATTGATCCATGGGAGAGAAGAAAAGAAGAGCAGTAGACTAATAAAATCACTTATCCACGAACACCTGTCAAAATTAATTAATGAACTGGTGATGCTTGACTTGTAAATATGTATGCACACAAGTTCCTTGCTTTTAGACTAACCACGGGGCGGCCACACCAGCAGCGGCAGAAGTACAATTAATAGTATGAATTAATCAGATAGCAAAGGAGAAGGTGTCATTTATAAATAGAGAAGGGGGCAATAGGCTGTCGTCCCTATCCATCCATCTCATAAACACATCTGCAATCGCAACGCATGGAGGTTGATCGAGAATAGAATAGTGGCACTTCCCAGTATATGGTCTTTTTTAACATGACACTTGTTGGGGCGTTCAGCGGTGCATGTTGCCCTGTTTGTTGGGTTATCCTGAAGGCTGGAGAACAGCTAGGATCTAGAACAGTCAGATTATCTGCGATGATAATGCCAAACGCAAAGGTCTTACACAATCAAATCGTACTCATAATCTAACTGGACACTTGGCCATATAGATGATAAGCAGGTGGAAAATATAATTTGTAAATTAATGTAGAGCTAGCAAAACAACATCTATCAACGAACGAATTAACAACTCGCGCCATCTCTAGTTTTCACCCCTCTGTTTGCAAGCTAGGAGAGGGTCGTGTTCTATAGCTTTACGATAAGATGCAACAATGTATGATGGTTTTACAATAATTCATGCTATCCTAAGGACATCTCCAATGCCAATGCTAAGGCCCTGTTCTTTTGAGCTAATCTGAACGGCTGAAATGACTGAACTTCGAGAGCTTCTCGAGGTAGTCTCGAGATTCGGTTACATTTCGTTTGACTTGTTTTTTAAAGCGTTAGGACCCATCTTCGAAATAACGAAAAAACGGACTAAAAAAACTCAAAGCACGTGTGTTTTTAAAACGTAGATAAGTCGTTAAGCTGAAAAGAACTGGGCCTAAATTGAAGATTATATTCATTATTCACTTTTTTTTTGCTAGCCATCCGTATTTCTCAGTTGGATATATTTTATACAAAATATTTATGTTTATCGAACATGATATCTAATATATAATTTGTTAGTTCACACCGATATCTTTCGGATATCTCGGATATACATGCACAAATCAGATATGGATTGAATATTGTTTTCCCATGTCCTAACCTATATTTTTATGGTGACATGTTACCCCCTATGGAGTAAGACTAACTTGAACCATTGGATCAAACTATATTAATGGACCAAAACAATTTAGGTGTGTGTTAAATGTCCCGATTAGGATATATACAGTTTTATTTTAAAACCCAATGTAATTACAATAATATAAAAAAATTGAGATGAATATACATGTATGATTTTTCCGTGCAATCTAGAATTCTAGATGTTTGAATATATATATAGATATTTCAAAAGTTCAACTGCTTTTACAAAAAAAAAAAATGATTTCCTTGTTTCAGTTGAACTTTTTTTCAACTTATTTGACAAATGGAAATAAGAAAAAAAATTGAACCCAAGCCTTTTATTTCCTTCCTCACAAACCCGTGGCTGCCAATCCTGAGTTTTCCAATTAGTTCGTCTGAACTCATTAAAGTACGCGCATTGAACTCTGGTGGCAATTTCCCCCCACAGGCTCGCTGAGTCCCGACCGGACGGTCCAGAACCAGTAGTCGCCAACCCAACCCAACCCAACCCAACCGGAACGGTGTCTTCAGTCACTGATGGTCAGGTCAGGTCAGGATATAACCATGGTTAGCCCCGGGCCCTTTAAAAGCGCACCGGTTCTACCGATCCGCTCCATCCACACTTTCCCACTCGATCGTCTCTCCTTGTGTCGTCGTGTGCACCGCCACCCCCATAACTGACTGACGCTGCCGTCGTCGTTCTCTTCTCGTACGTGCCGTCTCCCCTTCCCCTTTGTATTCGCAAGTGATCCGCGGCAGCAATGGCGGAACCGGCCGGTTGCCATGTTGCTAATGCGATGCTGCTCGCTGTTTTGCTGTTTTTGGTTGGTGGCAGGAAGCTCGGATCGCGGCCATGGCGGCGGCGGCGCCGAACGGGCTCGCGCGGATCGAGACGCACGGGAAGAAGAAGCACGAGAACGGCATCTGCCACGACGACAGCGCGGCGCCGGTGCGGGCGCAGACCATCGACGAGCTGCACTCGCTGCAGCGGAAGCGGTCGGCGCCCACCACCCCCATCAAGGACGGCGCCTCCTCCCCCTTCGCCGCCGCGCTCTCCGAGGAGGAGCGCCACCGGCAGCAGCTCCAGTCCATCAGGTGACCACGCTCGCTCGCTCTCGCCGCCACTCCTCGCCGCCTCAACCCATTCATTCCCTCCTCCCGGTTAATTCCATCAGCTCTTGTTCTTCTGGCTTGAATTTGATCGAGATCGATTAGCCATGGCCAGCGCTTTTAGGACGAGCTGGCGATGGGAACCCCGTGAACTTTGGGAGAAGAACAGTGCAAAGATTGATGGATTAAAAAAAAATCATTTTTGGAAGGAAAACTAAAGATATGATTTGACCATTTGCCGGATTTTGAAGGAAAGAAAAAAAGGACGGAACGTGACACTAGTTCTTCTGACCTTGGGCCTTGACGGCCACGTGGACACTAGACGACGGGTGTCTATCTCACTGCCCAGGCAGGCCCACCACTTATAACACATCTCGCCCATAGTATACTCTGGTGGGTGGGCCCCAAGGTTTCCTTAAAAAAAAAAGAAAATATAATACGAATTTTTGGTAATAAAAAAGGGTAAACAAATTGATGAACAAAAAGGCCGAACTATGGACGTACCGGCCCAGGTCGTTATCCAATAAGGCCGCGCGCACCGCACACGTACGCGCACCTGTGTTTCGGCACGAATTCACGTGAACTCCGGTGCGTCGCACCGGAGCTCTTCGGCGCCGGTTTTCGTT
Source organism: Raddia distichophylla (assembly GCA_005191435.1). Taxonomy (NCBI): domain Eukaryota; kingdom Viridiplantae; phylum Streptophyta; class Magnoliopsida; order Poales; family Poaceae; genus Raddia; species Raddia distichophylla. Next base: position 5,663,675 of record SPJY01015242.1, on the reverse strand, counting down.
CTTATCGCGTAGATTATTAGCACGCGCAGCCCTCTGGTAATCAGAGTGAAATCACCTATTTTTGTGACGCGTAAGAAATTTGGACTGATCATTTCGCAGTAAAAAAAATAATAACAGTTTGTGTAATTAAGCGTACGACACAGATTCTAGCATTTTTTGGACGAGCAAATTAAGGTGGGCGAGAGGATTGGTATGCACCCGCCGATGCGGTGTCTCGGACGTAACAAATTCAGTGACATGGCAACTTGCGCGGTGGGATACAATACACCAACAAGGGAAGAACCTTAGCTTGACGCGACATCGCTGTCGCCGTCGCTCACTCCTGTGTTCCCAAGAAACCTCGTATCCCTTTCACGAACCCCCGAGGCTGCAACTTCACCGCATCAAAGAAAAAAAAAAAGGAAGAAAAAAATACTGCCAGTACTATTCTGATATTCTTTTGCACACGTCTGCTCTGAGTTGGTGTTACTATGAGTCTGTGAGATAGAACTTGGAACTAACTAGTACGGAGTAGCAAGGAGTAGAGTTAGAAATGGTGGATGGTAATTGACGCTGTGAATGATGGAACGATGATGGATGCAGTGCGTCGTTGGCGTCGCTGACCCGCGGGACCGGGCCCAAGGTGGTCAGAGGCGACCCGGCGAGGAAGGGCGAGGGCGCCGCGAAGGCCGTGCCGGTGACATCGCCGCACTCGCAGCCGGTGCAGCAGCAGCACCACCACCACTACGCCACCCCCACCATCAGCGTCAGCGACAGCTCCCTCAAGTTCACCCATGTCCTCTACAACCTCTCCCCCGGCGGTAAGTATGATCCAGAGTTCTTCAGGTATGTGTTCAGTGTAGTGCAGTGCACAAGAGCCTGACGCGAGTGGTGGATGGTTGGTTGCTGTTCTTGTGCATGGATGGCCGCGCAGAGCTGTACGAGCAGGCGATCAAGTACGAGAAGGGGTCGTTCATCACGTCCACCGGGGCGCTGGCCACGCTCTCCGGCGCCAAGACCGGCCGGTCGCCGAGGGACAAGCGCGTCGTCAAGGACGAGGCCGCCGCGCAGGAGCTCTGGTGGGGCAAGTGAGTATCTCTAGCTTCAGTGGCCATCGGTCACTCACCCAGACTGAAAATGAGCATCCTGCGGTTTCCTTTTTCATTCAGCTTGGTTAGAAATTTAGAATTGAGCTTCCTGCTCCGATTTCAGGGGATCGCCCAACATCGAGATGGACGAGCACACTTTCCTCACCAACAGGGAGAGGGCCGTCGACTACCTTAACTCACTTGACAAGGTACAGTACCGGTCATTAGTCATTCTCTGAACATTTGATGATACATATGATCCTGTCAGTCGTGTCTACTGAGTAACTGACAAAACACACACGCATAGTTACTCATGGCTTGACCTGATCCTGCAGGTGTTTGTGAACGACCAATTCCTGAACTGGGACCCGGAGAACCGGATCAAAGTCCGTATCATCTCCGCGAGGGCGTACCACTCGCTCTTCATGCATAATATGTAAGTGATCTTGTCGACACTACCATTCACGCATGCTTCGGTTAATACTGTGCTTGCAGTATATAGGTCGCCCGTGTCGCCAACGCCCCAGATAAGTTCGCCCTGACGTTGGCCTGATAAATACATATTGCGCATGACAATTAATGTACTTGTATGACATATGACACATATACCATGTGTGTGTGTATCCTACATTCCTACTGCCTTCCAAGACATGGGGATCGATCGATGAGATCAAAAGCTTTAGCACACAAGTGGTACTGTGGTAGTAACCTGGTGGGGTCGCAGGTGTATCCGGCCCACGCCCGAGGAGCTGGAGAGTTTCGGTACGCCGGACTTCACCATTTACAACGCCGGGCAGTTCCCGTGTAACCGATACACGCACTACATGACGTCGTCGACGAGCGTAGACATCAACCTCGCTAGGAGGGAGATGGTCATCCTCGGCACGCAGTACGCCGGGGAGATGAAGAAGGGGCTCTTCGGCGTCATGCACTACCTCATGCCCAAGCGCCACATCCTCTCCTTGCACTCTGGCTGCAACATGGGCAAAGAGGGCGACGTCGCCCTCTTCTTTGGCCTGTCAGGTAATTAAGAATGGACTCGCCGGGGCCTTGCGCCGCCGTCACCTGCCCGGCCGGTCGCATCTGACGTTCGCGTTGCCTGCTCGATCTGCCTTTACTTTGTGTTCATCCCGGATTTGATGTTATGCGTGGCTAGCATGAGTGATGTTGGCTTGTTGCTGCCTAGCTTACTTTGCTGTGTTGGCTTAATTGTCTTGGTTTTTGTTGTTGTGACAGGTACTGGGAAGACAACGCTGTCCACGGATCACAACAGGCTCCTGATCGGCGACGACGAGCACTGCTGGAGTGACAAGGGCGTCTCCAACATCGAGGGTGGCTGCTATGCCAAGTGCATAGACCTCTCACAGGATAAAGAGCCTGACATCTGGAACGCCATCAAGTTTGGAACTGGTATGCCTGAGCCTTTGGTTCCTTTGAGCAGCTTTGAAATTGCAGGCGCCATTTCTTTAGCTGAACTTTCGGTTGAAATGTTTGGCTTCGCAGTGTTGGAGAACGTTGTATTTGATGAGCACACTCGTGAAGTCGATTACTCCGATAAATCTGTCACTGGTAAGTGGTAAAACATCTCCCAGCCCCGAATCACAATCTTATTTCAGTCACAAGATGCTCATATCGAAAGTTGAAATCTGACGTTACTGGGCTTTGCCTGCAGAGAACACTCGTGCTGCTTACCCTATTGAGTACATCCCTAATGCGAAGATACCATGCGTCGGGCCACAACCCAAGAACGTCATTCTTTTGGCATGCGACGCGTTTGGAGTCCTCCCGCCAGTGAGCAAGCTGAACCTTGCGCAGACCATGTACCACTTCATCAGTGGCTACACTGCTCTGGTAAGTAGAGTTACATTTTGTAGCAGCATTTTGTATGCAAAATACCAATCTGATCAGTGTTCTTGGCACTGTCATCCCAACAGGTTGCCGGTACAGAAGATGGTATCAAGGAGCCACAGGCTACGTTCTCTGCTTGCTTCGGCGCAGCGTTCATCATGCTCCACCCAACCAAGTACGCCGCCATGCTCGCTGAGAAGATGCAGAAGTATGGCGCCACAGCGTGGCTCGTCAACACCGGCTGGTCCGGTGGAAGGTATCATTGTCTTCTTCTTAATGAAATGGCAGAGTGTCTGCCCCGATTGTTAAAAAAAAAAACCTGCATTGCCGTTACAAGCTCCTCCCGGCCACTATGCCATATGAACTAGCTTCCACTGTTCAGGTACGGCGTTGGCAAGAGGATCAAGCTGCCGTACACCAGGAAGATCATCGACGCCATCCACTCCGGGGAGCTCCTCACTGCCGACTACAAGAAGACCGAGGTCTTCGGCCTGGAGATCCCCACGGGAATCGAGGGCGTGCCATCTGAAATCCTCGACCCGATCAACACCGTAAGCTCTACTGCATTCGCCATGCAATTCTTCAGTCATTTCTGCTACGGAGCTTCTCTTCTTCAGAAGATAGATTCCGATCAAATTGCTCCTCGTGCAGTGGACGGACAAGGCCGCGTACAAGGAGACGCTCCTGAAGCTGGCTGGCCTGTTCAAGAAGAACTTCGAGGTGTTCGCTAACTACAAGATCGGGGGAGACGGCAGCCTGACTGACGAGATCCTTGCTGCTGGACCCAACTTCTGATTTGAAAGTAGTAGAAGAACGCGATGCGATGCGATGGAATGGAATGGAATGCGTTGCGTTTTAGAATAAAGAAGAGGCGTGTGTGCGTGTGCGGTGTGCCGATGATGATGATGAAAAAATGCTGGGTCGAAGTGGGAGTACTACCGGTAGGGCTAGCTCCGTATATTTTCATGCGTTATGTTAGGTTCCTGTCACGGCTTATTCTGATTGGCGTGTGTACTTGCCCCATATACTTTGTGCTTTCACAATTGCAAATCCGAAAGGCTTGATTTGATCATGCGACTAGTGTTCTCTTTTATTTCATCATCAAACACCAATGCATCCTGCTTGGGAATGTGAGGCAAGCACACTAATGCATCAAACGAGATTCCGCTAAAATAAGATGAAGTATGATCTGGATTGGAACATATCATGTGCACATGGATAAACATTTATGGAGGAGAGGTTTTTTTGCACGGATTAGAGGAGGTGGGAGGGGCGAATTGCAAAAGGCCAATGGCCGTTGGATGCAGACTGAAGTGTTTTGATTTAATGTTTGCACATGTGCATAGGTTATGTTTCTATTCTGAAAAGCCTTTTGTACGACCTATCATAAACAACGATATTATCATAAATGCGGTAATAGTTCAAAGATTACTGCACCCACCACTGAGACATGGTGAACAATCTCGAGGCAATGGCCATCGATTGCGCCTGCTTCACCGAAAGCTTCCCCAGTGAAGCAACGCAAGGTCGCCAAAAGCTTCCCCGAGGAAAGGTGACAGTGTGGAGCAAATCAACGCGTTGCGCAACCATGTCCCTCCTCTCCACCCGGTTACACTTCACCAAAAGCTTTCCCCGGTGAGGCTAGTAAGGATGACGTCCCGAGTGTAATAGTGTGGAGCAAATCGACGGGTTGTGCAATTGTGTCCCCCCCGTAACCTACTTTGCCGAAAGCTTTTCCTCTATGTGGCGATGCAAGGACGATCTAAGGGATGATGGTGTGGAGCAAATTGGCGTGCCGCACACGAACCGAACAAGAGGATTAACATAGTGCCCAAGAAACCAAGGGACAAACCATACCATAGTCAGCGTAGACATCATTGGATACTTAACAGCGTACTTGTCGTATATTTTTCTAATAATTCTGTTTATAACAATCGATGGGTATTTAGATTCTCCCCTATCACATTGTAACTTGAGTGATCTACTTGCCTCGCAAAAGTGAAAAGGCAACGCACAACAATGATTCGGAGGCAAAGGTACCAAAAAAAAGGGGGCAATTGTGTTTTTACCCTTCTTTTGAGAGCTAATTGTGATTTTGCCCTCATTTTTTTAGATTGTGATTTTGCCCTTAATTTTTCAAGTTGAAGACCACATTTGCCCCTATTACGTTAAATATACTTAACGGCATTAATAAAACTTGACTTTTCAAAATTTTCCTCATTTTTATTAGTATATTACCCATGTTTTGAAGATATATTATTCAAAATGTTTGAACGGTGACATGATAGTTCACATGAACTAGTATTTCACAGTTACATCATAGATCAACATTGAAAAATTTTGATAATATTTTGGGTTGAAATCATACTAAACAACCATCACATAAGGGATCCAATGCTTAACGTAAAAAGTATCAATATCGAGCAAGCACCAATGTAGAACATAGCTTCTCTTCTCAGGATTATGCATACATATGTCTATTTGATCTAAAACTTGTTTGTTGTCAGTGTCACAAAATTTATACCTCAATCCATAGTGTATAATACTACAGATGAGTGGTATGAATCAGTAGGGGCATGTTATTCGTTCTTAGATTACTAATGAGATGGATCGATGGCTAAATCCAAAGAGCAAAGCTTGGACTTACCGCCTGCGTCCTTCACAGAGCCGTCGCGCCGGTTGCCGCACAGCCACTCGCGCCGCCGCGCCGCTTCCCCGCCCGCGCTGCCGCACAGCCTGCTCACGCCGCCGGTGCACGTGCCGCTGCGAGGCTGACCGCTGTGTTTCTTTTTTTTGTTCTTTTTTTTTTATGAGGTGGCCTCCCTTTTTATTTTTTCCTTAATTTATTTTAGATGCCTGGCCAACGGAATGCAAAGTGAGGGCAAACGGCCTGTTCAATCTTTAAATACAGGGGCAAATTCACAATCCAAAAATATTGAGGGTAAAATCACAATTAGATCTCAAAAGCAGGGCAAAAACATAACTTTCCAAAAAAAAAAGAAGGAATGCGTGTGTGCTTGTAAACCGCAAGAAAATACATTTCAAAAAATATCCACACTCTCAAGGTTTGGTTTCAATAATCTATCTCCAAAGATAGGCTCCTCGATTGATTAGCAAATCCGTTAATTCTTTACTTCCCCAACAGCTAACTAAACAACTTCCACTACTTGCCTTAAAGAATGGGGACTAAAGAAATCTGCAATGAACGGTGGTCAGACTTGAATTTTCAAACCTTGCTTCCAACAGAAGACAAACTGGAAATTTTATTCGTCGTACATCAGTACAGCTCTGGTACGACAGCCGTTTGACAAAACCGAGCTTTCCTTTTCGTGGCGACGCCACGGCGTTAAGCATTTTAGCAATAGCTTATACTACACCTGCTCGGCTGTTCGTCATCGTCGATCAGGAGCTAATGCTCATCGAATATGTTAATCTAACGGAGTAACGGGTGACGGCACTTGGTTTTCACAAATCGCAAGCTTTTCGTTATCTTCCTTCCTGCCGCCTTCAAGATGGCGACGGTTCGTTCACGGAAGGCAAATTCGTATTTGTGGCATTTTTCTCTCTTTTGTTTCCATAAGGGTTCCCCTTATTTCCATTTTTCATATAAAAAGAAAATAACACAACATAACCATTACAACCCAGAGGAGGTTAACTGTTGGACGCCTAATAGTTGTTCAAAAATCGGACATCTGTTCCGATGATTCACTTCACTTGTTTCAGCAATTCATTTTGTTTGTTTCTGCAATACACTCCACTTGAAACATGCATAAACTAGTAGAACAAAAATATTGGACTACTGGAATATACGCATCGAACCACTAAAGGTCTAGAGCAAATCAAATAAATTGAACCGCAAAGGATAAAAAATATACTATGCGGCAGTGGCGGGGCCAGAATTTTGGCAAGCCTAGGGCTAAAATTTAATGTACTAAAAACTTGTAAAAAATACTAAAAAATTAGCCACTCATCCATTATCCACACCAAGTAACAAAACAGTGTGATAGAAATAAATATATAATTGATACGATGTTTTAGCCATATAACCCATTATAGCATTAGCACTAACAAAATGTAAAATAACATTGACAAAATGAAATATAGAATTATAAAGAGTGCGAGAACACATCTTGGATACCTAGATAACGAAGAATAGGCACACATCCTCACACTATCATATATTTTACTGAGCTCTAATTGGACATTTGGATACTAGTTTGAATTTGAAAATTGATCGTATAAAGTCAATCAAAATCTCTCCCTATATAACAAATCACATTAATCGTAAATTTACTCAAATATAACTTCCACTGGCACGCAATAGGACAAACTTGTGTGACTCATCCCTTGAAAATGTACTACTCCAAAAAAAAAAAGAAGAGGATCCAAAAGAGATGTTCACTTTACTAGGCGTTGCAAAAAAACAAGATAAGATCGGTTGTAGTCGGCCGTCGCAAGCAGTCGCAGACTCGCAGCGACCCAGCCTCGCGGTTCTAGACTCCTCGCCCCTGTCGGGTCTTCAGAGCTCGCGTCCCGCGATCTGAAATTCCAGTCAGCTGAATGGGACTCCAACCTCGTGCAACTCAGCCGTCTGCGCGTTGTAAATTTGTAATTCATTGGGTTGTGACGCTGGTACTGCTGTCTGCTGGGCTGTGCATCGTTGTTTACTTCGAATTTGCTATTTCGCAGACGCATGCAAAATCAAATTTGTTGCAGGCGTCTGAGAAATCCACTCAGATTCAACCGACTCAACTGGGTTACCCCATCTTCTTCTCCATCTCCGGCGCCACCTTCTTCTCCAGCTCTGGCCACCGGCGCCACTCGGGTTAGGAATTAGGGTTGGGGGTTCAGGGTCCCAGTGTTCCCCGCTATAGATTGAGGGTTGGGGGAAGTGGCGGCCCGACGGTCGGGTGGGATTGTGAGGGCGGAGTGGAAGTCCTCGAAATGCAACAACGATTCCAAGCCAAAATTTCTTATAACGAAAGTCAAGGACTAGGATGGTAACTGTACTGAGATTTCTTTTAGGGACCAAGCAATTGCGATGGAGCCGGGCGAGCGCGCGTGTGACGCGGCGTGCGACTAGGGTTTCCCCCTAGCCGCCGCCGCCGCCGTTCCTCGCCTCCTCCCCAGGCCGCGCTCCCTCCGCCTCAGCCCCCCACTGCTCCCCTTCCTCTCGCGCCTCCTTGCCCCTTCCTTGCCCCGGCGGCGGTGGGGCGCCGTCGGCCAGCGCCGCCGGCGGGCGTTCCTGGCTCTTTGGCCGCCGGTGCCACCTCCACCGGGGTGGAGCTCATGAGGCGGCTTGCCCTCCCTCTCCAAGTTCTGCGTGACGTCTCTGGAGGCGATGGTGGTGCTCGCGGCGGCGCCCTGGCCGGCGGCGGCGGAGGCGGCGCGCGGCGCTTGCCGGCGTCGTGGCCGTGGCGGCGTCGTGGGCGTTTGCCGGCGTTGTGGGCGTGGGTCGCCGGCGCGTGGCCACGCCCGCTCGTGGAAGCCCCCAGGTGTTCCCCTTCCCCCCTCCTCCTCCTCCACTTCCTCCTCCCTCCTCTCCTCGTTGGCGGCGCCGCCGCCGCCCAGATCCAGATCCGGCGGCGGCCGCTCCGGCCACGGCGGCCACCTACCCTTCGCGCCCTGCCATCTCTTCCTGCA
>SPJY01015242.1:5517472-5654141 GCA_005191435.1 Raddia distichophylla | reverse complement strand
GATGTAGTGTGAATGAATGGGAAAAAGTTTTGTTTGAAGTAGACAGGCACAAATCTCTTCCTTGTTTCCCACATTTCCTTGAAATATTTGATATGCTGCACATCATGTCTGCTCATAATTCCAATCCAAGAATTTTCAAACTCCTGTTTTGTTAGAGAATTGTTCACTGCATCAAAAAATTCCTTGCGCAATTCTGGATTATCCTAGAATGTGCTGCCAGTTTTCTCTGTTGCTTTTTTCAATACATGGAATAAGCAGTTTCTGTGTGTAGTTTTTGTAAACACCTGTGATATTGCTGCCTTCATTGCAGCATCTTGATCTGTTATGATTGTTTTTGGATGTTTGTTACTCATGCATTGCAGGAATGTCTGGAAGAGCCAGCAGAAGCTGCCAATTGTCTCATCTTTGAGGAAAGCAAAGCTGAAGTAGCAATTGTCACCATGTCCATTGATTCCAACAAAAGGAGCAAAGGGCATTTCATATCGGTTAGTCTTGTACGTTGTATCAAAGCTGATACAATCCCCCCATATCTCATAATTTGTTCTGTGTCTTCCTTCACACCAGAAAATGCTTTGCACCTTGTTAGATTTGTCAGACTTAAAAGAGTAATAAAACATTGGATCATGTGCTTGCTTCTTAGCAAAGTATTTAGCCATTTCCATCATATCTCCCTTGCTAGTATTGTTTCATGTTTTTGATCTTTCATTGCTCACATCCTTTTTTGTGAATGGTACTACTGCCAAGTTGCCCCTTATGTATGCAATTAGAGCCATGATTTTTCTGGTAGGTATTTTCACCGCTTGCAAGCTTTTGATCAATTTCTGCTCTTCAACTGTTATATTTCGGTGTGAGCTAAGAAATTTTGTTTCTTCCGCTGGGCTCAAGTCATGGTTATGTCCAAGGTCCACCCTGCTTATCGTCCATACACCCTTGATTTTTGTTAGAACCATTGTGGCAGGGTATCCTGTTGTTTTGTTCACATTTCTCTTCCTTTTGCCCCTTGTAGCCATTGGTATGTTTGTACTCTCTACTTGTGGTGCATTGCCATCAATATTAATATTCACATCACCATTGGCTACCTTGTTTTTGCTTTTTCTGGATTTGTTGCATTTCAATGTTATCTTGGCCAGCTCATTTGTTTTCCTGTCCAACCTTGTGTGTGCAACATCAATGGAGAAGCCCATGATGAAAGCATAGTCATTGAAATACTTTTGACCTTGCTTGTCATCCGTGAAAATCATTCCAACCTTTGGTATCATTTCATTCTCTTCATCTTCATGGTGCTTCTGAGCTTCATCAATCACATCTAAGAGTACACATAGATTTGTTCCTTCATTAAGTGACACATGTTCTTCATCTATGGTAGCTTCAATGCTCTCAGCATCAAGATTGTCTTCTTCTTGTGGCAGTTCAACTGTACTCTCCCTGTTTTTTTCATATTCTATCAAACTCTGTTGAGGTGCTGTATGTTCTGTTTGCATGTCCAAAAAATGTCCATGTTCCATATCTTCATCAACAAGCATGTCTTCTTCATGTGGCGCTTCAACTGTACTCTTCCTGTTTTTTTCATATCCTATCACACTCTGTTCAGGTGCTGTCTGTTTTGTTTGCATGTCAAAAAAATGTTCATGTTCCATATCTTCGTCAACCATGCAATCATTACTACTCAATTTGCTTGTTGTCATAATCATTGAATTCTGTTTTAGTTACGAACTATGTTAGAGGCAGCATTTTTCATACAATGGAAATGCATTCATTGTAGCATAATAGTATTTTTTGAAACATGTTCAGTGTGTTTATTGCATTTTTAAGTTACCTCATATGGAGTCGGGCTTTGCAGTAGTCTCATGTATTCCCCTATGCTTGTTGTACCATTCTCATCCGTCTGAAAATCTATGTAGCTGCTTCTCTGTTCAATTGAGTTTTTCCCATATACTGCATAATTGGTCACTTGGCTGAAGAGGCTTGAGAATGATTGACCATTTTCTTGTGAAATCCTCAGCTGCGAAAATGGAGAACAAAGGAGAATGAATTTTGATACATGTTTTTTTCTGTTAATTTGTGATCCACATAATTTTTATTTCAATGGGTGTTAGAGCAATTTAGGTAACAAGTAATTGTATACAACACTGAAACTTTCATACTCCTCCTGCGAGTTCACGGTGCCCATATCAAAATCCTTATTCAAAGGCTTAAAGCAATTGAATTGTTGTTAGCTACCTGCAATTTTAAGATTTATAAATTTAAATATCACTACATTTACAACTGATGCACATACCTGGGATAATGTAGACTCTGGGATATCCATCTTATTGGTTTTTTGGTTCCTGCAATTGTAATCTACCCTTTTTTGTTCGTGCATTGTTGTTCATGATATAATTGTGACAAGTCTTTTTTTTTAACTAATCAGGTAGCTCACAGACTTCCACAGTTCTACCAAATTTTTCATCTAATTGATGCTTTTCTTTTATTTGTCCAAACGAATCATGGGAAAGCGCAAGAATCAAATTCAAAAAAAGTAAGTTAATTAACAACTAAACTTGCACAGATCTGGCCATAGTTAAAAAGTCACTCACTTTGGTTTTGGATCGTGTCTTTACTTGTTGCAGCCTTTGATCCTTCTGTTGTTTCCTTCACGCAGCCATGGTTTGGGGTTTCAGATCGCGCATGCTTATTATGCGCCGATCTAGGGTATAGGGAGTGCATGTATATACGCTTATATATGTTTTTTTTGCTACTGGGCTGGACTGGTTGGTTCAGATGTAAGGCCCATATAGAAAGACAGACTGAAGCCACCTGTTCTGGCCCAATAATAACGTACAAGTACAGACCAGCCCACAAAAACAAAGAAACAAAAAGAAAACAAATAGTTTTGCGTCAAAACTTCTTGTGGGAGCAAAGCGCCTGCAAAATCAGGATTTGTGCAGGCCCCTGCAAAAAACTCGCGCCTGCAGGCGCCTGTTAACCAGTCGGTCCCTAATTTTAAAATCGTGAAGTTTTAAACAGAGTCACGTAAAAAACTGATAGCCAGTTCATCCCTATATCCATACACGTAGGGTACACGTACATGTAAAAAATACTCGTACATGCACACATGCAAAAAAAAAAAAACGTGCGCTCAGCCACATGCAAACGCTACAAGCGTGCGAGGCGCTATATGATACGCTTTTTTTTTTAGTTTGCTCACAGCCCTCGTGATCGTTTGCAAAAGCTTTTTCTGTTTCCAAAAGCTTTCCTTTACAATGGGAAGGCGTACCTCAAGCTCCCTGTGAGCCTGAATATCTCAGGTATCTCGATTCCCAAATCCTACGTTCTCGATACAAGAAACCATCATCGTGATTGCAGTGAGATGGGCACAACTATCACGGAACCATTTGCAGATGTGCACAGTGCAAATCAAGGGGAATCAAAGTGCTTTTACTTCTATTTTTGTTCTGGAAGTATTCTCTTTTGCATTTGCATGTATGGTTCTTTGTTTTGAGATGAGAGTTGGGAGCATCAGAAATGAGAGCAGCTGAGGAAGGCTACAAGGTGATGAGTAGTAATTTCAGAAGATATTTTTGAAGCAAGGCAGGAGAGCTGCCATGAATTCATTAGCGGAGAAAAAAGCGGTTACAAGGTGGGGGGAGATAAGGGCCTCTCCCCTCGTGGGCCAGAGCAACTAAGTACTAATTACAAAAGGGGTGCCCGCCGCCTCCCAAAGACGCAGGTAGTAATTTCAGAAGATATAGTTACAAAAAGATGTTGAAGGCAACTGGAAAGTTTAAAGACGAGCTTGGCAGAGGAGGTTCAGGGATTGTCTACAAGGGATTCTTGGATGAAGGTCGAGTTGTGGATCATTAGCCTGCAGATCACGTCAAAAGTCGACGTGCATAGCTATGGAGTTGTGCTGCTTGAGCTGGTGTTCGGAAAACGGATTCTGGACTTGGCCGCGGATGCCGATGACATTGATGCGGTGCTCCGTGCTCAGGAAATTGTAAGGATGCTTATTGGTACATTGGATAGGGAGGAACCATCATCGATTGCTGAGCTTGTGGATTTCAGACTTGCTGGCCAATTCAACTACCTGCAGGCAACAACACTGATCAAATTGGCTGTTTCATGCTTGGATGAAGACAGAAGCAAAAGGCCAACTATGGAGTCAATAGTCCAGATGCTACTTTTGGTTGATGAATCTCGTAGCAGTACTCTTTTATGTGATGGAGTGCCGAGAATCAGGAGATGCTAAGCAGAATGCAAGCACTTGGAATCCAGTAGATTTTCAATTTTGTCTCATTGCATGGCGTGTGTACTCCTGCTTACACGAAACTTCTTGTGCTATAAATTCTGCAATTATGTACTGTACTTCTGACATTCTGTTTTATTGACAAGAAATGTGAAAGATGCTATTCGCTTCAGTTTATTCTGACGTAATTTCTCTATTATCTCCATCATTTTACCCGCTAGCACGTGTGCTGTTTCCCGGTCATGAGGTTCAGATCGAACAAACTTTATCTACTCCTACACGGACAAATCCTTAAATATAGTGTTCATATCTAGTATGAATTGAAAATTCTAGTACATATAAAGAGGGCAAACATTTCAGGGAAAAGGGTTTACTGAGCAAGGGTGTGCAAACTGCAATAATTTAAGAGAACAATCAGTTCATCCAAACTCTTAAGATGTGAAGCGTGTTAGATTTAGTTAGGTTTCAGAGATTGGAAAATGGAAGGGTGGCTCTTTGCACAACTGCGTAAATCTCATGTAGAGTGGTATAGCAAACCATCAAAGAGGGCCAACATGCAGAGAAAATATGAGAGCACGGAAACACTGAAAGCAACGAAAAGAGAACATGCGGTCCATCACAACTTTCAGTCCAACTACATATTATTGAATTGATGATTGACTGATAATGATATACTCCAGTAGTGAGGAAAGAATGAAAGGTAGCCATTCTTCCTCTACCATACCAATGAAGTGGGAGCTTATTCTTCATGCGGCCATGACGGGGAAAGAGGCTTCCATAAACATGCCGCAGGGCCCCTCCCTTGTCGGGAATAATGGGCGCTCGATGCGAATGAAGCCGCTCTCGCCCCACCGGATACCCCAGGAGTTCTTGAGGATCCAGTAGTTTTGCTGGTAGTCGTCGGTGATGCCGTACCCTACGAGCAACATCTCGTGGGTCAGGTTCGTCCCGCATGGCCCGTTGAGGACGCCGCTCTCGTAGTGCTTGAAGGCGTCCCCGTTGGCGTCGATTACCACCACCACGGGCTGGGCCGCCACCGCCTTCACCATTTCGACGGCGAGGTACGGCTGCACTCGCTGGAACCCGGCGATGGTCACGAGACCCACGACGGGGGACACCTTCTCGCAGGAACCCTGTCTGCCCTTGTACGGGTACTCGCCCCCCGCCGCCAAACCGCCGTTCTTGCTGATGTACTCGAAGGCATTGGTCGCGAAGCCGCCACGGCAGCCGCCGCTCTTCTTGTCACAGTGAACCAACTGCTGCACCGACAGCGACAGCAGCTTGTTCTTCTTGATGGCGTGGAGGCCCTCAACCGCAGCGGCCGCTGCGAAGGCCCAGCAGCACCCGCAGGCCCGCCCCTGGTTCTTCGGCTCCGTCACGCACCCCGGCCGTAGGTCATATCGATCCTAGCGCCAGTCCACTGTAAGCGGGGGCCAGGGGTCTTTGCTCGCGGCGGCGGCGTGCGTGAACTCGCCCTGGGCCTGGAGCTTGCCGTTGGCGCCGTCGAACGGCGCCCTGGAACATGCGTATAAGCGGCTGTTGGACATACAGAGAACCCTAGCCGCGCACTCGTGGCTACTGGAGTCAGAGGAAAACTTACGTAGGGATCGACGAAGTGGAGAATGCGAGGAGGAGACGACCGGTTGTAGAGGAAGTAGTCGACGTCGAGGTACGTTGGCACGAGTGGTCACGCGAAAGCGCTGCCCAGAAACCTAATTGCCGCCCTCCCGTGCAGGTCTCACAGCAGCAATCGGAACGGAGATCTCGCTCTCCCTCCTCCTGGTGCACGCCGAGAGGAAGGTTGACGAGGAACTAGATCGCGCGAGGACTCAACACAACAGAAGGAAACGCGAGTGAAAAACCGAGTGACTTCTCCTGGACGTCTCCAGGGGATTTATCCTCAGAGTCATAATTGCCTCTCCACGCAGAGCGGACGCACGTTGCACGCCGCGCGCGCACGTTTCGAACCGTTCGTTCGATCCACAAAAATCGGGCGCGGGGAGTTACCTTGTAGCGGAGAAACCAAAAACCGCCCTCCCGTGCAGGTCTCACAGCAGCAATCGGAACGGAGATCTCGCTCTCCCTCCTCCTGGTGCACGCCGAGAGGAAGGTTGACGAGGAACTAGATCGCGCGAGGACTCAACACAACAGAAGGAAACGCGAGTGAAAAACCGAGTGACTTCTCCTGGACGTCTCCAGGGGATTTATCCTCGGAGTCATAATTGCCTCTCCACGCAGAGCGGACGCACGTTGCACGCCGCGCGCGCACGTTTCGAACCGTTCGTTCGATCCACAAAAATCGGGCGCGGGGAGTTACCTTGTAGCGGAGAAACCAAAAATAAAAAGGAGATAACGCACTATGATTTTATCCACGGCACGGCGACGAGTCGCAAGTCGCGAGACAGGCGGAAAAACGCGTAATCGCGCGCGCGTGCGTGTGACTCTAGCAAATAACTTCCAATTCCCCATGTGCCTCATGACAAGAGGAGTTGGTAGCTCTCCCTTATAAGTTGGTGTAATCACCCACCCACTAGCAAGGTGGTACTATTCTTTATATGCTTTGGCATTTTCAGGATGGGCCAAATGGGCCAAATTCCAACAGCGGCTGACCTCCTCGTCGGTCATGTCGCTGAACATGTTCAAGCCCATCTTGTAGGGTGTGCCGCCTTGCTGGTTGAAGTCGTGGATGCGGCGAGCCTTCTGCTTGAACACGGTGAAGCGTCGGGCCTTCTCCCCGACGTCGCGCGCCACCTCGTACTCAGCGTACCAGCGCTCGTACAGAGCCCAGAGCGCCTCCTCCGAAGATAGCTCCTCCTCCCCATACACAATGCTGCTCGCCGCCGGCGCCATCACCATCACCACCGCCAACACGGCAATGGCCTCAACCACGCCTGCCCAGGGGCGGAGCCAGGATTTGAACATAAGGGGGGCCAGGCTAAATACACCACAAATAAATATTATAGTTGGTACATACATATTCATGTATGTTGCTTATATATTGGCTAAGAATTTTCTTCTCAGTAAGGTGAACTCAGCATTTCTTGGATTTATTGTAGCAAAACTTCATTCACTTCCCCATATAACAATGATTAGCATAAGTAGGATTAGGGGTAATGGCAGATTACAGCTTTGTTGGGGGGCCAGGGCCCCTCCCAGCCCCCCTGTCTCCGCCACTGCGCCTGCCACTGCAGATCTCCCTCTCCCCATTGCAGTGCGCCTCAAGACTCGTGCACTACAGCACTAGCTAGCCTAGCTTCTTCTTCTTCTTGTGTTGTGCTTGAGATGGTGTGCATGACATCCATGGTGATGAGCTAGAGCTTATATAGGTGGCTGGTACTTGGCAAAACACTGCATGTTGTTTGCCGGCGCCAACAGCTAACGTGTGGCTAAAATCAGCTAATGGGACGTTCTCTCTAGGAGAGGAGTATGTACCACGCAATCATGCAGATACCACTCATTCAAATACTACAAAAGCTACCAAGGGGGCTATTTACCATTCATTTCAACACCACCAAGTCTGTACTTATGTAGTATGTATCGTTCTACACACAAAAAAACAATATGTGCCGTCTGACTAGGAAGGAGTGTGTACACGCCCAGATTGAATATACCACCTCGATCACCTCACGACTCACAGCATGTACAAGAACTGAATACAACCGCAAGGACCATGGTTCTAAATAGCCTGCTATAGCATTTTTAGAGGGCTCGCCGCTACGCTATTGCTAATTGTTCCGCTATTGCAGCTAACGACGCTTTAGCTCCGCTAAACACCGTTATTTGGCTTAGCCGTGAAATGTTTTTAGCCCCGCTAATCCTGACCAAGGAAAATATTCACTGTTTTCTCTAGATGACTAGATCTTATGCTTCTTTGTTGTGTTCTTTATTTTAATTAATGATGTATTGAACCATTAAAGCATTGTCGAGTCGTTAATCGTTGAATATTGAATGAATATGAACAATTGAATCATTGAATGACTGTGAAGTAATGGACCTAGAGACATATTCTCCTATAGCCCTGGACATGTATTTGAGACTTTGAGTATTTCTGTTTATAATATTTCATTAGTTCCTTGTTTTTGTGTATAATTAATTGAAAATTTCCATGTTTTTATAAAACCGCTAAATGAAATAGCTTCCGCTATATCCCGCTATAGCTTTTTATAGCTTTTAGAGGAGACTGCCGCTAAATGGCTTAGCCCGCTATTTAAAACATTGGCAAGGACCAAAGGAGTATGTAGTATGTAGCAATCTCAACACCAACCCAAAAGAGTATATGCTATCTCAAGAATATATAGTATTTCATCCAGTTACATGCATATAGGAGAAACGTATACGATGCGACCATTCCCGGGCTGGCCTCTTTATGTACATGATGGTCACCGCAGAACAACCACCTAAATTTGCAAAGAGAATATGTAACTGAATGTGCACACACTACCAAGGAACTATATGTACCAACATATTCACCAAGCAACAACATAGGGAGGCTGGAGAGGCAACAGAATTAGTTGAACTACGCTACAAATAATAAAAGGGAGCTTATAGGGGACGGTATCCCGTTGGGTCGGGATACCCCTCCTACCTCGCTCAGCCTCTTTCTCGCATGCCTCGGCTCCTTCCTCACGCCCATGTGACCATGTCCGCGCCTACTCCTTCCCCGGCTCCGGCGGCCGAGCGCCGTCGGATCGGCCTCCTCTTCCTCCTCCTCATCGTCAGATCCAGCAAACACACACACACACACAAAGACAAAAACACATGAGACACACACAAAATACAGATGAAATACATGAAACATACGCAAAACAAAGACAAAAACACATGAAACACATGCAAAACACGGGCGAAACACGTGAAACACACTAAAACACCCCAACACATGAACAAAACACATGTGAAACACACGAAAACACGTGAAACCACATTCGAAACACATGAAAACACACAGGGAACACGGACGAAACACACGCAACTCACATACAGATCTCCGAGCTCCCCTTCCCTGCAACGCCGGATTTGTGGGCTGGGAGAAGGAGCCGCTTGACCTCGACAGGAGGAGGGAGATGCATATGGTCGAGGCCTCCGGCGAGGGGCTGTTCATTGGCGGT
The DNA here is from genome assembly GCA_005191435.1 of Raddia distichophylla. Classification (NCBI taxonomy): domain Eukaryota; kingdom Viridiplantae; phylum Streptophyta; class Magnoliopsida; order Poales; family Poaceae; genus Raddia; species Raddia distichophylla. The sequence continues at coordinate 5,644,808 of SPJY01015242.1, read as the reverse complement.
GCAGCGTGCATATGTTGACACCCAAAAATGGCCTTGGAAGAGCAATATATGTTGATGATCGGATGATCCCTTAGACCCAATGTTATCGACTGGCAAAAGCTTCATCTGCATGATTGATTAAAGGGGCGACTGCTGACTAATCGGCTCGTGCACACAGTGGCAGAGACAGGGGGGCTGGCAGGGGCCCTGCCCCCCCCCCAACAAAGCTGTAATCTGCCATTACCCCTAATCCTACTTGTGCTAATCACTGTTATATGAGGAAATGAATGAAGTTTTGCTACAATAAATCCTAGAAATGTTAAGTTCACCTTACTGAGAAGAAAATTCTTAGCCAATATATAAGCAACATACATGAATATGTATGTACCAACTATAATATTTCTTCGTGGTGTATTTAGCCTGGCCCCCCTTATGTTCAAATCCTGGCTCCGCCCCTGCATGCACATGCACAAGCATATATGATGATTATTTGTTAGCCGATTGGATTATATACACAGTGAAGTTATAGACTCAGCTAATCATCTCAAGGTGTGAAGTTATAGACTCAGCTAATCATCTCAAGGGCACAGATGATATATCTAAAGAAAGAGAGGCTGATTGGTTATGAGTTGATCATCTTAATAATATGTATATCAGTACATGCATATGTACGTGGACACTCATTGATGGCCGTTGGCATCTATAGATATGATCTATAGATATTGTTGGAGTATCTACAATATGAATTTCCTAAAAATTAAGCCTTATATGTCATTTTAGATACTCCAACAATATGCTCCGATGTGAGAACTACCCAAATTAAGGACAAATGGTAATTAAGATGTTTAGTTGTGAATCTCACCATCTGAGTTCACATCCTCACAAGGACGATAAAAATCCAAGTCTCATTTTAAAGGTGTGTTATAGCCAATTAGCCATGGGACCAAATCGCTGGATTCCCACATTATTTCTAAAAAAAGCTCTAACATAATGATATATCTACCTAATTACCCTAACACTAATCTAGGTTTGCATTTCAATTTAGGGTTCCCTTGACCCGATCGTCAGGTCAAGTCGGCACCCGGCGGGCCAAATGAGATCTAGACTTCTTCTCTCTATAGCCTAAATCCAAGCCATTCAGAGTTGTAATTATCCTACAAAAAAAATTGTGAGCCCATATTGGTTGATATGATTAAAATGACTAGGCGATACGTAGTGCTGGTGCTCATCCATTAGGTCATGGGTTCGAGCCCACGCTCATGCCCATGGCTCACCATGCATGTCCTATTTTAAGCTCTCTCAACAGCTTCTATATGGGTCATCGAGAGAGCTATGATCCTGCACGTTCCATAACATGGCCCATCATAGATAACTAATGCAGTGTTGGACTGTTTAAATTAGTCGTAATAACTTCGTATAGCATACATTATACGAAGTTATACGACTTTTTTTTATTTCTTTTGGTTATTCTTTGATTAAGCAACAAAGTTAAGAGTGACCCAATTCTAGGTTCTAGTGCCCTAGCAAGCGGAAGCAATTAAACAAGACGCACTAATAACCTAATCCATCCATTCAATGCACCCAAGAAATCAATAACAATTCAAGCGGTAGTTGCGATAATGGAGAAGTGACACAGTATTTGTTTCACCGAAGTTCGAAGCCGCAACTCCTACTCTCTGTTGAGGCTAGCCCTTGCGCATAAGAACCAGCTCCCTCTTGAGCCACATGCCTCACTTACTCCTCGGTAGTCGTTCCGCCACTCCGGCTAGGTGGACTCCGTCACCTATACACTAACTTGGGAGTAGGCAGAGTAGCCACACGCCAAGGCCTACTCCCAAGCCCACTCCTTCGAGAAGAATGCTGTCTTTAAGATTAATAAGCCCGAGATGCCCGGATCATACCAAATCGAAAGACTTTCATAAAGCTCTGTTGGGGTAAGGTAGCCAGGTAGGTGGTTGGTGGAGTGGTGGAGGAAAGGCTTAAGAACACCCCTTGGATAAGTAAATGTTGGCTCTAGGTGAAATGAAGCAGCAAACCTCATAAATGGCTGCCTACCGAACTCAATTTATACCCCTCAGAGAGAAACTAGTCGTTGGAACTCGAGAGGGATCCAAAAACTAGCTGTTACAGTGCCTGTCGGACCCGGTCAGATGACTACCGGACCCGGTCCGATGGCTGTAACCTAGTCTCAAAACAGCCGGAACACATACTGTCGGACCAGGGCCGATGGTGGTCGGACCTGGTCCGACGGTGGATTTTTAGATGTTTGTAGGAAACTTGTGGACTAAGAGAAGGTTAGGGTTTCATATGAAGTGATAGCTAGGCATGATCAAATCAAATAGACCTTTCTTGAAGCATGGGCAACAAAAATAAAAACCTAACTACTCTTACATCTACACATGACCTCTCCGCTCGTCCGATCATGTTTAGAACAACTTGGAGCAGCTTAATAGGTTGCCGATGCCTCGCTGGGGTTTCATGAAAGACCAAGAACCCCATAGCAATAATCATTGTGCAACTATCACCGATGCCTCGCTAGGGTTTCATGAAAGACCAAGAACCCCATAGCAATAATCATTGTGCAACTATCCACGTCATCAATAACACTAAAAAGTTAGGACTCAACAATGCTCACAGAGGCGTTGAGAGAGCTTGACGCTGTTGGTGTGCCATCCACTATACGGCTAGTGAATAGAGGCTTTGAGAGAGCTTGACGCTATTGGTGTGCCATCTACTATACGACTAGTGACGACATTTCTCTCGACGGCTTGGCAAAAGCTGTCGGAAGAAACTGTTGGTATTCACCTTGTGGTTTGAGCCGTTGAGAGATGGTACGCATTCATAAAACTCTTTCGTGACCATCGAGGGGCTTTTTGATAGTATAAAGTTCGGTCTATTCATGTGGTGCGACATCATGGTTACTCACGTTCGAGAGGGATATATTGGTTCAGTCTGTGCACACCATTCACTCAAGATTGGTATCGGTCTACCTAGCAATGCAGAGGAGCTAGTTTGTTGCTGTCCCTGGCTCTCTGCGCTTAATTGTTCCGCTGACTGTTTAAATTAGTACTGTCCGTACATGGCAAAGGAGCATAGGTTCTGAGACTTATTTTCTCTAGGAAAAATTATCTATTTGGTCCTTGATTTTTTGTCTTGGTCTTGATTTGTTCCCTAAAATCCAAAACTAGGTTAAAGTTGTTTTCAGTTTATTAAAATCGAACACAGTTGGTTCTATAAACGGTCAAATGGTGGTTTATGACTGGACGCTAATGTGGAATCATATGTGGCGGTCATAGGTGACTTGACCTTTTACACTTAGGATTTTCTTTTTAAAATTATTTTATCCAAAGGAGGGGAGGGAGCTGACCTACGCGGTTAGGTCCTACTAACGCTGGCAAGCAACTGGCGCCGGTCACCGCCTCCTCCTCCTATGGTTCCCCTCCTATGGCGCATTGTCCCCCTCCCTGCTTCTCTCCAAAGGGAATGTGCCCACAATCGTATGATGGTTGTATTACGTCATTGTTTATGTAGTTATGATAACATTGTTTATCATTTCCATGATGAATTAATGCCATGACTTTGTTCATCAGGTACGATTTGATTGTGAAACACATTATTATTGTGACATTATCCTAAAAAATCTCTGGTCCATATCATTTGCAAGGGGTGGTAATGATTTGATCGGCACATGTATTGGTTGATGATAATGTTTCACATATCATAGATATAGATATATCAAATCAATAATATGTGCACTTGTTAGAAAATATGGATGGTTATAGTCTCGAGTGGTACGCCTATATGGTCCTTAGAACTGAGATGTCATGGAGTCCCAACATATGGAGTTGTATGCTTTGATGTTATCAAACACTACACCGTAACATGTTAGTTATAAAGGTAACTATTGTGTATATCACAAAGAATGGCGTAGGGGTGTGAATGATCAAGATGAGATTTGTCTCTCCTAGATGACGGGATAGATATCTCTGGGCTCCTCGATGTAGATGGATAAGAAAAGCACAAGGCCATGCTAATATGATTAAATAGTTAATCATGATACTCATATCCATTTCATTAATGAGTGAATGGTCGAGCTATCACAAGGATGGCGCGTGTCTCGTCTTGAGTTTGAGTGATATCGTGTAGCAAAAGGATATGTGTGTGAGTGTATCAAGATTCAGTCAATGAGATAATTTTGTGCATTTGCTGGTCAATCTGTGGATTAGAAAAGGTGTTTTCGAGTCCATAGCCCACTTGCGCATGAACCTAATGGATCCACACTTAACGGGTTGAAATATAATTAATAGATTTGATCCATTAAAAAGGTTTGCATGTGGATGCTGATCCACGTAGGATTTAGAGTCCTAATGGACCTCGTGCATAGAGCATGGCATATATAAAGGAAGGCTTGAGGCGACGCAGGATACTTGGCAAGCTCTTACCAAGCCCTTGCCACCATACCCTATGCCATTCCCAAAAACCCTAGCTGCCACGTGGACGGTGGACGGGTGCTAGCACATCCAGCACACAGTTCCTGTTCTGGATATGTGAATACCATTAGAGGCGCTGCCATTAACGGACGCGCTGATTGGTGAAGCCCGATGAGTACGCCTACTTCCTCTATGCATAGCAACCACGTCGACAGGCGGTGATCGGTGACACAACGACTAGCGTGGAGGTGACTTTCGGACCCATCGATCGTGAACGACTACTTTCTATACCGATGTTGAAGATGACAATGCCAAACTAGTGCTTTCGACCTTCGATGGACCCTGCCTTGTGCGCTAGTAGGACAGGTCTTGGGCGAAAGCCCTGCCCTTTCGAGCTGGTGTTGGCGTCACCTTTAGTGTCGTTCCCTCGTTGGAGGCATCACCTTTCGGACCTTCCCTACTCTGGGTGAAAAACCTAGCGGTTCTACGACGGCGGCGGGTTCTCTGCATCACTACCTTGTTGGAGGCGTCGTGATCGCCGTTTTGCGCATTGGTTTTCGCTGGGTCTACTGTTTCAGGAGTCGCTCGTCGTTGTGTGAGTGTTAGTGGTGTCTTCTCTTCTCCCCCTTGTATCTCTCTCCTCTTCGGCCTTTGGCCTTGGTGGCAGCAGTGTGGCTGCATTCCTTCTTTCTTCTCTGTAGATGGTGTTCCCGATAGTGGCTGGAGGTGTATGGCTTCGGCCAGGGTTGCAGCGGAGTGCTGTGGTTGTACCTCGTGTTTGCACGGGTTTTGTATTTTATTTTCTCCTTCTATTCATTGAAATAGGACGACAGTTCTCCTGCTTCTCTTTCAAAACAACTTATAGCGCTCTTAGCGAGATGGTGCTGCAAAATCACTTGGGCCGTTGAATTCTAAAGGAGCGGTACAGATGGGTGCCCGTTTGCTGTTGTCAAATCAATCATAGCTCGCTGATCCATGTTGGAATTCCCCAAGAAATGAGCGAAGCAACAGCTAACATTTGACGGGAAGGCTTCTCAAAAAAAAACAAAAATGACGGGAAGCGAATAAACAAGCCAATCTATCATATAAGTACATGATGCAAATATACATTACATATTATATAAGTACATAATGCAAATATTAATTATCCATAGCAAAGCTAACATTTTCATCTCCGAAGTGAAGCAATATGGTTTAAGGTCAACACATAGAACTAGAAGCTTCAGCAACGATTCCTACTACTTTAGTGCGAGTGCTAACGACTGGATGTAAGGGCAACAACTACGATGATTTTCCGAAACTATTTACACTGCATCTCCTCCAGGAAATTGCAAAACGTGCGGCCTTCAGTCTGAACCATCGTCAGAGTCCAGGTCCACCGGAGCCACACCACGGTAAGCGGCACTCTCCTTTGCATAGCGTTTCTTATCCGCTTCAGACTGCTCGATGTATGGCTGTTTCTCCTCAGCTGCAAATTTGAAAGGCGGGATGATTAGAATGAAGGTTTCTCCACTTCTCTCAAGCTCATACATTTGTTTTCCTTTTGTGAAGTGTAAACTTGATTGCCAGCATCAACCGCGCAATACTGCCAGCAGCAGTCACATGGGAATGTAACACATGAGGGATCTAGAATATTACCTGTCATCTTTTGCCACCTCTCCCCAAGCTTCTTTGCGATCTCTGTGGTAGCTAGCTCAGGATTGCTCCTCTTCAAATTCTGCATCGGAAAAATGGCATAATTACACTTTAGATTTTAGAATGTATACCTAGTTGATTGCTTAATTTGGAGATCTTAGATCAAATGTCTCAATAAATGAGGAACTGCAAAGTAGTTTTATACAGTTTTGACACCAAGAAAACACTTCTTTAAAAAAATATATATAAATGGCTGAAAGTAACTTACAACTCGCTCAGCCTTTGAGAAGTACATGAATGGTGCTATTGCTCTTTTAGGGGCATTGGGATCTTTCTTCTTCTTTGGCTTTCTTTTCTCTGAACCTTCTAGGTCCCCACTCTTTGGCTTCCTCTTCACCGCTGGCTTTGAACTACTAGCCTCCTTTTTAGAAGATTTCTGAAAAATGTTCATTACCATGGTGGCTTCCTATTGATATTCTGGTTCAGGCTGTGTTTTTTAGGAATATTATCAAGTGTATGACAGCAAATTGTTACCTCCTTTTCTCCTCCGCTTAAGCTAGCATCAGAACCCTCTTCTTCAGAATCATCAGTAGGAGACCCACTATCATACTTTTCTGCCACAAAATCTTCGTCCTAACATTTCAATAAAATTACAGTAAAATATACATGGACATGAGTGAAGGTGTGTTCCAAACCAGGACAAAATTGGCAAACCATAGCATCAACCCAACGCATGCAATACCTCTTCATCACTTTCTTCAACGCCAGTTTGATTTTTAATTCGTGCCATATGTGGATCAAGCTCAACAGCATCATCAGAGTTCTGAAGAGCAGCTGCAACACCAGTAGGACCTTGGCCATCTCCAAGATTAAGGATTTTCAAGTGCTTACCACTTGTATAAGGAAAAGGAAAGAAACAAAAATTAATCAGTTCAATAAAAATATAATGGTCATGCCGATGATGGAATTAACAAAAAGGCCTGTACCTGATGAATTCGAAAAGATTATGGTATTCATTTCTTTGGATATTTCTGAAGAGATGTTCTTGATCACTTTTCAGCTTAACTAGGAGATCAAAGTAGTGAGATGACATACTAGCACCCCCAGCACCATGACGCTCAAATTCAACATACTCAATCTGCAGCAAACAACAGCTTAACATAGATCAGATGGATAAGAACTAGCAAATGTGGGAGCAATGCTTGAGTGATAAGACAAACCTCCTCATGCAGAATGAGTGTTGGTGGCTTTGGCAGAAAGAAAAAGCCCTTTTCAAGAGGATAGAGCAACCCATCTTCAGCTTTAAGTGAAGATTTCACTGCATATCCATCTAAACAACTGCGGAAGGTGCCTGGCCTTGTCACTTTAGCACCAGATAGGCCACGAAGGGCCTTGGAGAATACCTCGTGTATTAGACCCTATATATAAACCAAACAATACTTGAGTTGGTCTATCTGAAGTTCTGGACACATAAATCAAGATCTGAGAATAACCGTATATGGAGAAATAAGGTTACAAGTGACACTCCAAGTTAGTATATCTGAAGTTCTGGACACATAAATCAAGATCACGGGATAACAGTATATGGAAAAACAAGGGTACAAGTGAACAAAGGATGAAATGACCCTATAATGAATGGACAGATGAAATTAACATAATGAACCACATGATGCTTAACTCGGAATCAAAACTCCAAACACTTCAGCTTTTTAAGTCCCTTTTTATCTCTCTCAAAACCACATTTCAAAGCTCTTAGAAACAAAAAAGAAGCAGATTTTCCAAACTACCTTGGGAAGCTCTCAAAGTTCGGCTTATAAGAACATAACAAGATAAGTAAATAAGATAAACCGAAGAGAACACCAATTACAGTATGACTACAAGCAGTCTACCACCAAAAAATTTGCTCAATGGCAACTTATGCAGTTTCATCAAAACCGAAAACAAGATTCTGTGGTTAAACAAAAAAAGAAAGCAATTGTGCAAGTATAAATAATGTAATGTGATGAACCACACAAGTCACGTAAGCAATGATGTTTTAGTGTGCTGAGTGGGGGCAGTGTTTAAGCAGCACATTATTTTATTATGTGCAGTTCAAAGCATTTTATGATAAACAATGAAGATGCAGGTGGACATTAATAGAGAGGTGAATAAATATATCACCTTGTAAGAGGCCACCAGCCTATCCTTGTATTTTTCTGCCAAAACCTCCTCACTTAAGTTCAGATCTCTTTCAACTACTGCTTCTGTTTCAAACTGTTCATATAGCAATGAAAATACAATTATAAAGTGTCTATTGGAGGAAAATTGTAACCAAGTTAATTATTGTGAAATGAATTGTAATACAACACCTGAATAACAATGTGAGGATACAGCGTTTGTCCTTTGCGAATTGGTGGATCAAGTGTAATAACCACAAAGGTATGAGGATTGTTTGACTGCATAGGTGAAAAGGCATAAGCATGAAGTCACATTAGCTTCTTGTTCATAGTATGCACAATATAAAGGCACATCACATACTATTAAGTATGAAAGGAATAGAACCTTTGGCAAAACAAAGAGGCGAAGAATACTGCTATACTGAATTTTGAAATCATTAGCTTGTCCTTGGAGCCGCAAGAATGACAGATGAAGCTCAACACTGTATCGACCTCTGAATGGAAAAGGAGCAGTTGGCTATTTCAGAAAAAAGACAACAAATAAACATGGTACATTCTTACTTTAAAAAAGGCAATTGGCTATAATGTTTTCCCACCTTGGTGTAAGAATAGCGATTCCATCAAATGTAACGACAGCCTCCTCCGACGAGCCAACATCAGCTCTACTCAAGATCTTCTGCCATAAAATCTAAAAAAAAGAGACAATTTCACTATTTGCGCAATATATGCAGGCATTCTGTGTCATGTCCCAAGTTTATCAAGTGAACTCACCTGAGCTGGAGGATGATCCTCATCCCCAACGAATTGAGTATTTGAAGTTGGGACATGAAAACTTAAATCCATGAGTGAATCTTTCTACAATTGAAAGGATGGAACAGGGAGTTATGCTGCTGCGCTAGTAATAATTTTAAGGAAAATAGTAGCAGCACATGATGTACAACCATTGAATCTATAGCACAAAATTTGCAAGCACTCTTTTTCCAAATATCCACTAAATAGTATTAGTATTCAAGGATAAATTTTGCTATTGAATGCAATCAAAGAATAAAAAAGTTTAACAGATGGCTATATGGCCTAATCATGGGAACAAATTAGTCTTATAAGACCCCGAGATGAGATTGAGAGAAAATCTAAGGAAGCACAATCTTTAGTCACGCACTCAAGGAACTAAAAGGAGAAACTAAGTGTAAAAAGAGTAAATGCATAGCTTTTGCCATTTGCCCATTCCAAACATATGCACATTTGTTGAGATTTATAAGCATAAGTTCATTACCCGTAAACAGCAAAGTAACTAAAAGCACACCAATCCAATAACATATAACAAAACTATAGGTAAACTTAGATGCGGAGAAACATGTTCAGACAAATTACAGACCTCATTAGCACCAGTAGTATCATCAACATGAAACTCTAGGACAACATCTGTTTTTCCTTGCATCTGAGCTTGTGATACATCTGCTAGGGAGACCTCAAATGCTTCTTTCGTACCAATGTTAAAGCTAAGCATATTGCCTGAAATAGAACTAATATGAAACGAATAAAACCAAATAAAGGTTACGAAAAGCCAATGGAACCATAGATAACCCAACTAACCATTGATTTCAATTCCGCCCCAATTATGGCCGCCAACAGAAAGCTGCTTTTCCTCTGGTGAGATTCCCGTGTTCTTTTGTATGAAGTTAGTAAGGTTACTAACGTCCTATAAAGAAATTTGAAGCAAACTATTTCTAAGTTACAAAGAAAAATGACAAGAGTTGAAATTATACAAGGCAAAACAAGAAGGTGCTGCTATGATTGTACACAAAGTCACGTACTCAGCTGCACTCTTCTCACATTTTTCAGTATCAGTTTGTGTCAGACATAGACACTTGGAATAGCTAATTTCATCAGGGGGAATGATGGATAAAATGTTACCTGTTCACGGAAGCCAAAGAATCTGTAAACAAGGCCCTCTTTGGTCCCTACACTAAGCTGATAAGATCTGGGGATTTTCATCCATGTCACAGAAGTGATATCAGCTTTATCAACCTCAATAGCCTTTCCTCCACCCTGCTTCTTCCATGCAAGCCCTCCTGAATAAAGCTTAAACTGTCCAGGGTTCTGCCATAGCATGAACCATCAAAGTAAATTGCAAATTTAAGTGTCAAGAGGGATGCCACTAACAGCAACAGATTAAACATGAAGAAAAGGAGGTTTGAGGTTTGCATTGGAATACGTTTCTGTACTACTTTTTTTTTTTTTGCAACGAAAAAATGAAATGTAGTGTTCACTTATCACAAAAGGTAAACAATAATAAATAAACACATAGACACTTATCTAATTCACGAAAAACAGGAACTTCAATCAAACCTACACATGAAAAGAAATGATAAAGCTAGAACAGTAAGATAAATGATCCTTACAGCAGCTGCCCGAATTGAAAATAAATTTTCTTTACAAATGGAGGATAAATAGATTTAAAAATTCTAGGACTCTGATGATTATCAAAGCACCGTGATATTGCAAGACGTGCAAAGATAGCATGGTAAGCACAAATCAATACCAAAATGCACACTATATGGAAGGCAAATGGATGTTGGCAACAAATGCAGAAGACATGTGGATGATAGGAGCTATTGCTTAAATCAATTATCACTATACCTAGATTAGGGCCTGTTTCTATCTGAGAAAAATCCAAATGGTTCCATCTCATGGTGACATGGTTAATCGAGCGCATTTGCATCATTTGATTAATTATGCCTGGCCAAAATACGCCTCTAAGTCCACCAAACAATAGCGGGCCGCAACATTTTCTCCCATCCGAGCAATTTCCGTGCCGCCAGGAGGAAATCCTAAAGTATAAACCCTAGAAAAACCACGCTCTGCACCAGAAATCCCCAACGCAAGTTCCGGGGACCAAACCCCAGTTCGCGAGACCGCCATCAGGGAATCGAGCAAACGGAACGGAAAATATTAACGAAACCACGACCGGAGGCCTACGCGGCGCGCCGCGAAGCGAAGCGAACTCGACCGGAAGGCGGAGGCGGTGGGGGCGACTCACGTTGCCGACGCGGCCGCCGAGGGAGATGTTGTTGAAGAGGTGGCCGTCCGTCATGCCGCCCGCCGACGCGGCCGCCGCAGCCGCCGGCGACCGCCCGCTGCTCCGGCCTTCCCGGGCTCGCGCTCCCCGCCTCGCGCGGCGTCGCCACCACCTCCTGCCTCGGGTGCGGGATTTGGGAGCTTCGCGTTTGCTGTGTTTTTCGAGGGGAGGTGGAGGAGCGGCTGGCGCGCGGCACGTATATAGGCGTTTGGGGAGCAAGCCTAGTCTGACAGGTGGGAGCGGTATTTCCCGAAGAAGCCCAATAAATGGCTTCGTGAAATTCTGTACAAATTTTTTTTTTATCGTAGGGCAGCATTTCACTGTAGCAAAATTTATCTTTTTTTATATAACCTATTTGGTGTAATAATTTGTAATGATTTTTCTCAGGTTTTTAGTAGTCCTCTTAAAGATTATAAAACTATTTTAAATTATTTTTTATAATATTTAAACATTTTTGTAAAGACTTAAGTTTTGCTACAGTGAAATGCTACACTATGCTAAGCGGGAATGTACAAGGCTGAACATAGTTTGGGCCTTTGGTGGGACACGTTAATGTCAGCACGAAAGCGGATTTTCTACGGTGCCCTCCCCATAACATACTCACTCGTACGGGATACATGTGGTGTCAGGACTTGCATGTCAATAACCAAAGTTATTTGGAGCAAGTCAAAAGATAACTAAGAGCATCTATATCAGCATGGGTGGACCTAGCACCGGGTCTAGGGGGGCTCCAGCCCCTCCTACCCTTGTTGTGGCAATGGAACCCCCTTAGACCCACCTACCATTTTTAGGGCATGAAAGAGAAAACGATGGGTCTGGAGGTAGAACATAACCTTGTTAGACCCCCTACTATTTTGTTCTGCTTCCGCCTCTGTGTATCAGTCACTCTAAAATATAGTAGGTTTGTATAGAGTGTCTGATGGAGAGAAGAAATCTTTTAGAGTGCAGTGTAAAATGTGAAGAAAATTTAGTCGAAGTATCTAAATAGTGAAATAGAGTGTGGGGATAAATTGTCACGTGTGGATGCTCTAAACTCTTCGGCCCTTAGCTGAAAGACTGTCTAATGCCCGTAGTCCTCTCTAATGAGCCCATCGCCAAGAAGCCTTCCACCCCCATCGTTGTGCATTGCCCTGACCTCCTTCTAAACCAACAGGACATTGAACCCTAAAGGCTAAACAACGATGATATTATCAAAATAATATGTCATGCACATGTATCCTAAAGTCCGATTGGATGTTTACAATCCATAGTGAATGAATTTTTTGTTTTCAAACTACCAAATTCCTTCTTGAAAGCTTTCTTCCGTATTTTAAATGCTCTAAGGCAATCATTTCTTTAAAGTTTTTCTTGACAATATCTTGAAGACTCGGTTCAAGGTAAAACCTCCTAAAAAATCTGTTATATTCCACATTTGAGAATGCTTGCTCATGTCAGACGATCATTGTTGCTACTTTCTTGATATATTATGATAAAAGGCCTAATCCCTTAAGATATAATGGTTGCATTAAATGTCTACAACACTTCAGGCTTCTTTTTACATCTCCTCAAATGCATACACAAAGCACTTCTTCCAATCCTATTACTACCTCTATTTTTTATATCGCGCTGCACCTTAGTAACTTCCTTACTAACCCAAATAGGAACATATTCTCGCCCATTATTGGATAGAATTGACGGGGATTGAGTCATTTCCCTGCTAATGTGACACCCTTGCCCCTTGGTAGCATCTCATACACTTGTCTCATCAAGGAAAGTCGACTTGCTCGTCCATGAGCAAGTTCAAGCCGACCAAAGGCAGGACCACCCCGAGCAGTCCCTAATTGCTTGGGTTTTGTTAGTCCAGCTCAGGCAAGCCCCTTGCTTGGGCGCATATGTGGCAAGCAATTGCAGGCTAAGGCACGTCGGAACGGATCGAGTGGGTAGAAATCAAATGCATGTTGTTGTGCCATGTCGCCTGCTGCTGCTTCCCTATCACTATCTTCTGCACGGGGCGGGTCTCATCACCAACTGCTCACCACTGTGCACAGTTAATCGTTGGGTCTCAGACTTTACCCTGTGTGGGGCGAGGAGTTGTTACTGCTATTTCAGTAGTATAGCCATCTTCGAGCACTATTGTAGGGGATTCGATTCAATCGAATCCTAGTCTAACATACTCTTGACACATGTGCAATAGTTGTAACACTCACATTGTAGCATAAGCAAGTCTTCTCTTACTCGGGTGGTTCATCCTTGTATAGTTTTCACATATAAATACGACGCTGACCGTAGGGTCATTATTCTGATAGTGTGAGGTCTAAACCAGGGTAAAAATCTCTCTCCTATCACCATTCCTTTTGAGTTAGCCATCTCCAAAACGCTCATCCAACGCGAGGCGGCATGTTAATCTATATTTCAACAAGTAAGCTCGGCGCCAGGAAGTTGATTCCCAATCGTCGACATTTGGCGCCATCCATGGGGACAACCTTCTAAGTCCTTCGTGTTGGCAGCACTTGTAGATGTCTAACTCTTAATACACCCAAAATCTCACATACACTGGGTTCGACAAACTCGAGATATCGACGAGTACTACAACGACACTGACAAGGTCATCTTCACCGACTATGAGGACCACGTTCTCAAGTCAGAGGTCCCTCTTGATCAGGACCTAGAACTTATGGACGACGACATGGATCTAGAGTATGTTCTCGCTCCCACGCCCGTCGCGCACGCATCCAGACAGCGCATGCTGTTGTAGTCGGCGGGTAAGCCCTTTAACCCGGGACTACAAGTTTGATGGTGGAACTGCTTCATGCGGCAACATCGTGATGACACCTTCTTGATCAGCCGCCTTGTGTCGCATTCTCGTAGGTAGCCCGCTTCTCATACCGGATGATCCGGGAAGAAGGACGAGGTGCAGCACCGGAGAGGCCGCACACAAGCATCTCGCCAATTCTATAAACCATACGTTGGCCATCCTATGCCGCCAAGTGCCCCTGTGGTTCCACCTGCTCAAGCTACCAGCGACGAGCACCAATTTGCTCTCTCGCACGTAAATCCTCGCATCACTCTGTTCTACCCGACCCGGTGCTACAAGGACGCCAACGCATCCATGCCATAGCCCAATACATACGCAACCTCCAGCAGGACTCACAAGGCTTTGGCGTGGCCAATTTTGGGGCCATGATTGTGGATGATTTGGAGGGATTCGTAGTTGCGCTTGAAGTCTTGGCCTATAGCCGAAGTGATTCCTAGGCCAATAGACCATTATGGTCTAAGCGACACACACACAGCGACCCTTCGGGCCACAATTACGACCAGGGGCGCGATTCCGCTTGCCTATCCTGGCAAGACGCCCCTCGCCCACACGGACGTGATGCCGGTGACCAAGGGCGTGCCCTATACCCCCAAAAACGGTGTTGGTGCAGATGCCGGAGTTCCAATGTGGTGAGGTCTTTTCTCGCCTCGGCCCCTTGCTCAGGGGACGTGACCTCTATGCTTCGAGCGGCGGTGGTTGCGTTTACTCGAGCATTAAGGGAGGCACCTTGGCTCTATAAGTTCAAACCTAGACACATGGAGAAATTTGACGAGACCCAAAACCCGGATGAGTTCCTCACCATCTACATGATGACCGACTGACCATCATGGCCACCGGTGGCAACAAAGTCGTGATGGTTAATTACTTTCCCATTGTGCTTGAGGGGCCGGCTCGGACCTGGTTCTTCAAACAACGAAAGGGCCCCATCTAGAGTTGGAAGCAACACTGTGAGGCCCTGCGAACCAACTTCCAAGGCTGCTACGCCCGATCGTGCACGCCGCAGGATCTGAAGCTCACCGTCCAAGATAAGGTAGAGAGCTTGCGGGACTTTGTTCGAAGGTTCACACGAGTTCGCAACACAATCCCCAATATCTTGGATGAGGCGATTATAAAAGCCTTCAAGGTCGGGGTGAAGATCCTTCGGTTCATTGAATACCTTGAGTTTTTCCCATGCACACCATAGCCACACTATTTAAGGCGATAGAAGGCTACATGAAAGCTGATGACCGCGGGCGAAAAAGGCCTCGACAGCCAAGACAATGCCGTGTGCTAGTTTAGTGCCAAGCCCGACACCAAGAAGAAACCGTGCATAGCAGATAAAAAAATCAAGAAAAAAGAAGGCAGCCACAACCAACTTCGGCGTGGCGGTTGAGGAAGAAGAGCTGCAGGTGGTTTGCAAGGCCCCATGCAACCCTTTCCCGCCATGGGTCAGGGGCGGCAACCAACGCCCTGCGTGCAACGACCAAAGGCAGCGGTGACCACCTCTAGTGTAGCCCCAATAGGCTTCTTCAAGCGACCGCTACTGGCCGTTGCATCGGGCTTACGGCCACGACCTTCATAACTGTCGCGTCTAGACAACACAGTTGGAGGACTTCTACGATGGAAGGGGTGTAATGCCCGTCATCATGGACAAGGCACCAGGTGTGTGCCAACCTACTCGAGAAAGACGACAGAAGCCTATCAAGAGCACGAGAACCACATTGTCATCATTTTTGGTGATTCCTCCGCTTACTCCTCTCGGTGCGAGCTCAAGGCCACAACCCGAGAAGTTTACCACATCGATTATCGGAAGACTCCCGCAGTCCCATTCGATGTTTGAACACCTCCCTCACTTTCTTCCTTTGGTGATGATTAACCCCTAGAATGACCAAGCCCTGCTCGTGCTCTCCCCGACCATTAGCAATACGAGGGCGTTAGGTTTTCTAACAGGGCGAGCAAGCGAGAGGCATGGGTGAGAGAGCACGAATGACTCTAATGATCTCGGGATCACTAGAATACTATCCAAGTTGTTATCACATGACTATTTGACTTAAATAGTTCTACATAATACCTCAACCTCAACATCTGCGTCAACAAGCGAGCGAGCGAGAGTTGAGACTTGAGGACATTTTCGGTAGTTGTATCGAATAGGCATGTCTCATCACCGTAGCAGTGAAATTTGAGGGCCACTGTTGTGCATGAGAATAGTAATGAGGCAATGAATGATAACTACATGTTTAAAGTGACTTATCTTATTTATTGAGAATTAGCTAATCGACTCGGTCCCTCCACCCAACACAACAAACTCTAGTTTAACCGGATTATTCATTCAGACATTTTCGATACGTCTTAAATATAGAGCGGAAAAATATCAATAAAAAAGGCACAATAATTATTGACGTGTAAGAGAAAATAGCGCCGCGGCTAGATACGCTGTGAGAGGACGAGAAAGTATATGCTCAAAAAGGATGAGAAAGTACTCCTAAAAATAGAGAGATAAAATTGCAGCAAGGCAGAACAGAAGTCAACCCAACAACCCCAACAGCAGCATGGATTCGGGAATCCTGGCACCCTTCACCATCAACCCTGCGCCTTCCCACTCCCGGAAAAACGCGGTCACCCAGCCGCCCGCGCCCGCGCTCGCGCCCCAACCCACCAATAAATCCCCCAAACCCTACCACGCCCGCCGCCCCAAAGCCTCAACCCTAACCCGCCCCGCCGCCGCCGCCCAGGCCCAGGCCATGGCGCGCGGCGCGGACGCCGGCATCGACCGGGTGCTGTGGACGGAGGCCGAGATCGCCGCGCGCGTCGCGGAGCTCGCCGCCGAGCTCTCCGCCGACCTCCGCCGGCTCCGGGAGCCGGCGGTCGCCGTCGGCGTCGCCACGGGCGCCGTCCTCTTCCTCGCCGACCTGGTGCGACGCGTCGACGCGCCGCTCGCCGTCGACCTCGTGCGCGCCGAGTCGTACGGCGACGATACCGAGTCCAGCGGCCGCCCGCGGATCACGTCCGACCTCAAGGTCGACGTCGCCGGGAAGCACGTGGTGGTGGTGAGTGCCTCGAGCCTTCCAATCCTCTTTCGTGCGGCTGCGAGGTGACGTGTCATGTGTGTGCATAGCTTAGCTTGTCTGTTTGTGTGGTTCTTGCCTGTGCCCTGTTGTGTGCTCCTATACTAATTAGCTCGTCTGGGTCATTTTTAAGCTCGTTTGGTTCGCCCCTATGTATTGTGAAATCAATGTAGGATCTTTCTTTGTTAAAAAAAATGTATGTTACTTCTGGTGGACTCCTGCTTGGTTGTTATATAGGTCACTATTTTCATGCATTTCTTCAATTTAGTTTTTCCTTCAGATATAGACACTTGGACAATATTTACTGGTGCTCTAAACTTTACCCCCTCCGTTCCAAAATATAAGGCATGCAAGTCAATGTGTGTAACTTTTGACTAATTATTAAGGTAAAAATATATATGTTTAGTGTTATGCATGTCATATAGTTGGATTCATATTTGAAAATACTTGCATATGATGTTAATTTTATAGTTATTGATAATATATTATGAGAGCAAATAATGGTCAAAGTTCTACGTGAAAGACCGCGCTAAAAATTATATGTCTTATAGTTTGGAACGGAGGAAGTACTGTTCTTCTTTGTTTATAGTTATTTTTAACTGTATGTGTAATTATCACAAACTCATAATACTTTGGGGGCGGTGCTGTTGCATGTAACAGTTTTTGGTTGGGCTAAGAGCAAATATTCTGAAATTCACAAGGTAGACAGTATTTTAGACAATTGTTATGTGGTTCTAGAAGAGGCATGTAACGCTGTACAGGTTTAGAACGTGCTGGCTTTTAGCAATGCTTAAATCATAGCATAACCATTTTAGCTACACTGGGATTCTTTAAATTATTCTGAAGTTAAAAAGTTAGATTGTCAGCAGAGTTGGTTTCTTCGGAGCCAGAGAGCAAGGACTTCATGCTAGATTTTAGCTGTGCTGACATCATTGCAAAAATACTTTTAACTATAAATTGCTGGAAACTTTCTGTTTATTGCACTAACAACTCAAATATTCAAACATTCACAAAAGTAGTCTGAAAAATTTATATTCAACAATCAACAGTGGCATCTTTAGGTGCATTTCTACATCTTCTCTTTAAGAAATGGAACAAATGTGCAAATCATTGAGGCTTCATTCGTTATCTTTACTGAATATGACTTTACACAAAATAAATTGTAGAGAACGCGAATTATTCAAAACTAAGTTTAATATGCATGCTTCCCTCGAGGGCCACTGCACAGTACTCTGCCTTTCAGAACGGCAGTAGTTATGTAACTTATGTCGGCTTTGATGATACCTCCTAATAGTACCACTCATAAATCAATGGCTGATATGTGAATGGGATCAACACAGAGACAATGACTAATGAATAATGACCATGACAATACCAACTTCTCTGTGATTTTTGAGCTTTGAGCCATCAAGGATGGACATGTATAGAATAACAGCTTAACCATGAAGCCATGAATGGGTTTTGGTCAGGTTTGAAACCCTTATGTTGAACATAGCCCTTTTCAGAATTGAATGAAAAAAAAAAGGACAAAAAACTTGCTGAAAAGTGGCTATCCTATAGTTTAGTAAAAGGGATTTTTTTCCCATTGCTTCAGCGCACCATGTCGAGGCAGCCAATCACAGGGCATATTTTAAAGAGAACCATGTTTAACCTTTGCTTGATGCCATGGAGCATGTTCTGTGCGTTTTTGGCTCTCTTTGGTTAGGCTTGTTTGTTTTAATTTCTATAAAAGTTCCTTGTGTTGATCTACATTTTGGAGTCTGTGTTCTGGTTCTATCTAGAAACTGATGCAATTTCATATCTGTGTAGGTCGAAGATATTGTGGACACAGGGAATACTGTTTCCTGTCTCATTACAGGTTTATATAATTAAGTTCGAAAATGGTACAGAAGTAATTGGCTACAAAAATATATACCTGTCACCGTCAATCTGGATCGTCGGTCGTCCAGACTGCTGAGGCGGTGCGGCCCTCACCCTGTTCGGGCCCCTCTTCCTCCTACCTCCCTGAGAGGACGACCCTCCCTGGCTATCTCCAGCCCCGGACGCACTAGCTCCACTCTCCTAAGCCAGAGCGAGCTCCTGCCCGGGCTCAGAGGCCTCCTCCTCCTCCTCCTCCTCCGCATGCCGCGGAGGGTTGACGAACCTGCGCGGCGGCATATCCTGCATATAAAAATTAAAGAATAGTTAGTCAAATAAATAATTTAAATCTTGAGAAATAATTAAAATTAAGATATTTTAGTACGCACATGTAACCTCGGATATTTATGATATCTAGCAGTAATTATCGTCGACATCCATAATATCTTCGTTTAACGATCCCACGACATCCGGGTCTTCTTCAACCTCATGTTCTTCTTCTTCTTCTTCGACATCCGGGTCTTCAATTGCTTGTAATTCGTCAAGTCCCGACCCAATATCGACTACCATTGTGGTGTTCAGTCGGTCATCCTGTGTTGGACCCTCGTAATCATCAGTTGTTGGGTCTAACAATCTGCCTGGTCGACGAACCTTAAACACAACCCACCATGACTTTAAATCTTCCTTAACACTGCCTTTTACAGGTTTTTGCCATGGATAGGGGAGATAATACACCTGTTCTGCCTGGTTTGCGAGAATGAATGGATCGTATCTTTTAAGTCTGGAAGTGTGTTTTACCTCAACTAAGCCAATGTCATGCTTACGTCGGACGCCATCATATGGATCAAACCACAGACAACGAACACTATACCATTGCAAATTATTAGCGTCTAACTATACCATATATACCGTCGAACAGTCGGTTGGCAAAAAGTATTACCGACTGACTTGGGGTGTTGGCGAAAGTCCCGTTGGGAAAAGTCTTTACCGACGGACTTGTTATTACCAACGGACTATAAGTCGGCAATTTTTCATATTACCGACTGATAGTGCATTGGCATTTTTAAATATTGCCGACGTTTAGTCCGTCGGTAGTGTTGTCTTTACCGACTTTCAATCAGTCGCGCTTAAACAAATTGCCGACTGACGGTACGTTGGCATTTCTATAATTATCGACTTGCAGTCCATCGGTACTGTTAACTTTGCCGATGTTTAGTCCGTTGCTATGCTAGTTTTGCCGACACTCGGTGTGTTGCTATTATTTGCCTATTTGAAAAAAAAATATTATTCTCCATACAGCAATTCTTATTATACATGACATGATGCAATAAATATAGCACATCCAAAAGATAGATAAATCATCCAAAAGATAGATAGATCATCCAAAAGATAGATAGCGTACATTATTCAAAATATCATTTATCTAAAAGATATGCACATCCAACTAACATATATAGATTATAAGACCATTTCAATTGTTTTGGTCACCAAAAGAAAGAACATTTTTATTTGTACAAGCACACACATACACAAAAGACCATTTATCTTCCATCCAAACGCGCTTTATCTATATGAGAGAGAAGTATCCAGCCTCCATGTATGAATTGAAGTTCATAATCACTCATCTATGGCCTTCTCTTTTTATCTAAAAAGAACATTTATTAGTGGTATGAAAAGATAGATCATGGTAGTAATTCCATCTATTAGGAACTAATTATGCACTAATTACATCTTAACTTTGTTTTCATATAATCCCTATTGAAGGAAAATAAAAGTATATAGAGATGATAGCTTAGTAAATTCGAAGATTCACCCAGATTTTGCAAAGTAAGTGGATGAACTGAAATGCATATTTGGACAGAGAATGTGAGAAATGAAGTATCCATCAGGAGTACTTTATAGGTTGGTAACCATCAAAACAAACTACACCCTTGATGATGATGCAAACTGTCACACCAAAAGGGCAAACTTATTTGAATTATCATTATATCAAAGCAAATAACCAAACAACTAAAAGCAACCTGTCACTCCTTTAGTCCTTGCTATTAGCAAACAAAATTTTATAAACATTTCAACTAATGATCTCAAAGGGACCAAAAAACTTAATTGTACATCAACCATGATGATGGTGATGATGATGCTTGAGAATAAAGTACTCCTTTAAGATGAAACACTAGTATTCAAATTCTACCAGCAAAACCAAAGGGTAATAAGCGACCAGTCACATAAATGGCTTTTGAACCAGTAACACATTAAGTTAAATATTTAAATATATATTTTCAATACAAATAAATCAGAAAAAATAGTTGGTTCTTAAGTCTTAACTATTTATAAAGAGTTCCACTGCTGGAAGGAGCACATACATATCACAAGTAATGACAAAAAAAAAGTTCAAACAAATACCTTTGGAACAGCTGCCTGAAAGATGAAATCCATGAATGCAGTAGACGTCAAATTTGTAAAGGTGGCATGGATCATAGTTTCCTGAGGCTTTCCAGGCTGCTTTTTAAAACTGAAACGATCTTCAACGTTGCACTCTGGAAAGCTATATAATTGATGGGCAAGCTGTATTCTCATCTGGTAAGCAAGCAAGTAAAGTAACAGTGAATTTCAATAAGATTAGGACTGCATAATGTTATTATATAATCAAGGATAGGAACTGACCAGGAAGAGGTGTACTTGAGGACAAACCATCGAGAAGATCCACGATTGGAGGTGTAAAAGGAGCAAGCTTAGTCTCTGCTGCATTGTGTGTAATAATTAAGAATGGCTGACAAACAGGGGAGAAATACTCTTCAAATAGAAAGACAAACAGGGAAAAACACATATTATCATCGTTCAACCTTGGCCAGGAGGGCTAAAGTCTGATGTTGTTGGTGGGCCATTTTGTACAGGGGATGTACCAATAGATAGAAGATCCATAAGAATATCTGTGCTCGCAGATGGGGTGCCACCTTAACATGAACAAAAAAACAAACTCATTAACAAGACTTGAACTGACAAAACTCATTAACAAGACTTGAACGTGCTGTGTATGTGTAATTATCCCAAATTCATAATACTTTGGGGGCGGTGCTGTTGCATGTAACAGTTTTTGGTTGGGCTAAGAGCAAATATTCTGAAATTCACAAGGTAGACAGTATTTTAGACAATTGTTATGTGGTTCTAGAAGAGGCATGTAACGCTGTACAGGTTTAGAACGTGCAGTTTTTAGCTATGCTTAGATCATAGCATAACCATATATTTTAGCTACACTAGAATTCTTTAAATTATTCTGAAGTTAAAAAGTTAGATTGTCAGCAGAGTTGGTTTCTTCGGAGCCAGAGAGCAAGGACTTCATGCATGCTAGATTTTAGCTGTGCTGACATCATTGCAAAAATACTTTTAACTATAAATTGCTGGAAACTTTCTGTTTATTGCACTAACAACTCAAATATTCAAACATTCACAAAAGTAGTCTGAAAAATTTATATTCAACAATCAACAGTGGCATCTTTAGGTGCATTTCTACATCTTCTCTTTAAGAAATGGAACAAATGTGCAAATCATTGAGGCTTCATTCGTTATCTTTACTGAATATGACTTTACACAAAATAAATTGTAGAGAACGCGAATTATTCAAAACTAAGTTTAATATGCATGCTTCCCTCGAGGGCCACTGCACAGTACTCTGCCTTTCAGAACGGCAGTAGTTATGTAACTTATGTCGGCTTTGATGATACCTACTAATAGTACCACTTATAAATCAATGGCTGATATGTGAATGGGATCAACACAGAGACAATGACTAATGAATAATGACCATGACAATACCAACTTCTCTGTGATTTTTGAGCTTTGAGCCATCAAGGATGGACATGTATAGAACAACAGCTTAACCATGAAGCCATGAATGGGTTTTGGTCAGGTTTGGAACCCTTATGTTGAACATAGCCCTTTTCAGAATTGAATGAAAAAAAAAAGGACAAAAAACTTGCTGAAAAGTGGCTATCCTATAGTTTAGTAAAAGGGATTTTTTTCCCATTGCTTCAGCGCACCATGTCGAGGCAGCCAATCACAGGGCATATTTTAAAGAGAACCATGTTTAACCTTTGCTTGATGCCATGGAGCATGTTCTGTGCGTTTTTGGCTCTCTTTGGTTAGGCTTGTTTGTTTTAATTTCTATAAAAGTTCCTTGTGTTGATCTACATTTTGGAGTCTGTGTTCTGGTTCTATCTAGAAACTGATGCAATTTCATATCTGTGTAGGTCGAAGATATTGTGGACACAGGGAATACTGTTTCCTGTCTCATTGCTCATTTAGAAAAGAAAGGAGCATCATCCATATCAGTTTGCACTTTTCTTGACAAACCAGCACGAAGGAAAGTTAATTTTCAGCCTGTTGGGGATGGAAAATTTTATAGAGGCTTTGAGGTACAGATATCACCCTGTACTGCACGAAAGTTGAACCCCCCACTTACAAATAAAAAAAGAATTGTCTTTATGCTATTTGGTAGCATCAATGTAGATTCAACCTCCAGTTTGGCTCTTTCATTTGTTACAAATTTTACCAAATCATACCTTAACAGTACCATTTTCCTCTTTGCAACATTAATTAATTGCCAGGCTATTATTGTTCTTTTTCAGTGCCCA
Organism: Raddia distichophylla; assembly: GCA_005191435.1. Lineage (NCBI taxonomy): Eukaryota > Viridiplantae > Streptophyta > Magnoliopsida > Poales > Poaceae > Raddia > Raddia distichophylla. The sequence continues at coordinate 5,621,203 of SPJY01015242.1, read as the reverse complement.
GATTACTTTGTTGTTGGCTATGGTATGGATTATGCCGAGCTCTACCGCAACCTACCTTATGTTGGGGTTTTGAAGCCTGAGTTGTACAACAAAAAAGCAAGCAATTAGAACAGAAGCAATGCTTGTAAACACATGCAAGAGAGCAAACATTGCGACTTGCAAGGGGATACAAACATCTTAGTTTTGATACTTGTAGACAAGTGTTGCTAAATTTTGTCCAAGGCAGAAGCTTAAAGTCTGCTGATCTAGCCTTTCCTCATTTGAGGGAAACCCTCTCTCAATAGCATAACAAGATGTATCCTCTTTTTTTTCACCTCTATACTTCAACCATGAAGAAAAACAATGTGGTCCTACCGTTGTAGGATATCATCTTGATTTACAGGCCACAGCTGGAAAGAAAACTGATTTTGATGTAAGCAACATCTTCAAGTTAAAGATAAGAAAAATTGTGGCCTTTTATTCTATATACTCTTCTATTCTTAGCATTGGCAACACATTTTTTCTATGATACTGCTGTTAAACTTCATTGCGCTTGCATGCATGGTGAAATGCTACTATGTTTTAAGCATGTTCAGAATTTTGGAGAACCGGAACCCTACTATCCTAGATTCCTAGGGAGAGTTCACAATTTCTTTAAAATTCCTTTTTGGCTATCCATAAAATTGGAGGTTTATACGCTAAGTATCCTTCCCTGTTTTCGAAAGTTATCTGAAAACCCAATAAACCAAAAGGCCCTCAATTTTCTGTTGAAGTTTTTGGTGGAAAAATTGGATACCTGCCATAAGCCATTACAAATTGTCATTTTTGAGATTTGTCATTACAAAACGATGCCTCACACCATCATGGAGTTGTAAATCTTTGATATATGTCATTACCAAAAAATTTGGACCCAATTATCCCCGAGCCTCCTAATCCTTCTTCTACCTTAGCCCCTCTCTCTCCTTTTCTTCTTCGCTATTGCCACTACGTGGAAATTTGGACCTAATTATCCCTGATCCTTCTAATCCTTCTCCCTTAGCCCCCTCTCTCCCTTCCCTATTTCCTGTGATAAATCTGGTGAGCTTCCTTTGCCCAGACGAACTCCATCACCCCAACCTCTCCCTCCCACGCTCCTCGTCGGCTGTCCTCAGCTCCAATGCATCATCAACCTGGTGCCTCCTTCGTGCGACGTCAACCATCCATCGCGGGCCGCTCGCTAACCATGGCCACCAGCGACAACCCCAACTAGTCACGCCCACCACAGTAGTTGTCGCCCCCCAGCGACCTCCTCAGCCCCAATTCCATCGCTGGCTCCCCCTTCCAAGGCCTCTTTCATTCCTCATTCGCCCACAACCCCGCCTTACAAATCCACATGGGTGCCTGTGGAACATATGGGCCCCGGGTATCTTCGTGATGGGCCAAGAAGACCAGCTGACAGGGGATGGGCCGAGTCAACTACATATGCGTGGCGATGACTTGGATTACATCTTGCCTTGCACGTCAAGGAAGGGCTAAAGATAGAAGCCTATCCCAAATAGGGAATGCGTGATTGTAAATTTGGATATAGATATATTTGATAGAAATGGTTAGGGAAAGAATCTCCTCGCAATCAACTAGAACTCCGCCTTGTAACCTTGCCCCCTCCGCTATATAAAAGGCGGGCATGGAACCGTAGAAGGGGAGCCATACGACGCAATACGCAACACACACACGATCATACATTCACCATCATAGCATAGGAATAGAGTATTACCTCCACCTTGAGGGCCTGAACCTGTATAATCCCTTTGTCTCGTGTTACCATCGAGTTTGGATTCGCCGCATAGCCCCGTATAAATAATTGCCGACAACACCCCCTCAGTAAAACATATGTCGACAGTACCTCATACTCCCCAGGCACCATTGATGGTAGTTGCTGCCGCGACAACCTCCACCAAGTGGCCTCCATTGAAGCCCCCTTCACGTCCCCCGGGGCCCCCACCTCCTCGGCGGTTGCAACTGCCTCAGCCGCCACATACAAGGCTGTCATTGCCGCCGCCAACTCCGTTGGTAATGACCTCACCCCCGTTGGCCGACACAACAAGAAGCGTTGTTGCTGCCGCCAACTTTGGTGGTGTTGACCTCACCCCCGCTGCCCGACACAGCAAGAAGCGCAAGCTTGCGCCGTTGCCTAAGCTCCTCACAAGATTTGCGCCGGCGCCGGTGAAACCACTGTGAGAGAAAGGCCGGTGAGACCACCATGAGAGAAAGAAAGAGACGGGGGAGGAGAACTTCGTCGGAGATGGATAAAATAGGAAAGAGATAGAGATAGAAAAAGAAATAGAGGGGAAAAAAGTAGGGTTATTTTGATCGAAAAGGCTAGTCGGTTTGCTCCGCACTATATAAACAGGGCCCCTACGGCGTTTTAGAGGACCCCCTGGCCAGAAGCTGGTGACTTAGCACCTGATCATCGTATTGTTGCATACTACACCCTGTACACACATAATCTCGCCGAGATCTGTTCGTCTCGTCGAGGATCCTCTTGTAATCATCTCTGATATATAAGAAAGGCTGGACGTAGGGCTATTATCTCTCCCGAGAGGCCTGAACCAGGATAAAAACCCTTGTCTCCCTGTTCGCTGTTGTTCGTCTTGTTCGGCGTGTCTCCTATCTCCTCCTTGAAGAACCTTGGTTGACTTGAGATCGATATCTCAACCGTCGACAAGACCACTGTGAGAGAAAGGCCGGTGAGACCACCATGACAGAAAGAAAGAGACGGGGGAGGGGAACTTCGTCGGAGATGGATAAAATAGGAAAGAGTTAGAGATAGAAAAAGAAAGAGGGAAAAAAAGTAGGGTTATTTTGATCTTAACAGGATTATAATGGTATATATGGAAAATTAGCAACTCTGCAATGCCATGAAATGGAGTGGTGTTTTAATGGTAAAACTTAGAAAACGAATATTTTGTAATTGCACGTATTCAGTTTTCCATTCGAAGGGCTCTTTCCTCTTCTTCCTCCTGGCCTGGAGGGCTGGGCACTGGAGGCCTCTGCTCAGCTCAGCCATGGGGATGAGCTTCTTGTCCACCGCCACCGCCACCGCCACCGCCACCTCCTCCATCCTCCCCATCCACTTCCCCTCCCTCCACAAGCCTACCACCGCTCCCTCCCTCTCCTTAACCCTCAGGCGGTACCGCTCCATCTCCACCTCCTGCCCCCGTCTCCCTCCACGCCTCTCCTCCTCTTCCAACACCTCAGCCACCAACCTCTTCTCGTCAATCGCCTCCACTTCGCGAACCCTCCTCTTCCTGCTCGCCGCCTCCCTCCTCTCCCTCTCCGGCGTCCGGCCGCTCCCATCCCTCGCTGCCCCTCCCCCGCTTACCCATGAGCAGCATGAACCCGAAGAAGGGAAGAAGCAAGAGGCGGCGGAGGAGCGGGAAGACGGCGAGGCGGGGGAGGAGGAGGAGCAGGAAGACGGCGAGGTCCAGATGTACCAGGACGCCCTGAGCAGCGACCCGGGCAACGTGGAGGCGCTCAAATGCGTGCTCTTCGCCAGGATGAGGCGCACGGACTGGGGCGGCGCGCTGCGGTGCGCGCGGCGGCTGCGGGAGGCGGAGCCCGGCGAGGTGGAGTGGCGCCTGATGGAGGCGCTGCTGCACGAGCTCAAGGGGGACCTCGCCGACGCCGAGCGCCTCTTCAAGGAGGTCCTGGTTGAGAAGCCCCTCCTCGTCCGAGCTCTCCATGTAGGTACAGTAGCCACACTTGTTTGCATGCTATTTGCTAGTGATATTATATCTGCAAAAATTTACCAATCAATTTGGCTGTAGTGGTAGCAATTGCCACTGTCTGCATTGGTAATAATCTTACATTTCCAAGGATTGAGCAATTGTATTGGTAGTGCTGGTAGCAATTGCATCGGCAGCATTGGTGGTTGCCTGGTTGGGGGAAGAATAACTGGACCCTCAACATTGTTGCAATTGTTTCTGATTTGTCCAATGCTTGTGCTGGAAATCTATACAAATGCTTGTTGTAGTGCTCAAAAACCCAGAGGAGGATGATAACAGCTGAAGATATTGATGCTGCCTTAGGTGACAGACAGATGCTAGCATTTTGAAATGTAAGAGGATTTTGTGATAAGAGTCCTGCAACAGAATTTCTGTAATTTTTTTGGTGGCAATGGGTAGATTTGCATTGAATTAAAACGAACAAAAACTAGTTCTTGCAAGAATTTGTGATTAAATTTTTGTATTTTTATGTAAAGAAGCTAGTCTTGTTTACTATATATTGGATATTTGGATGACAAAAGATATAGTTGAAGTCAAGGTTAGTAGAATTCACTAGGCAGACACAGTTTTTAAAGTTATTTTTTGTGACTTGCAGTGAAGCGTGTTGTATGTTATTCTTTTTCACCTGTTTGCTTGGCAATTGTATTAGGCTTCGCTGTGTGCAGCCGCGGCACCCAATGTTTATGATTTTATACTGTTGTACACTATTGAAAATCTAGTCTTTTAGACTTATTTTCATAACTGAATTTCTATTGTATTTAGAACTCGCTGATACTTCTATGAACACAGCTGATATGTCTCGTGACTCTCTCATTACACTTTTTTTGCAGGGACTTGCCCTGTGTATGCATAAAAGACTTGAAGGCCCCACTGTTTTTGAGATGCTGGAGAAAGCTTTGCAACTTGCGATTTCTGAGGAAAGGGTCCCAGAAGAACGCAACATAAAGCTTTTGATTGCACAAATGCATGTCGTCAAGGTAGCAAATAACATGTCATTTCTGACACCATGATGTTTTTCTGATTTCTAAATTAAAGGCTTGACTCCTGACATGCAGGGTCAGCTCGATGTTGCATCAGAGAAACTACAAAATCTAATTAGCGAGGATCCTCGAGATTTCCGGCCTCACCTTTGCCAGGCACTGAACCATTTATGATTTTTTTTTGTCAAGTCATTTTTATTCTGATCCTAATTGTGAACACAATATATGTATAACTTTTTTTTCCAGGGCATCGTTTATGCACTTTTAGACAGAAAGGAAGAAGCAGATGAGCAATTTGATACATATAGAAGCCTTGTGCCGGATGAATTCCCTGATAAGAGTTTTATACATGATGTTATACTAGCAGCAAAAATGGAGTCAAAAGATCGGCTACAGAAGGACTTTAAGTCTGAATTTCAATCTACAAAAATGACACCATAGGATTTATAGTGCCTGAATGGCTCATACTTTTGGTGGTGCTACAGAGTGCACAGTTCCATATTGATATGCACACAAGTAAAATGAAATGAAATAAAGAGGGGTGGTGTTTCTTATCACCAATTTACTCCAGTACTTTTCTCTGTCCTTTTCACTTGCTGGTAAATAAAACAAAGAGAGGTGAAGTAATTCATGATCAGAAAAACAATCAACTGGATGGATTGCGGCCTGCGGAACTGCTCTACATGCTACAAAATGCTGACGACTGCTATGCCAAGAAATCTCTGTTTGGGACTATCACACATTCACATTCAAGTCTGGCAAGTTTGTTCTAGAAATATGTACACACCCTTTAATTAAATTTTTTGGTATATGTTTGTAATGGCCGTTAGATTTCATTTTCTTCTAAGTTGTTTCGGTTAATCAATAATAATAGATACAAGCTTGAGTTGCGGCGTCCCCCCTGCCATGTGGCGCCTCCCTGCCTCGCCAAGCCCACGTCGTCCCGCCACCGCAGCCGTCCGATCGCGTGCGCAATGAGATCCAGCCGTCCGTTCGTTTGTTTATCTATAAAATGATTTTTTCTGTGTTTCTCTCGGCAGCGCGGGCGGTTTGGCTGGCTGGCTAGTTGAGCCAGCTCTCAGCCAGCCGCCCGCGGTTCGAATCCCGCTCCCCGTCATGTTTTGGTTGTTTTTTCCCCAGCCAGGGGTGCGCTGCTCTTCTACCCTCCCGCGCTGGCCGCACGCCTGGCCGCGCTTCTCCTGCGCTGGGCGCGCCACAGGCGCGCTGAGGCGGCTAGTCTAGTTAGATACATGCCCTGCTAAGTTGGCATTCCAGGGATATGCCACTCATGCCACTCAAAAGTCATCATCAACCCCGTGCCATTGTAAACATACTTTTATACCCCTTCTTCTACATCAAATTTACAACAATTCTGCCCTACGCTCTTCTCCCTCATCTCCTCACAAGCCACCATTTTCGGCAAGCTCCACCGGCAAGCTGCCAAGCTCTAGTAGCACCGTTGACTACGCGCTTGTTGCACTCCCTATGCCTCATCCTCACTCCTTCGGTTAGATCCTGCCTTCCCACATCACCCCCTGAACATCACAATGGCTAAAGCATTATTGGTGACACTGGTCAACAATCAGGGATGGAGCATGGATGAAGAGGGAGGTGCGGAGATGCTTCCCTTCCTCAATAGTTGCGACGCGGGATGAAAATCAAGGTAAGAAAAATCTAAACTTAGCAAACCAATCACACAACTTCACCATCGCATCAATCGGATAGTTAAATTCACCAACAAAATGGCATAAACAAAAATATAAAAGTAACTTCACAACATAGAAGTATTACCTTCTATTGAAAATGACATAGATAGCCACATAGCGCTGGACCAAACCAGTAAGTCACCGATAAAATGCAATCTATACAAAAAAAATAAATTAGAGAAACAGACAAGTAATCAAATAACTTTGAATTGAAATATGTGAACTAGGACGAATTATCTAACATTACACCTAGATGGTAATCTCACAACTTACATGCTTCTAGTTTTGAGGCGCTGAAAGTGGCATCTCAAGGAAGTTGCCCCTGTTCAAAGAACATTCAAAGAACACGAGGACTAATCATGACCGTAGAAAGTCAAGTCTTGCATCGGAAGATATCTTGTACATTCCAAAGTAGAAGTCGAGTAAATTATATTCTTTGGCCTCATGACTTGCACTAGACATGATTCACATTAGACATGATAGTAAAGACATAACAAATTTTAGTACACGATACCTCCATGTCGAAGTGTCAAGTTTGTCGCCACATTAATTTTATTTTCACCATCAATTGTAAAAATTGAATTGCAATGTAGCATTTTAGCTCAAGCGCTCAACTGCTCAAGGACAAGGTGATCCAACATTCCAATTCACACAACTGAAAATTAAACCGAAATGCAATTGATACGAGAGAATCGACTAATTGATCAAGTATTGAAACCAATTGATAATTCGAACGAGACACGAGCGCCTGCTACTACTGTTACTACCTCGGTGACTCACTTCCTGTGATCGGCGTCGGTGGCGCTTGCCTGCTCCGGTGCAAACGGTTCTCCAGCCGCCGCTCGCCTGCTTCTCTGGCCCCAGCTGCTGCTCGCTAATTAGTCGTGGTGCATTAAAAAAATGATTTTCAAAAATAGATAACAAATAGTAAATAAATTTAAAAAATACGAAATTTGGTCACTGGCTATGTTCCAGTGAGATTGAACAAGATCAATGGTTCTGATCGATTGTTAGGCATCTCAGATTTTAAAAACTCGTCGGAGTGTGTGTAATATTTGGGACTCCATGGAGTCTATGCTCCGTACCTGGTTTAGAAACAATTAATTGTGCAGTTATTGCATTCACATCTTTGTATGGCAAATGACAACGTTGTTGTGCATGTATCTACTTGATAAACACGAATTTTGGATGAATCCGACGGTAACAAAGCATTGAGCACTGACTCCATGTAGTCTCATTCTGTTTTCAAGTATATAATACACATGCATGGAGTCCCATATATAATACACATGCATGGCCAAATCAAGTATGCAAAATAATCAAGCAATCCATCGTGAATGCATGCAGATCGATTGATCGAGCTAACTCGCCGCCGGCAATTTTTCGTGGGGCCGGAACTTGCCGCCCTCACCCTTGCCACCCTCGGGCGGCAACCTCTAAATGCCGCCCTCCCTAAGGGCGGCTGGGGGCATTTTTATAATTAGATCTAAAGTATGGGCATTTTTTGGTTTGACGTATTTTTTTGGGCAGACAGTGAAAATTTTCGTCGGTCGCCTTCCTTTTCTCCGCCCTTCGTCCCTCTCTCGGGGGAGAGATTTTGGACAGTGGAAATGGAGGAATTTTTTTTAACTTTTTTATTTTTAAAATAAATAAATGAATAATATTCCTTTCATTAAATTAAATAAACAGACGCCCGTCACATTTCCGTGAAGCGAGATATAAATCCCGCCAATTCAGCCGAGAATTGGTCGAATGCCGTAACCCTACAGCTAAGGTTGAGCGCGAATGGTGTGGGTGGGAGAGAATTGGGATACGGGAGATGGGAGGGGTGATGGACTAACCAGTGAATTAAATGAGATGAGTCGGTCTCTAGTTCTTCTAGTCCTCTCCTATTCTCTTTCGTGGGCTAGGGTGCTAGGCTGGATGGTAATCGGTGGGCTGTGCTTTACTCTTTTTTCTCGGGACTTAACGCTTCGTTGCCCTAGCTATGGCCCAAATTTTCAAGAATTATGATTTGTACCGTACGATGGTATAAGGGCCATAAAAAACAAGTTCGACCCATGGCCTACTCAGCCCTAATGGTGGATCCACCTCTGGACGAAGCTTCGGTCTCGCATTGGAGGTGCTCTGATGGGGTATAGTATATGCACAAGGTGGAGGAGCACCAAGGCGCCTCTGATGCTTTTGGGACTTGGCTTGGTTTGATCCAAAGGTGACGAGGACAGTGGATCTCGGTCCGAGCTTGCACATTGAGGCAACAGGAGGTAACGAAGCTTGGGGGAAGGGACGAGAGGGGTTGCTCGAGCTCAAGCCACGTCCTATGCATCTAGGGCACGTCCTCTGCCCAAGCTCGTTGGGGGCAAGGTGGGCTCGGCGACGAGCATGGTGTTGACTCGGTGGCGAGCGAATGCGAGCATGGCACAAGGCAGCTAGGGCGGCAACGAGCACAGTGTGTCGGATGTCACTAGCGATGGATTGGAGGAGGCAGGGCTATACACGAGAAGGAGCTCAATGAGGCAGCACCCCTTGGCGACATCCGACCTTTCCATGTTCTCCGTCGATGGCTGCACCATGTAGGATGGGAACGACACTGACAAGTCATACATGCTTGCCGGTGACGCAAGTGCGTGTGCGGCCAACAGGGCACAACATTGGCAGTGTTGGCTGGTCAGCACACGACGACCAAGTGGCAGCCAACTAGGGAATGGTGCATCCAGAGAGAGGAGAGAGGAGTTGTGAGAGGAAAGAAAGGAGTAAGATGATACCGATGAATGACATTTTCAGTGTAAATATACGATGAAGAAAAAGATATAATTGTTCGGTTTTGAGAAAACATTAGAAAATGGAACATGTCGCGCATGGAGAGGCAAATATCAAATAAAGACATGTTATAACAGCATCTATCGCAAACCAAAAGAATAACATATCTGAAATAAGGTTCTGCAGTGATATATATATTCAATTAAACTTTTTTTTTCCATAAGCAACAAAACAAAACTACCGAAGGGCCGATATTCACAACTCACAACTGACAAGCCGCCCGCAGCCTTCAGAAAGAGCAACTTTCAGAAAGCACCCGCCGGCGGGACAAGATGCACCGAAACCCTCGCGTCCTCCTCCGCGCCGCCGCCTCCCTCCTCCACCCCACCGCCACCACCGCCGCCGCTCTACGACCCCTAAAGAATTCCACGCCCACGCCCCCGCCGCGTCTCCTTCTCTTCCCGGGTCACCGCCGCCCCTTCTCGACGGACTACGGCAAGGAGGTGGACGAGGTGAACCGCAAATTCGCGGAGGCGCTCGCGGCTTTCGACGCGCTGCTCGCGCGGCTCCCGCCTGCCGACGCCGACGCGCTCCGGCGGTCCATGGGGCTCAAGATGGAGCAGCTCAAGGCCGAGCTCAAGCAGCTCGAGGAGTAAGGATTTGCTTCGTGAAGTACGAATCTGATGGAGGTCAAAGGTTCGAATTTTTTGGAGGAAACTTGAGCATACATGTTCTTTTCATAATTCCTAGGTGTACTGATTGGGGAATAAGTTGGACCAGCAGGATGTTGCAAATCTGCTCAAATGGGAGATTCGGTACTAATTTGTTCTGTATTCTTGCAAATTTGTTTTATATCGGCAGGATTTATCTTTATGCAACGAAGTAGAATCAACTTAGAGGAGGTAAACCTGTATCCATGTGCCTGTGCTAATTGTTTATGCCTTGTCTCCAACTTTGATTAAAAAGAATTATAGTTTTTCAAGCTGCATTCGCATACATTATTGGTTAGTGATCCATGTGTGCTTCACTGCCTATTGCACCTTTCGTGCGTCAGCTTACAACAAAATTGAGCAAGGAACTTGGATACACATCATTTCAGATAATTAGGTGTGCCTAACCCTAGATAAATAAATGAATCAAGAAAAACTGATCCATTTTGTCGTGAATTTTTGATAGACAGGAGGGATCTGAAGGTCCAGTTGACCAAATGCAATTTGCTATCACGTTGCTGCTAGCACAATTTGGTAGTTCAGGATGCTTCTGACAGACGCATGGTCGCTGTTCATTCGGTAACATTTAGAACCCATTCTTCAACTTGCAAAACCAGAGGAAGTAACATCCAAACCTAGTTTTGTAGTGCCTTTGGGTGATGTGGCATGGGCTGGACTGATGTTTGTTAATATGGCATCCCAGTGCACATACATGGACTTGTTCTTTTGCTACAGCAAAACTCAACTTTACGCCGAAAAGAACAAGGCCATAGCTCTCATCTCTGTCTTACTCTGCCATTGAGCTTCAGCGCACTCCCGCATGCGCCATCATGGCCATCATGGGAGGATGCTAAGGCTGTCCTCAAAGGGTTGGGAGTGTGGTGCGTTAGCCTGATAAAAAAGGGTTTTAGGTCCGAACGGTGATCACACTGTACTGCTGCTCTGCTTCACTAGCTGCCAGCCTGCCATATCTCCCAATCCTTACCGGACATCATAATCCTCCCCTCTCCTCCCTTCTCGTTGTGCAGTCTCATTTTCATTTTGATCTGTTCCATTGTTTCCTCTCCCCTCCTTTGCCCATGTCCTTGAATCTCCAGTGTCAGGTCTGTGACATCACTGGCGTGTAAGCCACAGGATTGGCTGGTATGACCTTCACAACAAAAGTGTGATGTAGGTTCTGTGTTGCATGTTGTGAAGCTGTCTCTACCTTGAGTCCTTGCTCTTCACTCAATTCTGCTGTGTTGCCTCTACTGATGAGTGAAGTTAGGAGCTTGGGTATTCTTTGGTTCGTTCAAATTTATGTATTTGAGGTGATCTACATCGGTTGGTTCAATTGCATTAATGTAATTTTTTTTGGTGTTCCATTTGAGTTATATCCTATTTTTCTTTAATACCTGGTTTTTATTTTCTTCTTCTAATCGATCTCCGATGATCATGTGTTATAAAAACTCATATGTGGAAGAACAATTTGGAGACTTGAACTGATGGAAGGCACTTATTGATTTGTTACTTGGTATCTTTTTTTTTCTTTTTTCTTTTTTTTTCTGGAATGTGTTCAGATCATAAGTTTTTGTTCTTAGATCCCTGTGAAGACATGTGGTGTTAAAGTAGTGGCCTGATCCATTTCTTTGATGAGTTCTATTATTATCATGCTGAGGGATCCAAATAAACTCACAAATACTATCATGTATTTGTAAAATTGTTTTCCTTAGCCTACCTGGGATGATGGCAACACATAGGGCTTGGCAATGTTCGGTGGCGTGTTGATCAAGACTTTAGAAAGCTTGGCTGTTATGTTTTCCTCATTGTGATGGCTCGAACCTCGACGTTGGAGCGTGTTAAGGTTCTAAGGTTGTGTCATCGTGTCGCTTAATTCTAGGGATTACTTACCATACGTGCTTATCTTTCCAGATTTGTAACCCTAGGATTAGTATAAGTACACCCTTCTGTGTGAGGAGTGGGAGAACAACACATCGCATTTCGTTACATTACGCGTAACACATCTTCATCTTGTACAGAGAAGACCCCTACCTGGGTCTCTCTCACAAACCTTATATTGTGATATCTCGATTATAGTAAAGACTGGATGTAGAGCTATTATCCCTTACCCGGGAGATCTGAACCAGGATAAAGATATCTCTGGTATCTCTTTTATTGTCTCGTATGACAAGACCTCTTCAACATCTTGGAAGTCGGGATTGCGGCAAAAAATGGGCTCTTTAGTCCCACAATTCAGAATCAAGCTCAACTCGGAAAGCTTGTTCTTAATCGTTGATAAGAGCGCTGTAACATTGAAAATTAGCTGTTGCAACATTTGAATTAGAAAATTGCAACATTTGAGCAAAAGGATTGAAAACTTTGAATCAGAGCATAACAAATTTTAAAAGTAGTTGATACAACATTAGAGATGTTTCAGTAGTGAAACATTAGGGAAAAAGAAGAAAGTTGCATAATAGCAAATGGAATGTTGCACAGAAGCAAACGAGATGTTTTGGTATCTACATGACAATATTTCAGTCCAAATTTAGGGATCATTTTCTCCCCTAAATTTGGTCATCTCCTTTCAAATATGATCATATTCTTCTCTAGATTGGACACGAGAGAGATGAGGGGAAGGAGTAGATCGTGCATGGAGAGAGAGATTAATGGAGGGAGAAGGGCCTAGCCATGACCGGCAGTGTCGAGCGTCTAGCGACGGAAGCAGCGAGGCCTACTGGCAGCCATGATTCTCCTCTTCATTCTCTCTCGCGTGTGTTCTGGTGATTACAGGAAAAGTTTCTAAGAAGCGAGAGAGAGCTCGTATGATAGCCGGATTCCATAGAATGTCCGTCCATAAGGTTATTTTTTTAATAAGATTTAACTTAGACCAAACTAGACACTATTTACTTACTATTTACATCTTTTTAACATGTATCTATATTCATTTTTTTATAAGGTTTTTTTTATATTTTTTTATTTTTAAGGGTTGGCCTGCATCGACGAGAATTTTTAATTTTTTTATATTTTTTTTATTCGTTTATGCAAAATTATACGTCGGATTAAAAATTAGACACAAATAGACGCCGGTCGCACCTTGAATTCGCGACAGCCCCACCTATTGCACTTTGGGCGCACGACAGGTTGGTGAGAAGACGGCGCAGGAGAACAAGGCACTAGCCATGCCTTCAATTTGCGACGGGTAGCTACAGTACTCAGAACTATTTATCTAACTTCTTTTATTTAATACCACTTCGTACCATATCCAACTTATACGAAACAAATCTCGAAATTCACGTGAAATCTTAAAGAACCCATTTTGCAAACTTTCAAAATTTTTATTTTTTTTGAATTTCGAATTTACACTTGAATTTGTATTCGAATTTTTAAATTTTGAAAATTCAAAGTATGAAAAATGGGTTCTTCAGGATTTTACATGAAATTAAAAATTTGTTTTGTGTAAATCAAAAATTGAAAGTTTAATATTTCATACCATATCCAATTTACACGAAACAGATTTTAAAATTCATGTAAAATCATGAAGAACCCATTTTTCATACTTTGAATTTTCGAAATTCAAAATAAAAAATTCAAAAATTCGAATACAAATTCAAGTGTAAATTCGAAATTCAAAATTCAAAAAAATTTTAAAAATTTGAAAGTTTGCAAAATGGGTTCTTTAGGATTTTACATGAATTTCAAAATTTGTTTCGTGTAAGTTGGATATGGTATGAAGTGGTAATAGATAAAAGAAGTTAGATGAATAGTGATGGGTACTGTAACTACAGTACCCATCGTGAATTGAACGCACGACTAGTGCCTGGTTCTCCTGCGCCGTCTTCTCACCAACCTGTCGTACGCCCAAAGTGCGACAGGTAGGGCTGTCGCGAATTCAAGGTGCGACCGGCGTCTATTTATGTCTAATTTTTAATCCGATGTATAATTTTGCATAAACGAATAAAAAAATATAAAAAAATTTAAAATTCCATCGACGATGCCTTGATCATTTTGGAATACACACTGGACCTTCTCCAGTACGGTGGGCAGCCGCATAGGCCCACGGCCCACCAGTGAGGAAAAAACATTTAAGAACCGAGCTTCTAGATCTTTCTCCCGTACAACAATGCTTCGCGGGTACAGCTTCCAAGACATTCCGGAACCTTCCGTCGCATTACAGAACCATCCCCTGTCCCTGCAAATCTATATAAATCGTTCGACTCTCTCCTCCTCCAATAGTCACAATAATTCGCCTACTTCCTCCCAATCCAAGCAACCAACAGCAAAAGCTAGAGGGGATCGATCGATCAGGGATGGACGCCGTGAGGATGCTCGGGCTCGACGCGCCGGCGATGTCGGCGCTGCAGCACCTGCTGGGCCACGTCCACGCCGACGAGGAGGTGGCGGACAGGGCCCGCGGGAGCGCGGCCACGCCCACCGGCGCCTACGTCCGCGACGCGCGCGCCATGGCGGCCACCCCGGCGGACGTGAAGGAGCTGCGCGGCGCGTACGCGTTCGTGGTGGACATGCCGGGGCTGGGCGCCGGCGACGTCAAGGTGCAGGTGGAGGACGGCGGCCGCGTGCTGGCCATCAGCGGGGAGCGGCGCCCGCACGACGAGGAGGCGGCGGCCGGCGCAAGGTACCTCCGGATGGACCGGCGGATGGGGAAGCTGATGCGCAGGTTCGTGCTCCCGGAGGACGCCGACGCGGAGAAGGTCTCGGCGGCGTGCCGCGACGGCGTACTGACGGTGACCGTGGAGAAGCTGCCGCCGCCGGAGCCGAAGAAGCCGAGGACCATCCAAGTCCACATCGCCTGAGCCGACACGAACTGCAGGCAATCAGGGTCTCCATCTCAACAGCCCCTCTATATCTCCCCCTCTATTTTCTCGGTCCTCCTTGTGTCCATGAACCAACTACCTTTATAATCAACTATTTTTATTTCCCGCCAATTTGGATATCCTGTTAATATTGTAATATTTACAAACAGGAACCCAGCTAAAAAATAAATAGTAAACAATACCTTTATTTATTATTTTATTGTTTATTGTTCTGGTTACTTTGCATGTCTGTGGTGTGTTGGAAATTACCGAATTTTTTTTAAAAAATGGTGGGAAGTTGCAATGGAGATTGTTGTTCGTACAATGCATTACTATTTTGACATGCAAGTGTGGGGTGGCCGACCATTTTAACAGGGGTTACTATTTCAATGGACAGCATAAGAAAAAAGATACCCGTATTGAATGTAGCAGGACCCCTTCCACTGACATGTCAAATTGAAGGGTGGGGTGGCGGTGGGGTGGCCGACATTTTTGACAGGGGGTGAGTCTTTCCATGTGCAGCATAATTGAAAAAAGATAGTTGTATGTTAATGCGCTAGGGCCCCTTGCATTGATGGGTCACATGGAAGCTTGCCCGTGCCTCACACCACACACCAGGTTGCCTATAAAAACAATGGAATGGGACACCTCAACAAGCATTGCAAATCACACAAGGTACACAATGTCATTTCCTACTAATTCGGATAGTGAAGACGAGATTGACGAGTTGATAGGGGTCGTACATGGTAGCTCCTCTAATGACGACGATGCTGCCGCATTCCACATGGTGATGAAATGGCAGAACGAGAAGTCGTCCCACCGGCGTTATTGCCGCTCAGTCCCTGGTTGCCGATTTATCGATCGGAGGCCGTAAGAGGGTTATGAGCACCTCATGAGGGATTATTTCTCCGATATTCCTATATATACGATGAGGGTTTTTTCCGTAGGAGGTAAGTACCAACCACCTCAATGTCATCAGTTGATTTCGATTAGAATGTTACACTTAACATCGTTTAATTGATTTCAAATGTATGTAGGTTCCGAATGAGCCGCCGCCTATTTCTTCGCATCGCGAATGGTGTGCTCGAGACGGACGACTACTTCGAGTAGAGAAGGAACAATGCTAGGAGGCTTGGCCTCCATCCTCTTGTGAAGATGACTGCAGCCATCCGTATGCTAGCATATGGACGGTCCGCCGATAGCCTAGATGAGTACCTTCGCATCGCTAAGAGCACGGTGTTGGAGAGCATCAGGAAGTTTGTCAAGGCAATCGTCCATGCGTTTGGACCTGAGTACCTTCGAGCCCCCACACCCGCTGATACCGCATGTCTTTTGGCAGTTGGGGAGAGTCGTGGGTTCCCTGGGATGTTGAGTAGCCATGATTGCATGCACTGGCAGTGGAAGAATTGCCCGACCGCATACCATGGCTCCGTACTCTGGCCATGCCGGCGGCCCAACACTCATTTTGGAGGCCGTTGCGTCGTACGATGACTAGATCTGGTACTCATTTTTTGGGGTGCCTAGTTCTAACAATGACATTAATGTTCTTCACCGATCCCCTCTTTGATAGGCTTGCAATGGGGGAGGCTCTGCCGGTTAATTTCTCCATCAACGGCCACCAGTACTGTATGGGTTACTACCTCGCTGACGGTATCTACCCTGAGTGGGCTACCATCGTGAAGTCGTAATTGATGCCCTTGACCAACAAGATCATTTTGTACTCCAACTGTCATTCTGCTAGTAGGAAGGACATCGAGAGGGCCTTCGGACAACTTCAAGCACGTTTCCACATAGTTCGGGAGCCCGCCAGAATGTGGGACGAGGAGACCCTCACTTATTTGATGAGTGTGTGCATTATAATGCACAACATGATAATAGAAGATGAGGGAGGACTCGACCCAGCTGAACCATAATTTGAGGGAATGGGTAATCTCATTCGGCCACAATGTGGAGGGTCGCAACTGCTTAACAACTACATGGCAATGCACCTCCAAATTCGAGACCGGCCTACACACAGGTAGCTGAAGGAAGACCTTATGGAGCACAATAGGGCAAAGCATGGTCATGGTTAGGCACGTGTTGTGGTAGTATGTTAGGTACCGGCATACCATCTGCAAAATTCTATCCGGTACTATCATTCCATCATTTACTAAACAAATATAAGCTCACAACAACTATGTATGACCACATAAACTTTCACCGCCAAGTGCCAACCACAATATGATAGTACCATACAGGTCCACACGATCAAACAATATGGTAGTTCAATACAGGTCCACACGATCAAACAAAAAAATGACAAGCACATAGAGCATAGTTTAAGCAAGTTCTCACAATTAAACATCAATATGACATGCAACATATTGCTCACGTGATACTCAAGCAGAAAATGGCCCTCGGCCACTGCTCGTACGCACGGCTTGCAAAATTTTCTGCTTCTTTAGCATGTAGTACTCACGCATCCAGAAGGTCATCTAATTTCTTCGCCATGATTCTCTCCTCATATGCAAGCCGATTGTAATACGATGCCTCCTGATGTTGCTTCTCCTTGATGACGCTGTCCTTCTCCCTCGAAGAAGCGATGCGGGCTAAGTATGCATCCTGGTTTGCATCGCTCTCCTTTTTAGCGGTGGCCCAAACGTTAGCAAATTCATTGCACGAGTTACTCATTGAGAAAGAAGATGACTTCGACTGTTTTCTACCGAACTGTAGTAACCGAATGCACCAAATGTGAAATGCCCTTGTTCGAAAGGGCCACCTCCCAAGCCTTGTCCTTCTGGCCGGCCCCTTGAAGGAGTGGGATTGGCATAGCCCCCCTTGTGACCATGCCATATTCGTTTGGTTTTGGTCACGGTCTTGTGGGTCATAGGGGCTAAGTCCCATGAATATGAATGTGTCATCATCAGCCATCCTTTTCCTAAGCATTGTGAAAAAGAAAGATGAAACAAAACCAACAAAAAAAATAACTTCCTGCCCCATGGTATAAAAAGCTATGAAACTGTATCAAAACATAGAGCAAGCACATGGCAGCAAGTACAATAATATTTCAAGTCCTAATAACTCATTAGTAAATGTAGACATCTGAATGGAGTTCGATATAATCCAACAAGTCTTAACAAATAAAGAGGTCTGCCAAACATGTTCAATACAAACATAGAGTTATAGAGATCTTAAACATAGTTGCAGTTGACTAATGGTCTAGATGTAGTGGCAAACAAACATAATATTCGAAGCTCATACAACCTAGTACATATCATCGGAGACTGATCACTACAAGGTCCTAAACCCCGTGTGACTAATCACTATCGTAATCCATCCCATTATCTTCGAAGATGCAGTGTAGGCATGGGGAGCCGTAGTCATGATCCTCGTCAATTGGATTGATGTGCACTTCGTTACCATAAAAGACTTTGCTGGACTCGGTGTGCTGGATTGGTCCTATGATCTTCAGTGCATCGTCTTTGGCTTTGTTAGCAATTGATTGTAGACACTCAGCAATAATTTCAATGTCCCGGTCTGCTAAGTTTGTGGTTCGTGCCGCTGCCACTTGTTGAGCGTCAACAGCAACCTTCTCCACAGAGTCAATGAGGGCCATCAATATGTTTTTGTAATCCTCCCCATTGCTGGCTATCTAAATCCAGTGCAAAGTATCAGGTTCACAGATATAGATATATAGATAGATTCCAAGGCGTCTATTGCTGCTCATTATTATTAGAATCATCTTTACCACATCCCACAATTCTACAGCCTAGCATAGAGCACCGAAATGATATCATTAACACCACAGTTCTACAGTCGCTAGCTAATTATCAGAATCATCCTTGCCACATCAAACAATTGTAGACCGGCAGTATTCCCAACTTGTATGTTACCATGACACATTAAAATGGACGGATTTATCAAGGACACTGTATGTGACAAGATTTTAGAATAATCTACTGAATCTAAGCTACCAGAATTCCATAATAGTACAGGTCAAACCACTTTTTATCTTAATATAGCTAAGTGAAAGGAAAAGATTATGCAGTCAAGATCAAAGCTAAACAAAGCAAACATAAATAGGTTAAGGTGCACTTATCATCAGGTAAAACACAATCTAGTGAATTGTAATGGCTATATTCAACCAAGCCGATCTGAGTAAAGGAGGTGAACTGGATCCTACTAAAATTAAATTCAGGCAGTTGTAGAATCAGTCTATTAACACCAAAGCAACAATAACAAAGTGAAACTTTGCAACTAATCCAGAGTAGAAGCAAGGAGCGTATATTTAACAAGCAGGAATGGTTTCGTACGAGACCATTAGCTGCAATGGTTTGGGGAAGCTAAAAAATCCCCAAATTGAATGCCCACATTAGCAAATTCATTAACAATCATCCCCAGATCGGATTAATGCATAGATGACATACACGTAGCATTGCACTAAGATTTCTAACCCCAAATCAAACACAGACGCCAGCATATTCGTCGGATTGAGAACCATGGCCACGAACCCTAGTTTTTGAATCCACCAATTCTCAAAGGGGAACATAGATCTAAAACACAATCAACCCTACATGTGAGAAGAATGTACCTCTTGAACACTTGTCGATGCCCCCCGCGATAGCTAATCTCCCTTTCGCGTGGCTGCTGGACGGTGCCATTTCACGCAAAATAACTGTGTCGTTCCCTTAATCCGTCGCTACAGTGATATACCGTGCCTGCTGGAGTTGCTCTTACTACTACTGCTGGTATTTGAAGCTAGTACTACTGTTCGAATATGAATCTGACAAATGTGAGCCTTTGCAAACTTTGCCTCGGCTACACGATTTGACCATCGTTTGCGACCCATAAAAGGCGTGTCCAACAAAAATTTGGCTCGCCAAATTTTTAAGCTTTGGTCGGACGACAGCGCGGAATTTGAACACCATGCGATGGCACGCCATTTTGCTATCCTGTCTGCAACGCGTGGCCCAGAATTCAGCGTCTCTCTTGTTACTGTGAGCTGCATTCTAATGCTTGTCTGAGCAACATGCCACATTTTAAACCATATTTTATAAGATTTATTCACTCCATCCGCTACTGTATTCATAGCTACAGTGTTTTACAGTGGCTGTTACGGATGCTCGTGATCTCTTTATTTTCAATTGATTTTTTCCAATTTTTATTCTCTATTTTGGTTTGTACGGAGTTGGATGAAACGAAACGAAACGGAATAAGATAATATAGGGTGGAACAAAAATTTGTACGGGATTATTCGACCAAAATAATCAAACCGTACAACATAAATAGAGACTATTCTCTAAATTTGAACCATCATGTACCATCCCATACAATCTTATCCCATTCCACCAACCAAATGCCCGAACCATGTATCATACCATTTTATACAACCTCATTAAACCAACCAAATATGGTATCACAATTTTTAATATTGTATTACAGAAATATAAGTGCGATGTCCACCCTTGCACTATATATTTAGGCTTTTGGGTACTCCTTTGCTATGGAGTTAGGCTTTTTGGTAAACTGGTTGGTGTAAAAAAATTTAATATGGTATCAGAGAAATATAAGTATGATGCCCATTCTTTTTTTCCCATCAATTTAACCTTTTGGGTATTCCTTTGCTATGGGATTTCCTATTTGGTTTGCAAAACATACATGACAACATTTGCATTTGTTCAAGGAGAAGAGGCAAAGTTGTCTAGGTAACATTTTTGGCGTACCCCAGGTAACCACGCTAGCGCCTAAGGACAAACAGCTGACCGGCACGGTGGCGACGCATCGAGCAAGCCTTTACCCGATAGCATGTTGATCAAGACTCCAGAAGACTTGGTGTTCAAGGAAATTGTCTCTGCGGTTGCTTGGCTAGTGACGGTGGAACATGTTAGGGCTACAAATTGTACCAACACAAGCCAATACTCTAGGGACTAGTTGTCATGCATAGTTATCCTTTTGATTTTGTGTCCCTAGGCTTAGTATAAATAGTTCTCTCCTGTGTGAGTGTAGAGGGATTTGATGTGATCTACTCCATCTTCTTCATCGCATCTAGAGGAACCCTACATATCTATAAGGGTATAAATAGTTCTACCCTTCTGCTTGGTACTTCTATCTATCACCGGGTCAAAGTCCGTCTCCTCCAACCCTGCACGAGGATGGTACATAAGATGCAAACGAGTGTGCTAGTAATGTCAGTAAATACCCTTGCGACAAATGCAAAAAAAGATATGTTCAAACTCACCCGGAACTACCGCTTAATCTCCTCGGCAGCGGTGCTGTCACCGTGCTCGACGACCTTGTAATCATCCCAGTAGTAAGCCGGATGGGATGCCCCTTCCTCTCCAACCATCGCAGGGTAGTACTGTGACTACTGTCTGATCAGTATCACAAGCGCGGGACCTGGCTGAGTGTGGTCCTTTCTGGGATTGACACAGGACATGTTGCTACAAAGAATAGAAATAACGGAGTTAGTATGTTGCGTTGATAATAAGATAGTTCATGTGTTATTATGACTTACCTATCCCCGTTAATATCGATCACAATATGATCCGCTATATTTCTTAGGGCCTTGGGCATCTTGTTGGGTCCCCTCTTCTTTTTTGATGCCTGAGGAACCTCCGCCTGGCTAGAGCCTGGGGTGTCCGCCTCGCCAGCCCCAGACTCCTTCGTGAGTGCTAGCTCCTCATCGGAGTAGTGTCCGCCTGCAGGGACAGAACCCAGTGTGCCATCACGATCGTCGCCCGGCCTCCTCCTTAGAGGTGCTCCTCCTGAACTGTCGTCGTGCCATCCTGTAGTTCAAGTAATGTTAGTGAGCAATATTAATTTTAATAAGTAAATACAAATATGCATAATTAATAACCTTAAGTTAGAAGTACGTGTCATCGACATCGAGAGGATTATTCATAGGTTTCTCAATGTCGGTTGTTTGGTTGGGTGGGTTAACTTATTCAACGACATCATTATCAATTGTAACCGTTAAATTATATAGTCCATGGCCAATATCAATCACGAAATTGCCGTTCGTATGTTGTTCTTGTATTGGATGATGATAGTCATCGGACGTCGGGGTAGTCAACCTTCCAGGCCTTCAAACTTTGTATGCAACCCATCAAGACTTCAAATCTTTCTCATCGCGTTTAGTACTACCTTTTATTGCTTTACTGCATGGATAAGGTAGCTAGTACAATTGTTCTGCTTGGTTAGGAAGGATGAATGGATCATACCCTTTTAACCTCGAGGCGTGTTTCACTTCCACCATTCCTAACCGAGGTCGACGTCTAACCTTCTTCATAAGATCGAACCAATCGCAACAAAATAAAGCAATCGATAGTTCTTTACTTCCTCGAAGACTAGTTCAATTATCTCCTCGATGATGCCATAATACTCCATGCCATCGCCCCCGTAACACGGTACACAACTATTTGTCGTCTTCAAATTAGATTTTGACCGTTCGTGAGACGCAGACTGGAATCGGAATCAATTAACATCGTAAGTTCTGTGCACCTTTACGCTTTGTCTTGGTCCACGCGACATGATATGAAAATCATTGTGTACGCTCGCACGGGTGGTGCACTGCATTAGAAAAGACTGCACATATAAGAGTGCCACTGCCTTTCTTCTCGTGCTAACTCTCGATTTGTACTTTTCCCCCAAAGGATTACCTTTTCCAAGGAACAATTTTAGATCAGATTGGGCGTCAGAGCATACTGTGTTGTACCTTGCTACTTATATGTTAAAATTATGCTCTCTCGTCAAATATTTGTTGCAAAAGTTGGTGATCTCCTGTATGTAATACGATTCTGCTATCGAACCCTCCACGCTAGCCTTGTTTTTCACGTTGGACCGAACCTCTTGTAGGCGACGCTCAACGGAATACATCCACCTCAACGTGTCCTCCCAAATTGGCTTCATATGGTAAATGCACCAGTAGATGCTCCATTAGGTTGAAAAACTTAGGCTCATAAATTTTCAAGTTTGCACACAAGTATAACTATATCATCTTCAAGCTTGGCCATTTCTTTCTTGGCAAAATATGTGGTGCAAACCACTATTTTTGTGCAAACCCATGAAAACCATATATAAAAGTTTTGTAAATTCGTGAAAAAATTACTGGAGATAGGTATGTGCACGAACTACACCACCACCAAATCTCAAATCTAAACTCAATATCGTTTGGGAGAAACAAAAAAGACAAATTGGAAAGAATAATGTCCTGTTACTATTTGCCCTGAAATTTGTCTTTTTGTTTCTCCCAAACGATGTTGAGTTTAGACTTGAGATTTGGTCGTGATGTAGTTCGTGCACATACCTATCTCCAGTAATTTTTTCACAAATTTACAAAACTTTTATATATGGTTTCCACGGGTTTGCACGAAATAGTGGTTTGCACCACATATTTCGCCTTCTTTCTTTTATATTTCTTTAGCACATAATTTTCTATTGAAGAAACTCATTTCTGTAAAAGCTATCCAGACTTCTACAGGTACGTTGCCATGAAACACAACGGGCATGAGATCTCTTATGAAGGTATGGTAGTCAGGGCTTTCCATTCCATTTATGTTTCCTTGAGCAACACTGACGCCACGACCTATATTCGACGCATACCCATCGGAGCATTTAAGCTTCCTTTCGAAGCACTCCATAACTTCTCTCTTTTGTGCGACTGTTAAACAATATGGTGCCTTCGGCTTCTTGGCCCTACCCACTATCATGTTCATAGAAGGTCGATTGCATATTTCACTGTAATCGAGACGTGCTTTTACATTATATTTGCTCTTATCAGCTATGTCAAAGTTAGTCCCAAAAATTGCTTTGGCCACATTAATCTCTTGTTCCATGACATCAAAATTATGGGGCAAAAGAAAATCATCAGCATATGGAAGGTAGTGCACACTGCACTTGTGCGTCCAATGGTGCGACTCACCGTAACCTTCGTACACACCATTACTTCATTCAACTAATCTGGCCTGCCACTCCTTTATAGCCGCAACAGTTAAACGACCGCGCTTTTGTCCTTTCTCTATGGTGTTTTTCCGGAATGCATTTTTCTGTTTCCTAAATGGATGACTTGGTTTGAGAAAAGCACGGTGACAGTCAAAGAAACTTGTCTTTCCCTCATGTGGCAACTGAAACACATTTGAATAATTCATAATGTGGGACAGCTTAGTCTCCCATGCGTGCTCCATCCTGAAAACATTTCGTATGCGGGGAAGTCATGAATAGACCACAAATATGCGGCCCTAATGCGGAAATTTGAATTTGTTTTCCTATCATATGTTATTGCCCCATGTTTCCATAACTCTTCAAACTCTTCAACCAAGGGCGTCATGAAAAAGTTTAAATTTTTTCCAGCATTTTTGGGACCAGGTATGATCAGTGAAAGAAACATAAACTTTTCTTTAAGTAGAATCAATGGTGGAAGGTTGAGAGGCATGCTGAAGACTGACCATCACAAATACGACGCGGCATTCATATTGAAGGGCGTGAACCCATTGGTCGCCATCCATCGTACATCCATCTTCTCTGTTCTTCCATATATGGTTGGCATGCGTCATTTCACGTGAGGGTTTCATGACAGGCTTAGAAAAGCTTCTAAACCCATCCACGAATGACCGGCTGAGCACAATTCATTGCGACACTGGTGGGTTCGAGACGAGATTTCGGTAGCATAACCCTAAGGCTTCTCCCAGTGCAATGATGGCCTAGGAATGTTATTAAAACCACTGAGCACTTATGTTATACATAGGCGAACCTCTTAGGATTATGTTGTCAAAAATCTCATCTCGAGCCCACCAGTGCCGCAATGAATTGTGCTCGATCGGTCATTCGTAGGTTGTACACTGGGATGCCCATAGATGGCAGTCCACTAGACAATTCGAAAACGTTTATCACATCTCGTATGAAAACACAACGAATCACCCATTCATATTTCGCATGAGTTGTGCTGTTTCTGAATGAGCGACGTACGGTTAGGTGACAATTGAAAAAGACTAATGCATACATGTTATTATTAAGCCTAATATATTACCAAACCAAAAAATATGTAATAAATAACATTTACGAATTAATAAATAATAAATTATCAATTCAATACAAAACATTTTTATTTAACATTTTTATAATTGTGTTAGCAACTAAACCAAATATATTACCTAAACAACAAATTACTAATCAGCACATAGTAATTACTAATTACTAAATAATAAATAATCAATTATTTACAATATTTTATTTATTACTTTCCTAATTTACTTGGTGTGTTAGCAACTAAACCTATATTAGTCTCGACTAATCATGCATGGCCGTCGACACAACACAACACATAGAAAAAATGGGGAATCGATTACCTCGTACGTTGACGGTCAACGATGGGGACGACGTCGGATATGAAAAGTGGGGAGGGGAGGGGAGGGTGAGGCGGCGGTGCTGCAATGCGGAGGGGGAGCGAGGGGTTGGGGGCGGTGCTGGGGGTGCTGCGTGAAGGGGATGGAGGCACGGTGGGGGCGGGTGACGCAGGTGATGCAGCGGCCGGCGGGGCGCGTGGCGCAGGCAACGAGGCGCCGGGCGGCGCAGGCGAGGTGGCGGCGCAGGCGATGTGGCGGTAGGCGACAGCGACGGCGTGAAGGCGGGGCGGCGTAGGCGATGTGGTGGCAGGTGGCAGCGACGGGTGGGCGGCGCTGGCGAGGGAGATGCTGCGGCGACAGTGGTTCAGCGCGTGGGGCTTAGGCACAAATGGGCCTAAGTCCCTAGCAAAAGAACGTTAATAAAGCATTATTCTCGATGGACAAAGCCATCGAGAAAGACTCACAGACATAATGTCTCTCGACAGTTCTAGGTCAACCGTCGAAGAGAGTTCATGTCTTTCTCGACGGCTTGGAACAAACTGTCGAGACAGATGGGGGCAGTTGGGGTCTGTGCACAAAGACCTCTCTCGACGGTTGTGCTATGACCGTCGAGACTGAAGGTTCGTGTCTGGTTCTGGCATAGGGAATCTCTCGATGGCTAACATTGTGCCGTCGACAGAAGTCCACTTTTCTATCGATGGCTATTTATTGGTTAGCCGTCGAAACTATATACACTAGACGGTTTCATTTGACTACACTTGAGACAACCGCTCTGTCTCGACGGTTCCCTCCAAAGTCATTGAGAGAGTTTCCTGTCTCGAGGGTTGTACACTTTGTAGCACTCGACGGTCAACCCAACATATTTGGAGTTTTAAAAATACCAAAAATTTTATATTGTTCATACACATTTCGTTGACTTTATGTATTAAATAAAATCATCGGTGAAAATATAAAAAATTTCAGAGCATCTAATGCGACGAACACTACTTAATGGGATATCGTACGATATCGTATGTTTGTTTAGTTACTACACAAAATATTTGAAAGCAAAAATTTCAATACATATGTGAAAAAACAAATACATTAAATATATTTTTCTACGTCTAAAAAAATAAACATCCATTATACTCTAATTTATATGAAGAAAAATAGATATTAAAATTCCACCCTCTCGACGTCTAATGGTTGGCCGCCGTGACAAAATTACGTCGTCCACTGGGCCTGGCAGACGGCGTAGGACACTCGACGGTTCAGTATGTAGTCGTCGAGAGTAACAACCCTACGCATTTAATATTGACGGTATGATTCGGGCCGTCGAGAGTACATACTGTGTGTCGACGTTTTTTACTTGGCCGTTGATACAAGTTTCGGTCCTCAACACTACGGACTTTTTCAGTAGTGGATGGCACCGATTCCGTCGGTGACACAATTATGACCACGTCTGTTCGGAAGGGCCGCATGGCATCCTCATGGAGAACTCCTTGGGCATGGAGGAACCCTTGGACGAAGTTGTTCAAGGTAAAGAACAAAGGCGTCGATAGGAAGAAACCCAGCGCATGAAAGAAGTGGAGGATGGAGCCGCAGTGGCGGAGACAAGGGGGGGCTGGCAGGGGCCTGGCCCCACCTATGATTTATGTGCAATACTAAGTAGTAGTATATAGGATGCTTCATTAGTGTCAAGGTTACCCCCTTCTAATTAATTTACAAGACTACTTTAAGCTCTAAGAAGGATACTATTAGTATTGATTAAACATTCTTACCCTACTAATTTATTTTATATGACTACATAGTTGTTTGAAGTTTTCTTTTCAAAGAAAATGGTTTTAATTTATAGTTTATGAATTAATATATTTTATCAAGAACATTACATACCATAGCAAATATACTAAGGTGTGTAATGTATATTCAATAACAGTGTTAGTGCACAATATTTCAATATTTAGCAAAATTTCACATACTGCTTCATGACGTATATACGTTTAGGGCTTGATCAATTGTAGCCCATATTATTTTCCAAACACTTAAAATATTTTTATTAGCTAGTTATCATAATGTCTAATATGAACATAATTATATTATTGGTGTGCAATCTTTTTTTTTCTAAAGAATTACATAAAACTTGCTATACATATACATGTAATCTATTTATTTAGTTTTTTCCACATCATCCACAACTTGACTCAATGCCATGTGAATATGCAACAAAAATTGTGTCAATTGATCACAGTTAAGTGTCCAGACACATTTAAACATTCACTAGTTACGATACTATTTATCGTTGTTTTCAATACGGCTATAGTATATTTGAACTGGTTAATTACATGACACAACAATGTTTTTACAAAACATTTTTCTGCAAATAGCTTGAGTTCAATATAATGATACGATCATACTACAAACTATTTTGTCACGTGTCGGCCCCCCAAAGGTGAAATCCTGGCTCTGCCCGTGGACGGAGGCCGGCGCACGCAGACTCAAGGCAGTAATGGACGAGACTTTGACCACCATGCGGGACAAGATCCTCATGGACAAGCATGCCCTTCCAAACCCGCCCCAGCACACGTGTCCTCCCAGCGAGGTCACTGCTCCCCGTCTAAGACGCGAGTGGAGTCATGTTGGTCGACAAACCCAGTCCTAGAGAGTTGAAAGCGCACTAACGCTTTGGCTAATGTTGTCCTGCAGCTCCATGACAGGCCGGGCAGTGATGAAGGCCTGTGTGGTTCGTTGCCACACCTAAGCTAGACAGGTTTGATCAAGTTAGGCTCGCATTTGGTTCGTTGCCATATTTATGGCTTGCCACACTTAGCTAGCTGGTCCACGTGTCATAGACTCATTTTTTTGCCATATTTTGTCACAAGTGTGACGTCCAATCTGACCACCACAAAAAAGTGTGGCTAGCCACACTTGGCTAAGCTTAAGCGTGGCATAGTTAGGCACCAACCAAACAGGTCTATGCCCGCGATAGTACGCACTGTAGTGGAAGATCTAGAACATATGGTCGAAACATGGACGTGCGAATTCCTAGAGCCGTCAACATAGCCACAAACGTTCCCACAAACGTACCCAACCCGGCTGAAAGAAGACACATTGTCTTATTTTCTTTGTGTACTGTCGGTGGGAACATGATAATCAAGACCAGTGTACCCAACCCGGCTAGAGGTGCATAGTTTGGCAGGCCAGGTTGACAGAAGTATTTGCCACATTAGCCTTTTGAGCAGAGGGCGAAGCGAGGAATTTTTAATTTTGTCGGCCAGAATAAATCGATGAAAATATGGTGTAATTTTGTCGGTGTATTTTTATGCTTGGCAAGCACGCGCGCAATTAGCGGACACATGCGTACGCTGGGGATAGGGGTGCTAATGGGTTGTGGTGGAATGGGTGGAATGAGTTGGGTTTTATAATGGGTTGCTTTGTATGGGTGGAAATGGTGTTGATCTTGCTAATGGGTTGGGGTGGGGTGGGTTTTAAGTTAAAATGGGTTGGGGTGGGGTGGGGTGGGTTTGAAAAGGTTTGGATTCAAATGGGCTCAACCCATGTGTTTGTATTGAATGAATTCATATGGATTCTATAATATATGATAATTTTTTACACGCAGCCCCCACCAATGCAGTTTGACCTACCAATTTGCACAAAGTTGCTTTTGTATTTGTAGAGTTATAGAAAAAATTAGACAATTTTAATGATTTTTTATAGTGTGAGTGCGATGTTTTAAAAAAATTGAGCTATTTTATAATAGAAATAGCAATGGACACCCTAAGCCGGGCCATTCTAAGGAGTACACCAGGCCGACTTGGCCGCTTGGGCTTCGATCTATAGCCCGCTCATCTGGCCAGGACCGGGTCCGAAGAAAACACGAAATAGCACTGGGTCGGGCTGGGCTTCGGGCTAGTTTGGGTTCAAGCCCGAGATTGGGAAAAGATGTCGGACCGGATCGGGCTCAGCCTAGTCCCACGGAACTGGCTTTTTCGAGCCTAGCCTGAAACCCGGCACTTTGGACAGACCAACTTTATCGAAAAGCACCAAATTTTACATGTGGACCCGATCTATTCTATTTGCCATGCGAATCTATACAGTTGCGTCTAGATGTATAAAGTCATGACAAAAAATTTGAAACAATTTCAATGATTTTATAGTGTGAAGGCAAGGTTTAAGAAAAATCTAAACTGTTTTTCTTTATAAAGT
Source organism: Raddia distichophylla (assembly GCA_005191435.1). Taxonomy (NCBI): domain Eukaryota; kingdom Viridiplantae; phylum Streptophyta; class Magnoliopsida; order Poales; family Poaceae; genus Raddia; species Raddia distichophylla. The sequence continues at coordinate 5,592,013 of SPJY01015242.1, read as the reverse complement.
CTAATCTTGATATAAAACTGGGTTGAGAAATGTGGTTGAACCCATATGAGAGTGGTGGGTTAGATTGGTTTGGGTTTATAACTTTATATAAGAAATGGGGTGGGGTGAGTTCAAATAAAAATGTGGTGGGGGTGGGGTGGGTAGAAAAAATAGTTTTATTAAATGTAGTGGGGTGTATATGGGTTGGGTTTAAACCCGTTAGCAACCCTAGCTAGGGCTAGCTCGGCGCAGGCTGCATGGCGAACGCGCTCGAAATCAGCAGATAATAAAATTGCGGAGTGTCAGGAGCATCGGGGCGAGTGATAATAAAATCGACGCATGTTTGATTGGCGAAATAAAACCGCTTCTTAGTCTCTAATTTGCTTTCAGCCACGCCTTCTATTCTAGGATAGAGGGAGTAATAACTACTTCCTCCAATTTTTTATAGGACGTATTATGCTCTGTTCGTTTTCTCGTAATATAAGGCGCGCGCGTTTACAGAGACTTCACTGGCGTATTGGTTTCCAGTCATACCCCTCATTTGCTTTAAGGGGAGAATAAATGCATGAAGTCTCAAGTTCCAATGTGCAGTCCACTAGTATCCAACAACTCTCTCTCTCCCATTTAGATTAAATCTCTCTGCTCACTTTGGCTGAAATGCTCACGGCATCTCATCTCTTTTATCTTCTTCACCATTTCTTTAAACATGTCAAATTCTATGAATCCCACCACCTATTTAGTGGAAGGTCAGGATTCCTTCAAGAAATTTGAAGCGGTTCAAGATTCATTTGATCTTTTTGCCGAGGATTCATTTGAGAAGGATATTGAAAACAAAGATGAGGAAAGTGAAGCTACAGTAGAGTACAAGGTAAATGATTAGTCTCATATCGTGATGGTTGCTCCAATTATTGAAGATTCATTTGAAGGAGTTGAGGACTCTGAAAATCAATATGAAATGGTGGAAGCTTCATTTGACGAAGACGAGGATTTTCGCAAAAGATTATGAAATTGTTGAAGATTCATTTGACAAAGCCAGGGATTCCGTAAAAGAAGATGAGCTGGAGATTTCAAACGTACTTATAGGACTTTTTTTTTTTAAAAAAAATTTGACACATGGAAATTTGGCGCCAAGTGGCTAGCTAGAAGCTTTTGGCGCTCTGGCAATAGGCATGGCAATGCTAAAAAATTTGAGTTTTGGCGCTAAACATCGCAAAGGTAAAAAAGTTGGTGCTAAGCAACAACCATTGTAAAAAATTGCGCCATGCACACGAGAGAGAGATGTTGGTGTTGTAAATATTGCGGTATAAGCAAGTATGATAAATAATTCACTTGAAATATAACAAATAAAACACAGCCAAGAATTAAATTCAGAATCTTGAATTCTCCATATATAAGCATTAAAGCGAATAAATTCATGATCAACAATAATTCAGAATATATGGCAGTGACAAAACCAATGTAACTAGCAATAAGCTCAGGTTAGGATGGTGTTGATTTGCTTTCAGATTGCAAATTAAGGGTCGCTAATTAAAATTAGCCTTCCAACAATTAATTTGGGCTTGATATCACTGGTTATATAAACTGTAAATTAGGATCCTAAACCTTAGAACAGCACTGCTCAAAATCTAATCCTTATAGATTATCAACCAGCAAGTAAAGCAATTAGCAACTCAGTAACAGCAGGTTAAAGGATCATAGATTGAATCGGCCAGAATGCAAAAACAGTCCAAAACAGCAACTATCACACAGTAGTGTGCTGTTCTCAGGCCGATCACAAGCACTAATTTTCTATATCAATATGACTTCAGAATTATATATATCCAATAACCACGCTGAGAGCTAATGCAAGAGATAATAATCAACAACACAGATTATGAGCAGTACGTATCTAGGTAAAGCAAGATCCTCAAAAACAGAATATAATCACCTCAATTTAGTGCAATCATCATCAAGCAGATTATAAAGCCCACAAAGATCACAGTGCATATACCCTAATTGGAATCGGTTCCTATTCAAAGAATAGGCCTCCAGAAAACAATTGGCCTACTGCACAAAAAGTGTTCCTATGGTGCGGGAGTTACCCGATGTTTGATCCTCACACAAAGAAATTTCACATAAGTCGTGATGCCGTCTTTGAAGAAAAATAGAGTTGGTTTTGGGGGAGAGCTACTAAGGATGAAAACAGACTCGGATCTTCCTAAACCGGGTCGTTCGGGACTGGCTTCGGAATATATAATTGGATTTGGAACTTGTCGGGTTTGAGCTGTTTTTCTTCAGATTCAGATTTAGATTTGGTTCAGATGATATCTGACGGATTCATATTTGGATTCAGTTTAAGCGATATATGATATAAATTCAGGTCCGGATATCCAGAGCTGCGCAAATCCTGATCCTTATCTGCGTCCAAGAGGTTCATCATCTTGGCGCTTGACGCCGCATCCACAAGTTGATCGATGCGGGGTAAAGTAAAGTAGAACTTGTGTAAAGGCATTTCCAATAAACTCTTAAATCTCCTTTTCATTTCTGACCCACGACCATGTGATCTCAGGCCAGCAGCCCAATACAAAATCCCACCAAGCAAATATGAAGTGTTAAGAGAAGATATTGCTATTTAGACCCATAACCAACTAGCTCATAACTCATCGGTGTAGTTATTTAGACTCATAGACTAGTTAAAACTGTAAATTGTAATAATATATTACCTAATCAAGTCATTTGTGTGTTGTAATTGATTTTGGGACATACACTTTTCGGGGTTTAAATGTTCTGATCAGTATTTACAACTGTATCTAATTTTAGGGTCATTCTACATTACTCCCTCCAGCGGCTGCCGATGCTGCCGATTTCCACCCAGAACAATTACTAATCGATGTTGTCGCACTCATGGCATTAAGCGTGATGCTCACCGATAAAAGTCATCCTACAAAGAGACCAAACCTACCTGAAATTCCTTAAACTCCCAGGGGTTTCAAACGTAGATCAAACACTAAATAACATTGAACCAACAAATCCTACTGTAACTTGGCAGCACAAGCCGAGCCATTTTCATACAACCAAGTTCCAATGATCGACGGCAAAAATTGTAGCTATGATCATAATCCAAACCATTACAAGACACTGCACTATGCAGCAGTTACAGACTATGCGCTATGCAGCCCACCGCCGCTGCGAGAGGGAGACGACGGCGCGGCAAAGCTGGCAGGACGGGGTGATGCGGAGCCAGGCGTCGATGCAGGGCGCATGCAACGGCCACAGCTCGACGTCAGGGGCGAACGACAGTATGCGGACGGCACAGTCAAGGGAGCCCTTGGGCTGCTGGGCAGCGCCGCCAGCGCCAGCGCCATGGTGAATAGTGGCAGCGACGCGATCAGCCGCTCCTTCTCATCGTCGGCTGGCGCCTCCCCCTTGCCTCCGGTCGCCGCCGGCCTCACCGGCGACGGTGACGAGGAAGCTGCAGCCCCTCCACATCGCACTCGTGCTCAGCCAGGGGAGCGGGCTCGAAGCCAGAGCAGCGAACGGCCGGGAGGCGCAGCACAGGAGGAATTGGATCGACACGGAGGGTGAAGAGGACGGCGGCGAGCAGCGCGGCGATGATGAGGAGGCAGGGGGAGAGGTCGAGGCCTGAGGAAGGAGGAGGGCGGCGATGGCATTGAGGGCGGAATGGTGCTACCGACTTGGCCGGTGACGCGGTAGTGGAAACATGGTCTCAACCCCAGGGGTTGAGATCTCATAAAGCATTGGATCAGATTAGATCAACAGTTAAAAACGGTTGAAGTACGTGCTAAAAAAATTTAATTATACCTTTATTCGATTCATGTTCGTATCCGATAGTATCTATTATACGTTTTCGTATTCAAACTATCCCTATCTAAATCCAGATGTAAAAAATAAAAGGACCAACTATTTGACAGGCGCCTGCAATAAGCGTTTTTGTGCAGGCGCCTGTCAAAATCTCCAAGTTGCAGGCGCTGTAAAAAATTCCACTATGGCAGAACATTTTTTCCAATAAATAAAAATATAGAAAAACAGCAGAAATTTTGTGGAATTTTTTGTGTCTGCACGATTTCGCAAATTATACGACCAAAAAATCTCTCGACGTGAAAAATAGAAAACAAAATAATATTTATAATAAATAGAAAACAAAATAATCTATAATAAACAGAAAACAAAATAAATCTATAATAGATCAGACCTCGCGCAAAAAATTCCGCTATCGCAAAACATTGTTTCCAATAAATGAAAATGTGGAAAAACAGTAGAAATTTTGTGGAACTTTCACTAATTTGGTGCTAATTAAATAAAAAAAATCAAAAAAAATCAAAAAATCAGAAAAATAGAAAAATATTTAAAATGGGTTGATTAGGATTTTAGAATAATTATGAAATTTTTTCTACGCAATTTGGACTCCGGATAAAATATGTACAAAAAAGAGAAATCTAAATGGAAAAAAAATGAATCAATGCAACTGCTAACTAGCAGCATATATAGCCATGCGTCTGCATTCGTATAGCTGGTGAGAGAAATGGGCAGGTGCCTGCGCGTTTAGCTAAACCGCAGGTGCCTGCCAAATAGCATTCCCGAAAAATAAAACAGATACGAATATGGTTCAACCATTATCTGATCCGATTATTTCCACCCCCTAAAGGTGATCCACAGAATTGGGTCTTTTTCACTATTGAAGAAAGTGCAGGGGAAGGAGAGATGCAATCAAACAATCGAGGTGGTAAAGAAGTAGAGCAATCAACTGATCATTCTTCACCGCTTACGTCAACACAAGGAACAAGGCATGAACAACTTCTTCTTCGCTGTAAATACTGGTGCAAGCGACGGATACTGTATTGCCAACCTCAATGACATGGAGTTTGACATATTTGTAGCCTTCATCTCACACACTCGCTACGGGAAATGATCAGAAGTTCCACGGCTAAAAAGTCTCTCGATAGTCATAAAACAGTCATCGGGAGTACGTACCCTCTTCCAACGAGCCATGAGTAGCTGTTTGACACACACAATCACATCAGCGACATCTATGTAGCACCATTGTGCCTTGCGACTTAATCAAGCCGGATCGTGGCACACACGTAGAGGTGCTTTTGTCTCGACGGCTCATGTGTCGGCCGTCGAGAGAGATTGAAATGTGAAATGGTGAGGCGTGGACGCGGGCTGGAACCTACAGCTCATGGGTGAGAACTAGTGCCACGTACCACCTCACCGTTGCATTCATTTCAACAAATGCATTCTCAACAGTCCTCACAGAAGCCATCGAGAGATTTGCACCCCCGTGTTGGCAGCATTAAGTGGACCGTGCCGTGGAGCATGAAGGAGAGAACTCTTGACGGCCTTACCCATGGCATCGAGAGAGATTATTTTCTAAAAATTTTGCAAAACCAAGTAAGTATGATGCTTTTACTTGTTAAAAAGTGATAGTTATTTCACAAAAATTGTAATAAATTGAGATATATTCTAAAATTTGCAAAGTACACGAAGAAAATTCTTTAGTGATATTTTTTAAAAAATTATATTTTATGCGTTATGTTACAGTGTAGAAAGTATGGTACCATAAAAATCATAAAAAGATTACAAAATATATAAAATTGTAATACAATGTCAAGGTTAGCATGCAAAAGTTTATGTCAAGGTTACCATGATGCATAGTTGACATTTGTAATTATACTAGTTGAGGTTGCGCGCCCATGGCGCGCTGAGTACAATCGTGATATTTGTCGGTGCCGAGTTGGACGCAACGAATGAAAACTGTGGCGTTTGGTTGGTTAAACGTATTTGAAAAAATGCATTGTTAATCGCAACGTCCTAGACGATAATGACAGTAGGCAAATATTGTTTCTCGTGCCCCCAACGACTTCGTGAATAACTTGCATCGACAGACCTTGTACAACCAAAATAAGCAAGATTACTTGCTAAACATCTGCCTTCTATGGCACGTAGTGGCTGGCGCTAGTGCATAAAGTTTAATTTACAGTAGTGCTAATTCTACAAAAGATGCTCGTCATGATAGTGAGTCCGTATCAAACAGCAGCACAGAAAGAAAGAGGGGTGCTAATATAATTTTCTTTTAATTGGCAGTGAGACAGGCTTGCTCGCGGAGGCTTCAGTTCTACTAAATGCATGGAAGAATGGTTATGCATGTTTGTAAAGAAAGGAGGCAACTTGTAATGAACAAATTGTAGCTAAGCTAGCAGGGTTAGCGCGCCCATGGCGCGCCACTGCAAGCCCTCTTATATGTGAGCAAATAGACATGTATCACAAAATAAACTAATAAAAAAGCATTACATAATTTTTCTCATTTTTTTTAAAAATTAGTTGGTCATGTCAAAATTTTTTAATAGGTCGTTATCATCATATTACGATGCCTTTTGCAAAGTTTTTTTTCCCCAGAATTTTGTAAGTGGTCATAAAAGCTACAATAAAAGAAAAGAATGAATTATTTTATAATACAATCATTTGTAAATCCTAAATGTTTAAAAAAAAGCTAGACTTTTTTGGACATCTTCATGAATATGTGCACTTAAACTATAGTTCTATATTTCGAAGACATTCTATTTCTATTATTTACTAACTGATATTAAAAAAAATTAACATTTTTAATGCTTAAATACATCTGTGGATCCCTACTACAAATTTTTGTTTTCATTTAGAAAGCACGTAAATTTATGGAATTATTTACGTTGCCAGACCAAATTTCGCCCACTTGATCCTTTCTCTCTTCATTCTTTATAAATTTTTTGTTTTAGCGGGTTCGTAGTTTTGGAGTTGAAAATCAATAAATTTAAAATTCTTAAAAAAAATTGAGGGAGTTTAAAAGATATCGAAATTTTCTTTTGAATTCAGGTTGGGATTTTGGAAGTTAAAATTAAGATTTTTGAAGGGCTGTATGATTCACAAATATGAATTAAGCAAATTATAGAATAAAAAAGTGACACTAAATTCTGAAAAATGATTTTTAAAAATTCAGAAAAACTAAAAGCTAATATATCGAATTTTGAAATACAAAATTTAAAAGGCAAGACCTGTGCGTGCAGCGTACCGGGGAGGCTACACGCACAGGCGAGACTGCGTGAGGCAAGAGGCAGTGGCACGTGCAGCGTACAGGCCACAGCCTGCGCGTGCGTGCGTGCCAGGCAGCAGCGCGTGTGCATGCAGCCAGGCATTAGCGCACGTCGGTGTGTGCAGGCAGCTGTAGCCAGCAGCGCGTGCAAGCAAAAATACGCAGAGCAAATGGCGGATCGGGGATTCGACCCCTGCTCTCTGGAGCGAACGCTAGCTGCTCTAGCCAGTCTGCCAAACCGCGTGCCGTGCTGTACAGTTGGACAGCAAAATGCTTTTGAAGCTTATGTTAATATGGACGGCTGGGATTGATTCAAAGGAGCGATCGGACGGCTCGCAAGGCGCCGGGCGGGGAGGCGAGCCACATGGCGTGCGGACGATGCGCGTGTTCGGCTTTGTACTTTTTATAGATCCTACATGTGCTCAGAACGTAATGGTGGAGTTTATCAGATATGATCACTTCATATGGATCAATAACTTCGGACTTTAGTAAGTCCTAAAAAACTAATGAGTGTGTTACGTGATGTATAGAGCAAGACTAGCTATTTTACATCATGAATTTTGTCTCTAATATTTTCTTTTATAGTAAAGAACTTGCGTTTACCATTAGAGAAGGGCCAAAGAGAGGGCGCTTGAGATAGCACTCTCTCTCTCTGGATTTAGTTAAAAAGATCGAGGAAGGTAGTTCTCCTTTATGGTTGTTAACGCAGGCCCTCAAGAGAAATTTCTTTCAATGACCGGGCGAAAAGCGACCTTCCTTCGTGAAAGCCTTCTCTCAAGCTCCACCTTGCAGGCAAACACCGGCCTTCAAAAAACCACCTCGCTGGGTTCTGGTTCGATGACTCCACCTCCAACTCTATCTTCGGTTCAGAGGGATAACTGGCATCACGGCGATGACTGCTCCAGGACCCTAGCCGAGGACTTTGCCTTTCCTAGTTGTTTGATGGCACTCCGCTGACCTATTAATAGTCATGAGCGAGGCGATGAGACTAACTCTTTTGTGCTTGTGGTGGTTGAAATAGGATATGTGGATTGACGTGGATCGACTTCGTTGTGTTTATGTAATTGTGCTTGTGGATGACTTGGGGTTACATTTATATTTGAAATATATTTTCGTGGATATGAATTGTGCGTGGATGTGAGAATATTTGCAATTCAATGTTGCCAAATGTGATATATGTGCTGGGAATTTTGAGTTTGCAGGTTGCCACAACAACTACTGATATGTGTAGCACGAGCAACTGCAAATTTGTGATTTTTATGTTTGAAAGCTATTTTATATGAAATATTGTTACTTTTGATGGCTATGGAAAGAGAAGTCACAAAAGATTGCCACAAGCCCATTTGGCACCCCACTGCCTCGCTCTACAGCCTGGATCTAACCGTCGAGAGAGACAACCCCGGGCCCACCTGACAGGACACGTCGTGGTGCTAGCACCCAATGATTTTTATCGATGGCCTTGTATTGGCCGTTGATAGAATGATACCGAGGCCAGTTTCGTTGTGAAATGCCTAAAGTTTTGACAAACAGGTTGCGTCTCGACGGTAAGAGCCGTTGAGTCTACCACGTCTCTCTAGATGGCTTATTGTTGGCCGTTGATACAATACGCGTTTCTCGACGGTCGAAGAACATGCTGTTGAAAGACTTGCCATCAACGTGCATGCACAACATCAGCCAATCTCGGTGGCCTCCAAAATGGTTGATAGGAGACAAGCCCTCCCCCGCTAGCACCCTTCTGGGCTAGGCCTTGGGGCGGACAGGGTTGATCTATTCTCTCGATGACCCGAGCTACTGTCATCGAGAGAGATAAAATATCCGAATGGCGAAAGGAGAGCATGGGCTCGAACCCACGACCTCGCTCGTGAGCTTTAGCTCCACATACCACCCCGCCTCAGGAGTATTGTTGTTGGGTGCAGCAGTAGAAACTACAAATTTGTGGGTTTTTTCTATTTTCAAAGCTCATTTTTTGCTGGAATTTTGGTACTCTCGATGGACAAAGATGTGATCATCGAAAGAGATAGACCTGGGCCCACGTAGCAGGCCACGACAGGGAGCTAGCAATCCAGGGTCTCTCCCGATGACCCTGTCCTGGCCATTGAGAGAAAGCGAGCCATGGGACCACATGCTAGGCCGCACCGAGGAGCTAGCACCACTTACATTCTCTCGACAACCCTGTCCCGGTCATCGTGAGAGGGAGAGCCATGGGCCCACATGCCAAGCCGTGTTGAGGAGCTGGCACCACTTAAACTATTTCGATGGCCAGGACAAGGCCTTATAGAGAGACCCAGGGGGGATGCGAGATGCAGTTGATGAGTTGGCCCAATAAAGCTCTCTCTTGACAGTTGTTGAGCCATCGAGAGAGTGTCGTCATCCAATTGAGCACCGACACCTCCATTTTTTGTTGACCGCCATTGGAAAGCTGTTAAGGGAGGTTGTCTTGCCGGCCAGACCATCGAGAAAGGTTGTTTCTCTCAACCTGGCTGTCAAAATGGTCTTTTCTCAATGCCTGACCGTGAAGAGAGGTCTCTCTTGATGGCTAGGACTATCGAGAGATTTTGTTTTTGTGTCTTCGGTAGCAGTCCACCATCATAATGGTGGGACGACGTCCTATGGTTCAGCATGGCTTCAAAAGTGGTGGGATTGACGTCTTCACCCTTGCAAGATACGTAGCTTCCTGGTGTTGGGGCTCATGGGTGTGCATGCACGGGGTGAAAGCCCTACTTGGCTTGTTCAACCCGGTGATGACGGTGCTGCTTGGTGCATCCATCTTCTTGGAGGCATCGCCGAGGTGCTCATACCCTTGGAGCCTTGTGGGGTGTAATCTAAGTCGCAGGCGGGTGATGGCGGCATTGGTTGTCATGTCTTTTTTTGCTGAGGGCGTTACCTTGGTCCTCTCGCTTTTTGGCTTGTTGTTTGGGTGTCTCTATTTTTGTTACCGGGCTAAGTTGCTAGTTGTGGTCGGTGGCTCTCGTTGCTGGAGTGGTGGTGGCTGGTGTTGTAGGTAGCTCTCTCGTTGTTGGGTGTGGTGATCAGTTTTAGTTCAAGATGGCCATGCTCATGCTGCGTGTTGCCTTGTGTTTACACCAGGATTTTTTTTCTTTTTTTTTTATGTAACTTTGCTTGTACTTTTGATGAATTAAAGGTTGCTCTTCCCCTTTCATTCGATTTTTTTACTCTCCATTTCATTCATTTCTCTATTTTTAATTATTTTTCACAGCAACCATCAAAGTACCCCAACAGGTCAACACAAGCATCTCGAATATGAATCCTCACCCGAGAAACTTCGAGATTGGAAGTGCATCGGAAATCCTCTGCTTGGTAAACACGTTCGAGTGCGTTGTGCAGGTCTTCTAGCTAGCTAGATCGATCGACGATCGACAAGCTAGCCCTGTTGTCTTGTGTTCCCGAAAGAAAGAAGTTCACAAGCATGGCGTGCATTCTCGATGCCTCCCAACCCCATTGAACCCTTAGTTGGCCACACACGCCGTAATATGATGAAACGTAATGTGTTAAAATGCTCAGGAGCAAGTCCTTGTCTGATTGGACTTGTGCACTTCTATTTATGCAGTGACGCTTGAGTAGTATCCTACTAAAATTCCTTTTCTTTTTTCTTTTTGTATACAGTCACAACATACAAGCAGATCTCTCTTCAAGGACACACCTGCAGAAACAACCTCTTTTGTGGTGTCACAAAAGATTTTTTGAGAGTGATGGAGTCCATTGTAGTCTTGGTAGTTGGTACCAATTAAGTTGCCAGTGTCGACCTTTAATTGAAGAAGGCAAAGACAAATGAACATAGTACTGAACTGCACGATTGATATCTTGGTAATAAAAACATATCAATTATTTATGATCCTATTTTCTTTTTTTGGTCTTATTTGTTTGAGCTGAAAGTTGATGAATACTTTAATTTGAAAAGATTGTGACTTCTAGAAAAACGTCTTAAAGAGTTCAATTTTTTTTTGGAAAAGGTACTTTACAAATTCTAAAAAGAAATATTTAAAACCCCACAAAAATAATGATAAAATATTACATCGTTTGTCTTATACAAATAAAACAAAATTTTATTTTATTTTATTTAATTTTAGTTGAAACAAACAAGGCCTTTGATGGGATCGATGTATGAACCTCTAAAGAAAATTGCTAAGGTTCGCAAATTGTTGTGTCAGCCCACATACATCTGCACTCTTTAATCGTTGTATTAAGATTTATTTTATAATAATAAATATAAGGGAATTGCTTCAAAGCGTACGTCCGACAGGCGTCGGACGCCGCGGCCCAGCAGCCCGCGCGCGCCTACGAGGAGACAACCCGCGCTAGCTAGCTGCTCGTACGTACGCACCAGCCATTTTTTGATTATTTCTCTTTTTTGTATCTTTTTCATCCGGAGTCCAAATTTCGCAGAAAAAATTTCATAATTCATCTAAATTCCTAATGAAATCATTTTAAATACTTTTTCTTTTTTCTATTTTTTTGAATTTTTTATTTTTATTGGTACAATTGTTCCGCATGCAAGATAGATTGTTTCGGAAGGCTAGACTCATTGTTCCAGCAAGCAAAATAGATTGTTCCAGTCGATATACAAGTTGTGGCCCATCAGACTAGACATATTTGTTTCAATTGGGTTAGCCTATTGTTCCAGCAGACCAAATACATTGTTCCAATAGGTATACAAGTTGTTCTATCAGACAAGACATATTGTTCCAATTGGGTCTAGCCTATTGTTCCAATTGAGTTAGCCTATTGTTTCAGCAGACCAAATACATTGTTCCAACATGTATAAAAATTGTTCCAGCAAGCAAGATTGATTATTCCGAGAGGCTAGACTCATTGTTCAGGAGGCAAGATAGATTGTTTCGAGATGATAAACTCATTGTTCCAATAGGAAACCTTCATTGTTCTAGTAGGCAAACTTTATTGTTCCAGTAGGCAAAACCTTATTTGAAAGCTATTGTTCCAGAAGGCAAAGGTTATTGTTCCTGTAGGCAAGCTCAACTATTCCATTAGGGCAAACTTTATTGTTCTAGTAGGCAAAACCTTTATTTGTTTCAGAAGGTAAAAGTTATTGTTCTAGAAGGCAAAAATTATTGTTTCAGAAGACAAAAGTTATTGTTTCAGTAGGCAAAGTTCAACTGTTCTAGTAGTACAAACCTTATTGTTCCATTAAGCAACTTTTTATTGTTCCAGTAGACAAACCTTGTTGTTCCAGCAGATAAAAATTATTGTTTCAGTAGGCAAACTATGTTGTTCCAGTAGTCATTTCTTTCACTGTTCCAGCAGACCAAATACATTGTTCCAATACGTACACAAGTTGTTTCATCAGACAAGACATATTGTTCCAATTGGTTTTAGCCTATTGTTCCAGCAGACCAAATTCTAAGTTGTTCCATCAGACTAATGTATTGTTTCAATAGGTCAAATTAATTGTTTCATTAGTATAGACAAATTGTTCCAGTAAAATTTATATAGCAACATGGGTCTTGTTTTGTTCGAAGAAATGCGAGGAACACGCTGGTGAAAACGGTTTGTGGATTGGAACTCCCAGTCAAAAGTTATGATCGTTTAAAAAAACGAAAAAAGGAATCTTTGCTGACGTCAGAGATGACGTCAGCGCGAATTGTTCCGACGGAGGCGTGAATTGTTCCGATGGAGATCGACGGGATTGGCTTCACTGTGTGTTTTGGCGATTTTCTAAACAGCCCCTTGAGACAAAAGTAAAACCAAAAGAGGCCAAGTGGGGCAAATATCCAGGGGCAGCTCAACTTTGGGTAAATATCCAGAGGCACACCAACTTTGGGGCAAATATCCGATTTTCCCCAATTCTAGTGCTATCCTTATCCTGTTAGTGGGTGCCATATCATGAAGCTATATAACATATGCTAATCTGGGATAATTTCATCCATTTGAAGCTGATAAGATTAGCAGCTGAGTTATGTAAGTAGTAATGCAAATTGCGATAAGTGGTTGTATGATGGAGTTGAACATGGAACATTGGCTAGGTAGATTGGTAGAATACTAGGTCCAGAAAGAAATTTTTATTTTTAATAGCGGAAGCCTCTTTTTTGTGTTACAATAAAACTGATTATTTGTTCTAAATGGAAATGACCGGTTTGGTCCTGGTTAAAGATTATGAGCTGATAATTAATAGCAGTAATAATGTAGCACTAAAGGTCTGGAAGAAAATCAGAATGTGGATTAATATTTTTTTTCTAGGAACTGACAAGTTGAGGACATAAATATTTGTATCTATAGTTGTTATTTCGATTGCTTCCATAAAGGCAGAAATGGTTCAATTGTAGGCTCGTTGACACTGTGGGCAATGCAAAGTGAAAAATGAAATGTTAGCTTGAAAGATGAAATGGAAAGGTGATTTAAGGTACAGTATTAGGATTGTAGAATCTATATCTGTTCATACTCAATAGGATCCACAATGTTGTAGAGAAAACATATTTATTCTAGCGGGAAGGACATGAGAGGCGAACTTATTTTACCATACCATTGTGGGCTGAATGCATACTTTTAATTCTGATTGCATATTATTTTTATTGTGTGTTTCTATTGGATCAGTTCGTCATTATTAAACAATACAGGAGGCTCTGAAATGTTATGTGAATCTAAATAATGCACACTTTGTAGTTGTAAATTTTTCAATCACTGATAATGCTGATTCCTTTCATTATAGAAATACTTTCAAATACATTGCGCTTTTGTTTGATTTGATAAGGATACAAATTATTTCTGACATGATGCATTGCGTTTCTGACATGTTATTTCTCTCAATCAGATCCAAGTTTTGGTATTGGCTGCTTGGGAAAGGTGAACATTGTGTATGAGAATGACATGGACCTAATGATTAAATTCTACCAATTTGTTGCCAAGTGAGCACCTCCAAATTTGTTCCAGTATTTTTCTGCAAGTCCATTTAAAGTTAAAACTATCTAGAATGGTAACAAACCATGGGTCGTTTTCTGTTGGTAAACCTGAATGTCCAATTTGTAAGCTAACATGAGTGCTGATGTATGCTCACTTTTAGTTTTACTGTTCATGTATCTTCAGTTTTTTAGATAATCAGTTTTACAGCCATGTTCATGTATCTTACATGCTTCTGCTTGATGTATTAGTAGATTAGTGCCATGTTTGCATGACCAGCTATGATGACAATGATGACGAGTAAATGTCATGTGTCAACTCTTATTTTAATTTCTGTTGTACAATTTGATAGAGAAGAAATGGCTATTGATGAGGCTGAGCTTGATCTTAGAGAATTCACTGAGAAAATATATGCTCAACAGAAATTACAAGAACAGGTTAAACAACATGTATGCTATTGTGGCTTTTCAAAACACCCATCTTAAGTCTCAACTGTATTCATGCCACTTTCAATTATTACTGCAGCAACTGAAGATGCTAGTTCAGATGAGAAAATACAATCCAGAGAGCCAATCTACCTTACTTGAGGCTGTATGTGTTCCATCCCCTCCGTATTTGCCTTTCCTCCCACGCTGAAACATTCAAACATACACCACATGCCTTTATGAGTGCATGCTTATTTTGCTCTGATCATCGATGCAGCTGCGCAAACGGCTGGAGGTTGCTAATTTTGATACCAGTGCATCAATCTTGACCCCAGAACAGATCCAAGAGATTGTTCAGAAGTAGATCTTGTTTTCCTAGTTCTTTCCTTCATTTTGTAGCTGATGATTGTAAATTGCTTCTTCCTGTAAACGATGCTCCTATAGCCAGCTTACTTGATATTATTCCGTGTGCATTGTGCTTACTGAAATGGCTACAAATGTTGTTATGTTGATATTTAATTGCAGAGTGCATAAATATCATGCAGCTGTAAGATTGTTGTTACAACATGATGCCAAATTTCTGTTCGTCGATTCCCTCTTAATCTGTGCTGAAGTTTGCTGTAAATCTTGGACTCCGCCATCGTTTTGAGTTGAGGACTTCGTTGTCTTGTTAATCTGTCTTTTATAACTAGATAATTGGAGTACCATGGTAAACTCACTCACCTATAAATAATTTTCTTGTTAGATACGTGGTCTAATGTTCTTCAACACGTGCATAATTTTGCAGTACTGGAGCACTTCAGTATGAACCGGCATTCTCGTCGATTCACCACTTCAGATTATGTAGGACATCTATAGAGTAGAGGTAGAATTGTAATGGGAAAAAAACTCATGGCACAATGTAGAACATAATGATATGTAGCTATGACACTGATCTTCTTGAGTGCAATGAACTATAGACGACGAAGTTCTTATGTTATGAAGCTATGAGATTTAATCTTAATGGCTACAATGATGTACAGATGACAAAGTTCGTAGATGCAGCTTGATAACGATAGTGTTTTTTTTTTCCTGAGCTCGATATCCCCATGAAGCGGAAGGAAACTAATTTGACAATACGGCACGATACTACATTGTGCACAGCTTCTTTGCTTTTGAAAATACGGCACGATACTTTTAATTTGACAAGAATCCTCTTCGGCGGTGAGAACATCAAGTGGTTAAGGATTGCAAATAAATATTCAACTCGTTTGAATGAACCAACAAATTAAATTAATTGGCTGGCAATTAACTCGACGCCTACAAATAAATACTCCCTCCGTTCTTTTTATTTGTTGCCGTTGACTTTTGAACATGCACTTTAACCATTCGTCTCATTAAAAATTTAGTGCAAATATACAAAAGTATAAGTATGCTTAAAGTATCTTTCATGATGAAGTAAAGCATAACAAAATACATGGCACTTAAAAATAATTTTTAATAAGATAAATGATTAAAGGGCATGTTTAAAATAACTTAGTAGTGGTAGATTCCTCGTGTTTGAGGTCACATGATGTAGTAGGTTATACGAGAATCTTCACTAACCAAAAAGAACAATGAGGAGGCTACCGGTCATAATGCACCGCTGCACAAGTACTCCGATCCCTCGTCACTGGCGGTTTAAACTGTAACCGCTCGTGATGAGGCCCATTTGCATGATTCACATTAACTGCTTGATATCATTAACTACTGGATTTATATATACGTATGGGAGCTGTTCAAGTTTACTAATTTTATTTTCATGATAAATTGCAGCATCTTTATATACTTCTGCTCGATGTTAGACATTATGTCTCGGACGATCTCGAAACAAACCTTTTGGGATCGTCTGATGATGCTACTTGACTACTATCTACGCATCTATGCTAGGAATAGAGATAGAGAGAGACAATGAGAAAGGCAGTGAGAAACAGGGGCATATGAGCATGACTTGAAGCTTTATCCTACCTTGTGATCTCATACTAGACCGCAACACCCTTAACTAAGTCTCCTGCTTCAAAACATAACTGAACAAACAAATATTTTATTCATATGTAGGGTATTTTGATGGTGGCAACCGTCAATTGATTATGATCAATCATAACAAATAAAAGATTAAGGGGATACACGTATGGTTCAGACAAAAGAAAAGAGGGACACAAGTGTGGCTAACTTGCGACTTTGTGTTTGAGCGCCACACCCTTAGGCCTTAGCCAAGTGGCCTTTTCAGTGTTACTGAACATAGGAGGACAAGAAAATATTTTATGCACCATGTGTGGCACGTTGATGCATGGTCGTAGGTCTGCCACCGACCATAATATCTATGGAAACATGTAGTGGTAATAGATACTTCTTCCTTCTTGTCGAGGCCTACAACAGAATGATATGGTCATCTGTGATCAAAAGCTAAAGGGATGCACTTCTTATGCTTGAAAGGTTCAAGAAGCTGGTACAAATTTAAATAACCACAAGCTAAAAGTACCAAAAACTGATAATTGAGGAGAAATTTTATCCAAGAAATTTGATTTGTTCTGTGAATAGGAATGTGTTCCGCGGCATCTTACAGCCCCATATACCGCACAACAGATCAACGGAGCAGCAGAAAGGAGAAATCGATCTGTGATGGAGCTTGTTTGTACCCAGGACCAAGAATCTACTCAGAATGATTTTGGGGAAGCTGTTTGCCATGCAGCATATGTCCACAACAGAGTGTCCACTAAATCCCTACCTGGTACAATGCCATATGAAGCTTGGACAAATAGGAAGCCACCCCTTGAGAATCTAAGGGTATTGGTTGTATTTGGCATGTCAAAGTGTTCCTATGGTGCGGGAGTTACCCGATGTTTGATCCTCACACAAAGAAAATTCACATAAGTCGTGATGCCGTCTTTGAAGAAAAAAAGAGTTGGTTTTGGAAAAAAGACCCCAGATCTTCCTAAACCGGATCGTTCGGGACTGGCTTCGGAATATATAATTGGATTTGGAACTTGTCGGGTTTTAGCTGTTTTTCTTCAGATTCAGATTTAGATTTGGTTCAGATGATATCTGACGGATTCATATTTGGATTCAGTTTAAGCGATATATGATATAAATTCAGATCCGGATATCCAGAGCTGTGCAAATTCGGATCCTTATCTTGATCTCAGGCCAGCAGCCCAATACAAAATCCCACCAAGTAAATATGAAGTGTCACTACTAGGGATACAGGCAACACAAGCGGTTAGGCAACACAATCGAAAAAGCCAAATAATATTGGAGGGGCTGACTTCGGGTTTTTTGAACCGCTTGTGAATGTCCATTCCCTAGTAGTGTGTTAAGAGAAGATATTGCTATTTAGACCCATAACCAACTAGCTCATAACTCATCAGTGTAGTTATTTAGACTCATACACCAGTTAAAAGTGTAAATTGTAATAATATATTACCTAATCAAGTCATTTGTGTGTTGTAATTGATTTTGGGACATACACTTTACGGGGTTTAAATGTTCCGATCAGTATTTACTACTGTATTTAATTTTAAGGTCATTCTATATTACTCCCTCCGGCGACTGCTGATGCTGCCGATCTTGATGTGGAAGCTCCTTGAGTTGTCACTACTACTTGAGTTGAGTGGCTCCTGCTGCCCGCCGCCGCCACCGCCAGCATATCAACATATTTTACTTTTGGCTGGGCAGTGGCTTTCCACCCAGAACAATTACTAATCGATGTTGTCACGCTCATGGCATTAAGCGTGATGCTCATCGATAAAAGTCATCCTACCAAGAGACCAAACATTCCTGAAATTCCTTAAACTCCCAGGGGTTTCAAACGTAGATCAGACACTAATAAATAACATTGAAGCAACAGATGCTACTGTAACATGGCAGCACAAGCCGATCAATTTTCATACAACCAAGTTCCAATGATCGACGGCAAGAATTGTAGCTCTGATCATAATCCAAACCATTACAAGATACTGCACTATGCAGCAGTTACAGGCTATGCGCTATGCAGCCCGCCGCTGCTGCGGGAGGGAGACGGCGGCGCGGCAAAGCTGGTAGGACGGGGTGATGCGGAGCTAGGCGTCGACGCAGGGCGCATGCACCAGCCGCAGCTCGACGTCAAAGGCGAACGACAGTATGAGGACGGCACAGTCAAGGGAGCCCTTGGGCTGCTGGGCAGCGCCGCCAGCGCCAGCGCCATGGTGAATAGTGGCGGCGACGTGATCAGCCACTCCTTCTCATCGTCGGCTGGCGCCTCCCCCTTGCCTCCGGTCGCCGCGGGCCTAACCGGCGACGGTGACGAGGAAGCTGCAACCCGTCCACATCGCACTCGTGCTCAGCCAGGGGAGCGGGCTCGAAGCCAGAGCAGCGAACGGCCGGGAGGCGCAGCACAGGAGGAATTGGATCGACACGGAGGGTGAAGAGGACGGCGGCGAGCAGCGCGGCGATGATGAGGAGGCAGGGGGAGAGGTCGAGGCCTGAGGAAGGAGGAGGGCGGCGATGGCATTGAGGGCGGAATGGTGCTACCGACTTGGCCGGTGACGCGGTAGTGGAAACATGGTCTCAACCCCAGGGGTTGAGATCTCATAAAGCATTGGATCAGATTAGATCAACAGTTAAAAACGGTTGAAGTACGTGCTAAAAAAATTTAATTATACCTTTATTCGATTCATGTTCGTATCCGATAGTATCTATTATACGTTTTCGTATTCAAACTATCCCTATCTAAATCCAGATGTAAAAAATAAAAGGACCAACTATTTGACAGGCGCCTGCAATAAGCGTTTTTTGTGCAGGCGCCTGTCAAAATCTCCAAGTTGCAGGCGCTGTAAAAAATTCCACTATGGCAGAACATTTTTTCCAATAAATAAAAATATAGAAAAACAGCAGAAATTTTGTGGAATTTTTTGTGTCTGCACGATTTCGCAAATTATACGACCAAAAAATCTCTCGACGTGAAAAATAGAAAACAAAATAATATTTATAATAAATAGAAAACAAAATAATCTATAATAAACAGAAAACAAAATAAATCTATAATAGATCAGACCTCGCGCAAAAAATTCCGCTATCGCAAAACATTGTTTCCAATAAATGAAAATGTGGAAAAACAGTAGAAATTTTGTGGAACTTTCACTAATTTGGTGCTAATTAAATAAAAAAAATCAAAAAAAATCAAAAAATCAGAAAAATAGAAAAATATTTAAAATGGGTTGATTAGGATTTTAGAATAATTATGAAATTTTTTCTACGCAATTTGGACTCCGGATAAAATATGTACAAAAAAGAGAAATCTAAATGGAAAAAAAATGAATCAATGCAACTGCTAACTAGCAGCATATATAGCCATGCGTCTGCATTCGTATAGCTGGTGAGAGAAATGGGCAGGTGCCTGCGCGTTTAGCTAAACCGCAGGTGCCTGCCAAATAGCATTCCCGAAAAATAAAACAGATACGAATATGGTTCAACCATTATCTGATCCGATTATTTCCACCCCCTAAAGGTGATCCACAGAATTGGGTCTTTTTCACTATTGAAGAAAGTGCAGGGGAAGGAGAGATGCAATCAAACAATCGAGGTGGTAAAGAAGTAGAGCAATCAACTGATCATTCTTCACCGCTTACGTCAACACAAGGAACAAGGCATGAACAACTTCTTCTTCGCTGTAAATACCGGTGCAAGCGACGGATACTGTATTGCCAACCTCAATGACATGGAGTTTGACATATTTGTAGCCTTCATCTCACACACTCGCTACAGGAAATGATCAGAATTTCCACGACTAAAAAGCCTCTCGATAGTCATAAAACAGTCGTCGAGAGTACGTACCCTCTCTCGACAAGCCATGAGTAGCTGTTTGGCACACGCAATCACATCAGCGACATCTGTATAGCACCACTGTGCCTTGCACCTTAATCAAGCTGGATCGTGGCACACAGGTAGGGGTGCTTTTGTCTCGATGGCTCATGTATCGGCCGTCGAGAGATTGAAATGTGAAATGGTGAGGTGTGGACGCGGGCTGGAACCTACACCTCAAGGGTGAGAACTAGTGCCACATACCACCTCGCCGTTGCATTCATTTCAACAAGTATAGGCGCAAATTCTTTTTTAGCACCAAATGCATTCTCGACAGTCCTCACAGAAGCCGTTGAGCGACTTGCACCCCCGGGTTGACAGCATTAAGTGGACCGTGCCGTGGAGCATGAAGGAGGAGAGAAGTCTTGACGGCCTTACCCATGGCATCGAGAGAGATTATTTTCTATAAATTTTGCAAAACCTAGTAAGTATGATGCTTTTACTTCGAGAAACCACCTCGCAGGGTTCTGGTTCGATGACTCCACCTCCAACGTCGGGCCCACCTGACAGGACACGTTGTGGAGCTAGCACCCAAAGATTTTTATCGATGGCCTTGTATTGGTCGTTAATAGAATGATACCGAGGCTAGTTTTGTTGCAAAATGCCTAAAGTTTTGACAAACAGGTTGTGTCTCGACGGTAAGAACCGTTTAGTCTATCACATCTCTCTAGATGGCTTATTCTTGGCCGTTGATACAATACGCGTTTCTCGACGTCCGAAGAACAAGCCGTTGAGAGACTTGCCGTCAACGTGCATGGACAACATTATTCAATCTTGGTGGCCTCCAAAATGGTCGACAGGAGACAAGCTCTCCCCCGCTAGCACCCTTCTGGGCTAGGCCTTGGGGCGGACAGGGTTGATCTATTCTCTCGATGACCCGAGCTACTGTCATCGAGAGAGATAAAATATCCGAATGGCGAAAGGAGAGCATGGGCTCGCACCCACGACCTCTCGAGTGAGCTTCAGCTCCACATACCACCCCGCCTCAGGAGTATTGTTGCTGGGTGCAGCAGTAGCAACTACAAATTTGTGGGTTTTTTCTATTTTCAAAGCTAATTTTTTCCTGGAATTTGCCGGCCAGACATCGGGAAAGGTTATTTCTCTCGACCTGACTGTCAAAATGGTCTTTTCTCAATGCCTGACCGTTAAGAGAGGTCTCTCTTGATGGCTAGGACCATCGAGAGATTTTGTTTTTTCCATGTGATACTTCCCCTTTTCATTTCATTCATTCCTCTACTTTTATATATTTTTCACAATAATCGTCAAAGTATACCAACAGCCCAACACATGTGGCTTATCAACTCCACTATATGGCGCATATGTGCTAGATACATGGACAGTGTCTGCTTTCATCATCTCCCAATATCCGTGAGCCTCTTCTAGTGATCCATTTTTTTTTACTTTTCGTAGCTTAGTCGGTAGGTATTGAGCTAAGCAATTATGGTGCAACCGGTGTGGTGTTCCCATGAGTTGCTCCCTCCTAGGGGCCACTTTGGGAGGGATTAGGGTTCCTCCGTGGAGAGCCCCCGCCGCCCACTTGGCCATCACTGGTGCCCATTCCCCACTGTCATGGCGGCAACTGTCCCACTTCTTCCCCCACTCTCCTTACTTCCCTATATTCCCTCATCCCTTTACAGAGCTTGGTGGTGCCAGACCCGTGGAGGCCATTGGTGTTGGGGCCGGCTCCAACGATGGCCGGCCGACTCGGCGAAGGTGCCTAGATCAAGATCCAGAGGTGCTGGGTCGCTCCGACGATGACGGTTTGATCAAACGATGAAGCATGGATCCGATGAATTTGAGCCCGGATCTGGTGGTGGTGAGCCTAGTCCTAGCGGGTGTGCTTGGATATGGCAGTGAAGGGGCCAACATCGATGACGGTGGGCCATTCTGGTGGGGGTGTGCATGGATCCCGTGGCTGTGTTCTAGGGAGCGAGGCGGTCTTGGGGTGAGCTTAGGCCGCTCCCCTTTGCTCGTCGCTTTCCCTTTCCTTGTCGACCTCTTCCTTGGACCACCTTTTTGATTATGCAACCTCTGGTATATTTTCTACTCGTCCATCTCGTGCGGCTCCCTCATGTATCTTATAGCTCCTCCCCTTCTTCCACAGGGAGCTCTAGGGGTTTTGGGTCTTCGGTAGCAGTCCACCATCATAATGGTGGGGCGACGTCCTATGGTTCAGCATGGCTTCAAAAGTGGTGGCATTGATGTCTTCACCCTTGCAAGGTACGTAGCTTCCCGGTGTTGGGGCTCATGGGTGTGCATGCAGAGGGTGAAAACCCTACTTGGCTTGTTCAACCAAGCGATGACGGTGCTGCTTGGTGCGTCCATCTTCTTGGAGGCATCGCCGAGGTGCTCATACCCTTGGAACCTTGTGGGGTGTAATCTGAGTCGCAGGTGGGTGATGGCGTCATTGGTTGTCTTGTCTCTTTTTTTTTTTTTTTGCTGAGGGCGTTACCTTGGTCCTCTCGCTTTTTGGCTTGTTGTTAGGGTGTCTCTATTTTTGTTACCGGGCTAAGTTGCTAGCTATGGTTGGTGGCTCTCGTTGCTGGAGTGGTGGTGGCTGGTGTTGTAGGTAGCTCTCTCGTCGTTGGGTGAGGTGACCAGTTTTAGGTTAAGATGGCCGTGCTCATGCTGCGTGTTGCCTTGTGTTTATTTTTGCTGAGGGCGTCACCTTGGTCCTCTCGCTTTTTGGCTTGTTGTTAGGGTGTCTCTATTTTTGTTACCGGGCTAAGTTGCTAGTTGTGGTCGGTGGCTCTCGCTGCTGGAGTGGTGGTGGCTGGTGTTGTAGGTAGCTCTCTCGTTGTTGGGTGAGGTGATCGGTTTTAGGTCAAGATGGCCGTGCTCGTGCTGCGTGTTGCCTTGTGTTCACAACAGTATTTTTTTCTTTTTTTATGTAACTTTACTTGTACTTTCAATTAATTAAAGGTAGTTCTTCCCCTTTCATTCGATTTTTTTACTCTCCATTTCATTCATTTCTCTATTTTTAATTATTTTTCACCGTAACCATCAAAGTACCCCAACAGGTCAACACAAGCAGCTAGAATATGAATCCTCACCCGAGAAGCTTCGAGATTGGAAGTGCATCGGAAATCCTCTGCTTGGTAAACACGTTCGAGTGCGTTGTGCAGGTCTTCTAGCTAGCTAGATCGATCGACGATCAACAAGCTAGCCCTGTTGCCTTGTGTTCCCGAAAGAAAGAAGTTCACAAGCATGGCGTACATTCTCGATGCCTCCCAAGCCCATTGAACCCTTAGTTGGCCACACACGTAATGGGATGAAATGTAATGTGTTAAAATGCTCAGGAGCAAGTCCTTGTCCGATTGGACTTGTGCACTTCTATTTATGCAGTGACGCTTGAGTAATATCCTACCAAAATTCCTTTTCTTTTTTCTTTTTGTTATATAGTCCCTACATACAAGCAGATCTCTCTTCAAGAAGGACACACCTGCAGAAACAACCCTCTTGTGGTGTCACAAAAGATTTTTTGAGAGTGATGGAGTCCATTGTAGTCTTGGTACCAATTAAGTTCTCAGTGTCGAACTTTAATTGAAGAAGGCAAAGACAAATGAACATGGTACTGAACTGCACGATTGATATCCTGGTAATAAAAACGTATCAATTATTTATGATCCTATTTTCTTTTTTTGGTCTTATTTGTTTGAGCTGAAAGTTGATGAATACTTTAATTTGAAAAGATCGTGACTTCTAAACAACTGTCTTAAAGAAGCTGAAAGTTGATGAATACTTTAATTTGAAAAGATTGTAACTTCTAGAAAAACATCTTAAAGAGTTCAATTTTTTTTTTGAAAAGGTACTTTACAAATTCTAAAAAGAAATATTTAAAACCCCATAAAAATAACTACAAAATATTACATCATTTGGCTAATATAAATAAAAAAATTTAATTTAATTTAATTTAAGCTGAAACAAACAAGGCCTTTGATGAGATCGATTTATGAACCTCTAAAGAAAATTGCTAAGGTTCACAAATTGTTTTTTCCGCCCACATACATCTGCACTCTTCGGGATAATTGATTATTTGCCCTGAAGTTGATATGCACTTGACAATATGCCCAAAGTTGATATGCCCTTGATAATTTGCCCTGTTGCTTGTCTATGACTTGTGGACCAGCATGGCAAATAATCAAACAGCAGGGCAAATGATCAAAAGCACAAACAACTTCAGGGCAAATAATCAATTATACCCCATGGGAATCGTTGTGACAAGATTTATTTTATAATAACAAATATAATTTGGTGATGAATTAATTCGCATTAACATAATATACATGAAATTAGATAAATATAGTAATTGATGGTCCAAACACACTTGTGATTAATACCACGACTCATTGAAATTTGTGGTACATAGAGGATACATTGGTGATTAATGCATGCCGGCTTTATCAATCGCTGTATAAAAGATGTGCTGGTATACATATCAAACATCACATCTAAGATATGCATGCCAAACGTAGTAACCAAACACGACATGCACTATGAGTCGTGTAGACCAACTGTGAAAAGCCATAATATATAGAGAATACCTGCTGTTACAGGTTTATGGCCGACGACAAGAACCTAACCGTCGACCATAACATCATCATATGGTCGAGCCTGGCCGTCCACCATAACGGTTGCTAGGCTAGCTATCCACCGAAGCTTGTGGTGGATGGTCAAGTCTTTCCGTCGAACATTTTAAATTAGGGTCGACGACTAACTTTGCCGTCAACCATGATTTGACGGGAGGGTGTCGTCAACCCCTAATACTAGGGTGGACGGCCGTGGAATGGCCGACGACCATAATAGGGTCGATGGTAAACCCTCAGCCATATTTGTTATGGTCGACGACTTATCCTTGTCTGCCTATGGTCGACGGCTGGCCATCGACCCTAATTAGAGTGGACGACTTTTCAATTTAGAGTGGATTATTTTGGCCGTGGAGAATTGTCCATTTTTTGTAATGTCAAATGCCAGCCTTGTTTATTTGTCATGCTTACAAAACTGCCGTACCAAAGAATCTCCAACATTTATATATGCCAGTGTTAGTCTACTGCGGCACAAGCTATTTTGTACGATAACTATATGCCATGATTTGTTTTCCCACTGACATTTTTCTTTATGGGCGATAAAGTGCTGAAGAAAACCATTTTCTTGGTTGTTAGTCTGGCATATATAAATAAGGTTCAATGGGCGTTGACGTATCAATTCTTGAGAAAAATGTTATTTCTTAGCTTTTTAGCTGGATCCAACAGGAAGTAGGTCCCAAGAATGTCGCTACCATGTTACAAGCGCTATTGAGGAGCTGGTGTTCCCACATATTTGGATACACTTGTTTATTCCATGCATGGGTGGCTTTTCGGTGAGTTTAAAAATTCTTACATATGGTGTTTACTAGCAAACAATTGGCATTCCTTTAGACGGATCACTTTGGTTATTTCCTTTTCCCCTTGCTCGCTCTATTTGGGTGACATGAGACATAAAGAAGATGACAGGAGACTCGATAAGCCCAAAACAGTCGATAAAGAGCTTTCTCGAAGGCTGGCCATCAAGAATCAACCGTCGTGATAGTGGGTTGAGGGAAAGCAGTTGTCTTGATCACCTAACCATCGTGACTAGTAGTGTCGACGACTCAATCATAGGCAGTCAAGGGTTGATGCGGAGCCGCTGTTTCGAGGGTTTTTAACGGTCTTAGGATTAGGCTTTGAAACGTCCTATGAACAATAGAGGAATGCATGAAAGACCAGTGGCCACAGTCAATGTGCGTTAAAGACTAAAGACCATTCTCAGTCTAGAAGTTGAAAAATGCTAAGAAATAAAATTAACATTATATTGAAAAATTATGGACACTCGATTGGGTGTCTAAAGAACCCAAAAAACTTGCTGTAATATAGTTTTGAGAGTTTTATGTAAAAAAAATACTAAAAGCCAAACAAAAATGGTTACAATTATGGTGTTTGCCTATAAAAAATAACAAATTTTCAATATTAGAACCTGCAAACACTTATGCTTTCATCTATACCTTTGAAAGCGTACTTCAAATTTAAAATATACTATTTGGCTAGATCATGACAAATAATTGGATTTCCACATTCGAAATTACACAGTAAATTATTATGTTGTTTCTATCAGATATGAAGCTTCCTATGGCTGCAAGAACAGGGCCCAATACTAAAGATGTCAGGCCACTAAATATAAAATTTCAGAAATAATGATCTATGTAGCAACCACTGTCAAAAACAAGTCGACATCAAACTAAAGAATCTATGAGGATTCCATGTTTATGGTTGAATCCTTTGTACGAAAAGTCAATCGCAGTGGGTTCCATACCCCGTGCTGACATAACAATGTTGCAATAACGGAAAAGTGCGAGGTTTACATGTGGCTGCACTCTAATATCTGAATTTTTTGTTCTTTTCTCAACTAGTGAGTATTCCTGCAAATTTTCACGAAAAATAATAAAGGAACGAAAGGTTCTATTAACAATTTGTTGCAAGTTATTAAAACGAAAACACATTATCTCTTGAAATAAATAAGGATTTACCTGGAAATGTCATCACAAAGATGTCAGAGAGCCAAACAGATACTCCAGAGTACTTGAGTTTATTGACATGTATCAACATTGATCAAAATATTGATCATGTCGCTGGCTCGAGCCAGACAATAGATTTATAAGGGGTTGTCCCATGGAGCAGCTAGGCGAAGCTCTTGAAGCAGCTCAGGGGAGCGAAGCTCAGACAAGGTAGCTAGCCAGAATTTGTTTTTTTCCCTTATTATTCTTGGACATCCATATTTATAGGGTGGCTTTGGGGGAAGGCAGCCCAACCCCTAGGCTTTTTACACAAATGCGTTAATACACAAATGACCTTGCCGCCTTAGCAAAAGTGAGGTTACAAGTGGGATTACAGGTTGGCCGGGTCATTGCGCTCCGTACGGGTATCTTTCTGCCGCGCGATATGATCCCTGTCGCATGTGGGGCCCTCTGTACTTATTGCCTCCGATCTTCTTGGCGTTCAAAGAAACTCCGCTCATTCGCGTCCTTTGTACCATCGTTCCCTTGATCCTCCATTGTCCCGCCTTTGAAAGGCAAGACTTCCTCCAGGCTGCCGCCCCTCTGATCCGCCGTTGACTCGTCTTCGGGTGGCGAAGCTCCCTTCGGGCCGTCGCCCCTCTGATCAGTCGTTGCATCGTCTTTGGGTGGCGAAACTCCCTTCGGGCCGGCTATATCTGCTCTGCTTCGCCTGTCCCAAGATCATAGGGGATGGGTGTCCCCTGCTACAACAGAAGCCCCTTATGGCTAAGTGCTTGCCTCGCCATGCTCTTGGCCATGCAAACGACCATTTGCAAGGCACCCTTCCCCTTCGGAATGGGGGGCAAACGAGCCACCTTCTTCACAACCTGCATCACAACTCGGGTTTCCCAATACTTTAGCCACAAATACGATTATTGACTCACTTACTTTGATGCCCGAAGCGATTAGTACCCCAATAGCAGGGTACATAGCGGCTTCCACTTCGTCAGCTTCGTTCATGGTGCCCAGGTCCTGAAGCTGCTGGGGTAAGACCACGAAGCACCCCTCCGAGCGCTATCTTGTCTATCCGTGCGACGTTGATGACCTTCTTTTGTTTCGGGGAGGGAACTCAGCGCACCTCGAGCTCCTCGGGTGTGACTCCTTTGATGATTGGCGAAGGTGGAAACCCTTCGGTAGTTGACGAATGTGAAATCTAGAAACCTTCGAAGCTTTTGAAGGGTATTTTATTCATGCTCAAGAATACACCTACATTAGCAACTCTGTTCCATGGTTTGGAGCTGAAGAGGCTCGTTTATCTTTGTTAGAAAGATGTGATGAATCATCACAAAGATTGGTTATTAGTTAGCAAACAATAGACCAATGCTCCTTTGACGACAATGAGAAGAGCATATAAGGTGTATGCCAAAATTATGGAGCATTGAAAATGGCAACATAGTAGGCACATAATACATTTGCATCCTAGAGCTCCCGACATGTAATTGTAATAATTGAATTAAATACGGTAGCTAGAATGGCAACAAATGTATAATCGGATACACTTAAGCTAGGGCTGTTGTGTAGAGGTGAATGTATGCATGGTTATATTTGAAAGACACGCATTTAAGTAAATAACACCGGCGGCTCAGAATCCCAATCCTCAGGTAGATTAACAGCTATCAGAGACGATGAGTACCGTGCACTTGCTGGCAACTTGCAGCATCATCAGGAATGATAACAAGCCATAGATCATAAATGTGTGAATGGAATAAATATATTTGTATTCCCGTGCTGGTAATCTTTATAACAAGTGCTGTTCCAAGCAAATAGTTAGTAACTACATGATTCATTCAGTATAATGAAATGCTCTTTTGGGCATGCCACTTGTGCATAAGTAGCGTCATTCCGTGTTGTAACAAGTAACAGCAGGTTTAGCACTCTTATATATTCTAGTGAAGGAGTTTTCGGTAACAAACATATGAGACCACACATAATACCATTCAAGTTGATCACAAAGATATTTAATTTACAGAATAACTTCTGTTCGAATGCTCCAAGGAATAGAGGATTAATATTTTCGCCAGTGAAAGAACTTGCAAAAATTTGCAGGACAAGCAAGCTTGATAATCATGTAAATTGATAAGTTCCAGAAATCAGGGGGTAGTAGTGCTTATCTCTAGAGTTGATGCAATCATGTCTTGCACTAAAATTTGGATGCCTTGAATAACAGGGATGTTGATTGGATGTTGAATTAAATATAAAGCTTCAATCCAGTTTTGATAAGGCTGCAAATGTAAACAAGGGTGAAAGTAGCATTATTTCTGATTTCATGCCCATGGAGTCTGATCCACGGAATTAGTCATATTCCAGTGCTAACAATTTTGCTAAGATGCATCGATCTCAAGCAGACGAGCAGTTAGCGAAAATAATGAACAGTATGTCGTAGCTTATGGCATGCAGCATGACCAAAAGTTAATAAGATAGACACAAGCTGTAGCTTGCAACATTGCCAAAGATGAACACACATTTTTTGTAGTACGAATCGACAATATTGCTGCTGCATAAGCCAAACTGTCTAGCATTGAACAGAACCGAGCTTGGGGTTAATAATGCAATTAACAAAGAGCAAAGTGCTTATAGCCCACATAAGAGTAATCATTAATTTGTCATCATTCACTGCTTTGCATAATTAGAAGAATGATTTCAGCATGCGGTAAGGCGAGCAAGTTAAGGTCAAGGTGCAGAAGAACCTCGTTCGATGCTTCCCCGGCCGACCATAGACGATGGATATATTGACCATGGAGCATCGACTGAAAAGGATTATATAGTGCCACCATAACAATTGTCAATCTTGCCTTTGCGCCTTCATGATCCCATAACATAAACAACCATACAACACACAACCCCTAGGTGTCTGGGGCGCGGAGCAGCTAGGCTCCGGCCGCCTAGGGCAGGCTTTTCTTCAGGGGCGAGGACTTAGCGCTAGGGCGTTACTCCAGGCCCTAGACACCTGGGGCGCGGAGCTGCTAGATGCCGGCCGTCTAGGATGTGCTTTCCTTCGGTGGGCGAAGACTTAGCGCTAGGGCATGCCAGCAGCCACTAGGGGCCTATGGCGCGGAGCGGCAAGGTGCTGGCCATATAGGGCGGGCTTTCCTTCGGAAAGGCGAGGACATAGTGCTAGGGCGTGTCTCTAGCCGCTAGGTTTTTAGGGCACGGAGCAGCTAGGCGCCGGCCGCCTACGGCGGGCTTTCCTTCGGTGCGGCGAGGACTTGGCACTAGGGTGTGCCTCCGGTCCCTAGGCGCCCGGGGCGTGGAGCGGGTATGTGTCGGCTGCCTAGAGCGAGCTTTCCTTCAGGGGGGCGTGAACTTAGCACTAGGGCGTGCCTACAGCCCTTACGCGCCTGGGGCCCGAGCAGCTAGTTGCCTGCCGCCTAGGACGGATTTTCCTTCTCGGGGTGAAGACTTAGCACTAGGGCGTGCCTCCAGCCCATGTGCGACTGGGGTGCGGAGCGACAAGGTGCTGGCCGCCTAGGGTGGGCTTTCCTTCGGGGTGTGAGGACTTAGCGCTAGTGCGTGCCTCTAGCCCCTAGGCTCCTGGGGCGCAGAGCGGCTACGTGCCGGCCGCCTAGGGTGGGCTTTCCTTTGGGGAGCGAGGACTTAGCGCTCGGTCGTGCCTCCAGCCTCTAGGCGCCTGGGGCGTGGAGCAGCTAGGCGCCGGCCACCTAGGGCGGGCGTTCCTTAGGGGCGAGAACTTAGCGCTAGGGTGTGCCTCCATCCTCTAGGCGTTTGGGGCGCGGAGCGGCTAGGTGCCGGCCGCCTAGGGCGGGCTTTGGGGGCAAGGACGTAGTGCTAGGGCTTTCCTCCAGCCCTTAGACGCCTGGGGCGCGGAGATGCTTGGTGCCAGCTGTCTAGGGCGGGTTTTCCTTCGGGGGTGAAGACTTAGCTCTAGGGCAGGCTTTCCTTTGGGGGGTGAGGACTTAGCGCTAGTGCGTGCCTCCAACCCCTAAGCACCTAGGGCGTAGAGCGGCTACGTACTAGCTGCCTAGGGCAGGCTTTCCTTCGGCGGGGAGGGGGGGCGAGGACTTAGCGCTTGGTCGTGTCTCCGGCCCTTAGGCACCTGGGGTACGGAGCGGCTAGGCGCCGACCACCTAGGGCGGGCTTTCCTTAGGAAGGCGAGGCCTTAGCGCTACGGTGTGCCTCCAACCTCTAGGCCTGGGGCGCAGAGAATTTAGGTGCCTGCCACGCCACTTAGGGCGGGCTTTCCATCAAGGGGCAAAGACTTTGCGCTAGTGCGTGCCTCCAGCCCCTAGTTGCCTGGGGCGCGGAGCGTCTATGTGCCGGCCGCCTTGGGCGGGCTTTCCTTCAAGGGGGAGGGGCGAGGATTTAGCAATAGGGCGTGCCTCCAGACCCTAGGCGCCTGAGGCGCGGAGCGGCTACGTGACGGATGCCTAGGGCGGGCTTTCCTTCGAGGGGCGAGGACTTAGTGCTAGGGCGTGCCTCTAGCCCCTAGGCGCCTGGTGTGCGGAGCGGCTAGGCCTAGGGCGCGCTTTCCTTCGGGGCGGCGAAGATTTAGCGCTACGGTGTGCCTCTAGCCCCTAGGCGCTTGGGGCGCGAAGCAGCGAGGTGTCGACTGCCTAGGGCGGGCTTTCCTTTTGGGCGGCGAGGACTTAGCACTAGGGCGTGCCCTTGGGGAGCGGAGCGGCTATGTTCTAGCCGCCTAGGGCAGGCTTTCATTTGGGGGGAGGACTTAGCGCTAGGGTGTGCCTCCAGCCCCTAGGCATCTAGGGCGCGGAGCGCCTAGGTGTCGGCCGCTTGTGGCGGGCTTAGCTTCGCGTGGACTTTTCACTAAACGGCTGATCTCCGGCCGCTTCGAGCGGACTTTGCTCCGAACGTCTGACCACCTACCGCGTAGCACGGACTTTGCTCTGAACGGCTGAACGCCGACCGCTTCACATGGACTTTGCTCCGAACGGCGGTGCGCCGGCTGTCGATGGGTGGTTAACTGGAGGTTATCATCGGCAATGAATTTAAATGGGGTTGTGCACTAGATCTGAAACTTGAAGGTAACACAAGATAGAGATTATCCAGGTTCAGACCATCACAGTGGAGGTAATACCCTAATCCTGCGTTCTGTGAATTATGTTGATAATGATTTGATGACCAAAATCCTATATGCCTCTACTGCCCATACCCCTCCCTTTATATAAGGCAAGGGGATAAGGTTACATTATCTTATCTGGTATATGCTACCGAATTCTATTTGTCCAGCACGTATACGCACCGGTATTTACAGATACAAATCTCCTAATCAAATGGAGCTAAACTCTATCCTCGGGACTATCCTTGGCGTCTAAGTTATATGTAGTCCGAGTGGTTTCCATCCTCTTCCAGTCGACTCGGGCCGCCCCCGTTTGTTACCTCATGGGCCTTCTGTGAGGATGCCCGAGGCCCATGTAGTCCAGAGTAGCCCCCGAGTGCTTTGCAATCAAGTCAGATGTCTCACCGACTGGTTCGTCTGATCGTTCCTGTAATCCGAAAGGAGATTGTAAAGAACTCAAGAGATCTTAAGTTAAAATTTTGATCATTGAGCGAAGCAATACCAGAATTAATGGAGGTGCAGCTTGGTATTTAACGTCTAGTTAAGAGGCGAAAGAGGTCCTCAGCGACTGGGAGGGAAACGACGGTAGTAGCTTCGGCTTTTCACCATCAGCGCTGGCATCACCCCCCAGCGATGAACGCGGGTAGAACCCCTTGGAGGCGATGGTCTTCTCCCTCTCCTCTTCCTTGCATGTCACCACCCCGCATGAAGGTGACGAGGGGGGCGATGGCGACAGAGGCGTCGACGATGACGTCTGCGACAGGGAGGACGTGGCTAGCGTGTAGGCATCCCCGCCTTAGCTCTAGAATGGCCCCAGAAGCGGGCGAGCACTGGGCCCACAAAAGGGCCCAGCCTTGCGTGAGCCTCGGTGAACGAGACGAGCGAGGCGTCGTGTGGTGGGTGGGGAGCGGACCTCAGGCGCAGGCCTCCCCGAGACGAGGTCCCTCGGAGGAGAGGCTAGCGCGACCTTGCTCCGGGCCAGGGCCGCCGAGGGAGTGACCGATGCGATGGCGGTGAAGGGTTGAGCTACCTCGCCGTCATTTGCGCCGCGGAATACCAGCCCGTACTGCCGCAACTTCCCCGTTCTGGTGGTGCCGATGCCGTGACCGAGCCTGTTGTAGAAGGGGACACCCATCCCCTACGAATTTGGGACAGGCGAACCATAACAGATGCAGCCGGCCCGAGGGGAGCTTCGCCACCCGAAGGCGAGGCAACTGCGGATCAGAGGGGCGGCAGCCCGAGGGGAGCTTCTCCACCCGAAGACGAGACAACGGTGGATCAATGGGGCGGCGGCCCGAAGGGAGCTTCAACACCACAAGGCAAGGCAACGGCGGATCGGAGGCGGTGGCTCGGAGGAAGTCTTCCCTTTCGAAGGCGGGGCAATATCGGATCAAGGGAACAATGGTTAGAGGGACGCAAAGGAGCGGAGTTTTCTTGGTCGCCAAGAAGCTTGGAGACAACAAGTATAGAAGGCCCCACATGCGCCAGGGATCGTACTGCAACATTTCCGACTCAGCGGAATACTGCAACATTTCTTTATTTTTTAAAGAATAAATGTTTTCGCCTCTATAAATCTTCCTTGCTGCATACTGCAACATTTCCAACTCAGCGGAATACTGTTCCAGAGCTAAGCATCATGCCTACTCCTAATATCCATGGCTTCCTAGTCTGCACAAAAGCTAGGTTAACTAGTGCTAGAAAATCTTGCAGAGTTCCTCTGATGGATTAGTGGCATTCAGGAAAAAGAACCTGCATCAGCCGGGTACCTGGAAATCAGCACTTGAGTTGTCTTGCATCCTAGTGAAACTGGCAATATTACATATGCTGCTTAGCGAATGATTCTATGCCAATACCTATCATAGTGTACACATGACTGATTTTGTGATACATATGATCTGTGAAACAATAACCCACCATGAGATTCATGCTGTTGGCTGCTTATACATACATTCAGTTATCTGCTTATCATTATGGAACATGTTTCAGGGTTAAATAGAATTAATTCAGTCGTGCTTTAAGTTCAAGATGTACCACAAGCACTAAGTATAAAGCGGCTAGCAGTGCTTGGTCTTGCTATTATGGACTTTCAACATTGTCAGTTCGGCAATCTAGGCAAAATGTCAAGAAGGCTGCTAACGTGGCCTCTGGGGAATGAGTATTCAGCAGCTGGCCAAAGCTCCAGTTATATAGGAGTATCACACAAGGTGTGCTCAATCCATCTCCTTCGGTTCCATGATTACCATTTCGAGCATTCTTTGTGCAATATATAAGCTCTGATAGTGGAATGCTTTGATTAGATTATGCTTAGCTCGATGCTGGCTTAGCTTAATTGAAATATTTTACAGAACATGCTCCATTTCTCCATGCCCAGTACTGTATATTGCAATGTTTTGTCCTTCAGTGGTTGAATTTGACCTTTTGGGTACTGCTCATGTGCTCTGCTTCCTTGGGTGTACTGTATGACAGGATTCTTATCGCTAGAATCCTAAAGCTGTTTATGCCAGCTGTACATATATGAGTACATCAACATCTCTCAGCTTAGCCGAAGCATCCCAAGAACGACACTCCAAATATAACAATGAATCCGGTTGCTTTTAGAATTATTGCTCTAGCTGCAACATTGGATTTTATTACTGTAGTAGTGTATTTGAGCAGTGATCTAAGGTTGCATAAAACATTCAAATATGCAAGCGGCATATATATGCTTACTACGTACATTACATCCCCACCTTGCTTAATCATTTTGGTATGCACGTTATATGCTCCCTTCAGTGCCGTAAGAGGAATACAGATTTGCTTAACATTGAAATTTTCGACTAGTTGAAATAAGACGCATCCTTTTGCTCATTATCCTCAGCTGTGCAAAACCTTGCTTGAGTCTGGATGCAAACCATCACTATATTACTTTTGCATGTAACTTATGTGGGCGCGGTTTAGCACTGCTTGGTTGCTTTGATCCCTCTCAGATCAGTTTCAAGCCACCGGTCAATTTTCATAAAGTACTCACAGTGATCCAAACCTTGTTCAAAGTATATTGCGATGTCGTGGTTCGCATGTTGTTACTTATCAACTAACAATGGGTCTTTATGATATGTGTCACATCTCTTTAATAAAAATCAGTATCTCCAGCTCCAAATTACTGCAGAGTTGCTAATATGGGTGCTTTTTTGAGCATTAGTTAAATCCCCTTCGCAAGCTTGGGAGTTAAATCCCCTTCGCAAGCTTGGGAGGTCCACGGATTTCACATCCAATCCGCGAGTTTTTTTTTCCTTTCCTTTTCGGCAAAACCCCAAATCTCTTCTCCCCTTTCTCCCATCCCAACGGAAAATCAAGGGAGAGCGATGGATCTCTGGGAAGCCACTTGCGCCAAGGAGCACGCTCGCGTCGCCGCCGCCATAGCCGCTACAGCTGCCGAATGGCAACGCTGGCGAAGGGATTACGTGGAGCAAACGGCCCAGAGAGCTATCAGGGTTTTGATCAACGGCCATCCGCGACTCTTCGTATCACGCACCCCTCTGAAGGATGCGCTCGTCTCCTCCATTCTTGATGTGGGGTGGTCATCGGAATAGTCCCCTTTTTCTTTTGCTTCTCCGTGAGCCAGCAACGAGCCCTAGCTCACTGTGCTGCGCTGCGAAAAATATGTAATCCGGCCTAAGAGCCATTAATGGAAAATCATTTGGATGTTATGTGAAATCCCCTATATTGATCTTCTGTCTTTAATTGATAATCAACGAATTCCCAGTCGTCTTCGTCTTCACCCGAGTAGTTAGAGCTACGCGCTCCCAGACCGACATCCAGCGCTTCAGCAAACCTCTAGGGAAAAAGCACTCGGCCACCCGAGTGGTTACCCGAGCCTTCGCAAAGAGGCCGCATCCAGCGCCAGACAAAGCCCGACCCAGAATGTGCAACGTAGCCCGCTATCATATATTAGGAACAGGGAAATGGAGTTAGTTCGTCCCGCCCATTTTTCGCGCCAGCCTTTTCGCCTTTTCCAACTAATTCCACCACCGCTAGGGTTCTCCTTCCTCGCGTTCTCCGCCGCCTCCCTCCACCCCAAAAGCAACCAAGAGCTCCAAAGAGTGGATGAAATCCATTAGCACCGATCGGAGGCTGCAGAAACTTGTCTCCGCCGGCGTGCTCCCCTTGGAAGAGCTGATCTCATGGCGCGCCGCCGCCGGTGAGTCCTCCCCCACCCCTCTCTCCGACGAGGTGGTAGTTTTCGAGTCCTTCTTCCTCCGCGGCTTCGGCCTTCCCTGTTCTCCTTTCTTTCGAGGATTATTGCGTTTCTATGGGATTGAGGTTACTCACCTTAACCCCAATTCGATTTTTCAAATCGCGGTCTTCATTCATATCTATGAGGCGTATCTCAGAATCGCCCCTCACTTTGATCTCTTCAGAAGCCTTTTCGTCGTCAAGTCCTTCCCCAACAAAAATTCACCCAGAGCCACAGGTGGCGCGGGATTTCAGCTGCGGGAAGGGGCCAAGAAATTTTACTTTGATTTTTTCATGAAAATTTCAAACAAGGGCTAGAATTCCGAATGGTTTTACTATGCCAATCTTCCCCTAGCCCTTCCTTCATTTTCCGGAGAGTGCCCCACGATCAGTCCCTCCTGGTCCTCTCTCCTCGCTGAAAGCGAAGGGAGCCATGTCAAGGAGCTGCTTATCCTCATCGGCAGAACGAAGTCCGCTGGGCTGACCGGCATCGGTGTAGTCATGAACTACATTGTCCGCCGTGTCCAACCTATCAAGGAGAGGGTGTACCTCGGGTACGAGTACTCGGGAGTGCAGGACGCCACCCAGGAAACCGAAGATCCAATCTCACACAAGGATTTGATCTCCCGAGTGACTGAGCTCTTCACCCGGGCTTGATAATAGAGAACAAGGATTGTCCGGCCGCATACCGTCTGTCGAATCCTCCTCCAGCGGTAAGCAGAAAAATTCCTCTCGACCTTTATTGTGGTTTCAAGAAATATATCACGATTGATCTGATTTAATCTTTGCGCAGGGACGCGGCGCATTCTTCTCCACATATCCAGTCCCCGAAGCTCCCAGCCATAAGGAGGCACCGCCTAAGCATCGTGCAGAGGACTCGGCTGATGCCCCTCCACCCAAGAAGGGCAAGGGAGTTGTCCTGAGGGACTCGGACGAAGATGATGATGAGGATAACGTCCCACTCCTGCGTCGTCGTCGCCCAGCTCCGGAGCCTAGCCTAGCTCCTACCAGACGATCGCCAAGCCCTCCGACTCCTCCAGCCGCCAGCCCAGAGGCCACACCAGAGGCTAAAAGGCGTTCCGGCTCCGCTCCGAGTGGTCAATCCGCTTGGGTTGGAACCAAATTTGTTCCGTCGCGAAAGTATTGAAACCAAAGTCTCTGAAATCTTCAAAAACTTGTAGGAAACCCGTCTTGAGCGCCATGCCAGGCAAGCGCAGCACCAAGACGCCAGCTCCCGCTCCATCTAAATTTGACCACCAAGCGGAGCCCAGTCCATCTGAAGATCCAACTCAGCATGCAGCACCTCAACCTACTTCCCCACCACCATCTGCAGATCACCGATCCTCATTGGCAAAGGGTAAAATCCCAGCCCCGGCTCCGAAAAGCTCAGAGCCAAAAATCGAGGAGATTCCTCGCCCTTCTGCGAGCGCCAATCCTCCTCCCCTCCGAGTGAAATGGAGGAAAGAGATGGAAGGCTATGAAGTCGATGATGAGCAGGAAGATGAAGAATGGGAGGTGATGCTAAACATGTCAAAATTCAGTACCGATATATTTGAAGTAAGATCTCTTCATGTCTTGAATTCTCATTCAACATAACTGAATCCGACTAATTTTCCCTCCTGTCTCCATGCAGTGCATGCGCAAGAGATCAAAACAGAAGTCCATGTGCTTGCGAAGAGCAGTAGGTGAGCTGAAATCTCGTGACAAGTTCGAAAATGCACTCTACGTGCTCAAATCCCAGTACCGCGGCGAGATCGAGGAGCTTCGAAGAGAAGTTACTGAAGTCCGACTCCGCCACGTAGAAGAAGCCAATACCATCCAAGGTGAGCATTCTCGAGTAATAATAAACTCCCATGAAATTGTGGAATACTCCTTTGAGATTAATTCTTCACTTGTACCTTTGTACAAAGCTTTGAGGGAAAATCAGCAGGTGATGGAGGTGAGGTAGAAGGCCATGGAGGGAGATGTCTTCCTGGCCAACACCCAAGCCGACAGATCGGCCAAGGAGCTGGAGGGTAACTTTCTATCTCTGGCTCTCCCTGACTCAAATCCACTGAAGCCCGACTGATTGATGATATCCGACTGGTTTTGCAGCCTATCAATAGAAGACAAAGGCGCAATTCCATGTCTTCGATGAAAGAGTGAAATCTGCTAATAAGCTCCGGGACCGCGCTCTGAAGGCGACGGCTATAG
Organism: Raddia distichophylla; assembly: GCA_005191435.1. Lineage (NCBI taxonomy): Eukaryota > Viridiplantae > Streptophyta > Magnoliopsida > Poales > Poaceae > Raddia > Raddia distichophylla. The sequence continues at coordinate 5,553,809 of SPJY01015242.1, read as the reverse complement.
CACTCCAGTACCTTTATCCTGAAGACGAGCTGCCGTTAGATGCCGAGATCTTCATAGCGCGCCTTGAAGACATTCCCGCACAGATCAAGGTTCTCGCGAGGGAGGCAGCAGCAACTGGCATCAGCCAAGCTTTGGCTATTACCAAGTCGAACTATCCCAACAAGGACCTCAAAGCTGTGCGAGAGGGATTTGCTTGTAACGAAGAGGAGGCCTCCGCTTTTATGAAAGAAGTTCGTGATATCTCTGCCTCGATAGTTAAAGTTTTAGTTCTGTAGATGACTTGACTCCAAAATATTCAATTGATCCCCAATGTAGCTTGATCTTTAATTTATCTGAGCATGCGATTTATCCTTTTTTGTGTAACGCTTCTGCCGAGTAGTCCAGCCCCCGAGTGCTAGGAATAAGCACTTGGCCTTCTCCCTATGCACATACCAGGTGGCTAAACATTGTCTCTAGCAAGAATGAGCGCCACTACTCAAGAATTTTCATAATACCCAAATTCGATCAACACATGTAAAGAGAAAACAATTTTATTGATAAGATAGGGTGCGGTTGACTCCGCACACTATTTAGTGTAGCCCCCGACTTACTGCTTAGTCGTTTACAGCTAAGCAGCAAGTCAAACAAGGGACAAATTACACAATACTTGAATATAAGATTTAAGAATAACAACGACGTAGCTGCTCGATGTTCCATGTATTAGACACGTCTGATCTGTCTTCTCGCTTCAGCCGATAAGCCCCCAGGCGTGTCACCTTATCAATCACATAGGGGCCTTTCCAAAGTGGGGAGAGTTTATGCTCGTGCTTCTGATTCCTTCGGAGGACCAGATCTCCTTTAGAGAACGGACGGCCCCGTACGTTGCGCTGGTGATAACGACGCATGCCCTGTTGGTACTTAGCCGAGTGGATCATTGCTGCTTCCCCGAACTCCTCGAGCCTGTCGAGGTCTTCTATTCTTCCTTCGTCTGACTGGTTGCTGTGGTAGTTGCACACTCGTGGAGAGTGGAACATCAATTCAGTCGGGAGGACTGCTTCCGAGCCGTAGACTAGGAAAAAGGATGTCTGCCCGATCGCTCGATTTGGGGTTGTTCTGAGCTCCCAGAGAACCGAAGGCAACTCCTTTAACCAGCGCGTGGCATATGGCTTTAGACGATCGAAGATCCCGCTTTGAGTCCTTGTAGAATTAATCCGTTGGCACGTTCGACCTTCCCGTTGCCCCTTGGATGAGCCACTGAGGCGAAGCAGATTTTGATGCCCAGCTCCTCGTCCCAGGCTGGAATTCGCTGCTCTTGAACAACGATGTCCTGGAAGAACTCGCACGCCTTGGCAGTGGTGATATCAGCAACCGGCTTGACTTCAATCCACTTTGTAAACTTGTCGATGGCGACGAAGAGGTGAGTGAATCCACCTTGCGCTCACTTGAGGGGCCCCACCATGAATTTGCCTGGCAAAAAACTGGCAAACTTTGCATCTGCGTACTATATCTTCCGCATCCGTTCCACCACCAGCGCACTGCTGACTACATGAGTCGTGGCGCCGATGTAAAGTAGGAGGGGCTCCTAGGGCATGGGCGGAACCAATACCAATGGCGTAGTGAGGAATTTCTTGAAGTCTTCGAAGGCTTCTTGTGCTTCCACCGTCCACTGAAATCCATCTCGGCGTAGGAGTTTAAAGAATGGCATGCCGCGCTCCCCGAGTCGGGAAACGAATCGGCTAAGTGCCATAATGCAACCAGTGAGCTTCTACACATCCTTCTGACTAGTTGGAGGCTTCATCTTCATGATGGCGCTGACCTTTTCTGGGTTGGCTTCAATCCCCCGATGAGATACGATAGATCCGAGTAGTTTATCGGATGGAATCTGGAAAACACACTTATCAGGATTCAACTTCATCCGATATGCCCTTAGGCTCTCGAAAGTTTTGGTCAAATATGTTATGAGATTGGACTTTGCTAGTGTCTTCATGATGATGTCGTCGACGTTGGCCTCCACGTTGCGGCCGAGCTGAGTGTGAAAACACCGCTGTATGGTGCGCTGATAAGTCGCACCAGCGTTTTTAGCCCGAACGACATTGTGATATAGCAGAAAGTACCAAAAGACTTGATGCAATCTTCCTCCTTAGACTAATCTGATGATAGCCTGAGTAAGCGTCCAGAAAGATTAGGAGCTCACACCCGGCGGTGAAATCCACCACTAGGTCGATGCGGGGAAGCCCAGAAGGATCCTTGGGGCAAGCTTTGTTGAGGTCAGTATAGTCGACGCACATTCGCCATGTCTTGTTCTTCTTCTGCACCACGATCGGGTTGGCTAACCACTCGGGGTGGTACACTTCTTTGATGAACCGTGCCGCCAGCAACTTTGTGATCTCTTCCCGAATGGCGTCCTTCCGATCCGATGCAAATCTTCTCAGGCGCTGCTTGATTGGCCGCGCCTTTTCATCGACGTGGAGAGAGTGCTCGATCACCTCCTTCTGAACACCAGGCATGTCCGAAGGCTTCCAAGCGAACATGTCCTGATTTGCCCGGAGGAAAGTGATGAGAGCGTCTTCCTATTTGCTATCGAGCCCTGTCCCGATCACGGCTGTTTTGGCCAAGTCAGACGAGTCCAATAGTATCTTCTTGGTTTCTTCGGCTGCTTGGATGGAAGTCTTGGCCTGCTTTTTTGCGGGTATATCTCCTTCCTCCTGAAGGGACGCAACCTGTTGTCAAATCCTTTCCATCTCGGCTGACGTATCCAGTGCCTGTGCCATCTCGCAGCTTTCATTGTCGCAGACAAGCGATTGCTTGTCGTCGCCAGGGATGGTGATTACCCCCATTAGGTCCCGGCATCTTCATGACGAGATAAGTATAGTTAGGGACGGCCATGAACTTGGCGATCCCTGGCCTTCCCAAGATGGCATGATATGCTGTCTCGAAATCGGCCAGTTCAAAACTGAGACCTCCTTGGTCCGATAATTGTCTTTGGTCCCAAACGTGACAGGCAGCGAGACCTGCCCGAGTGGTATCGCAGACGTTCCGGGGATCACACCAAGGAAAGGAGATGACCGTTGCCGTAGCTCAGAGCGAGGAATCTTCATCTCATCCAGAGTCTTGATGAAGAGGACCGGAACTAGACCCTCTTCAATTTGTTTCCTTGAACGACCGGATTCAGCACCCGAGGGTATCTCCCAGGGAAGGCGATCCGGTCCGGGTGGTCTGATCGATCAAAGGTGATGGGTACCTCTGACGAGCGCAGATACTTTGGGACCTCGGGCATAATTGCGTTGACCTCCCGAGTGGTAAGTTTCTTCTACCACTTGCACTCATACACATTCGAGTCCCCGAATATGTAGTTGATCTCGCGCTCGGCGTCTTGGTAGTCTCCATCGGGCTTCTTGCCGTGTCCTCCCTTAGCCGCTGGCTGCTTCGTGTTGTCGGTGAACTTCTGGAGAATGAGGCAGTCCTTGGCAGCATGTTTTCCACGTGTGAAAGGAACATACCGCTTCCATAACCTTGTTGTAGTCGTTGTCGCTGGGGGCTTTGGTCGATAACGCTCCATGTTGGCGACCATGTCGTCCCCTTTGTGCTTCTTATCCTTGGGTTTGCACTGTTCATCGTTTGGCTTCTTCTTGTGGCCTCCGTCATTGCCACCATGATGGTTCATGATGGCCACCTCGGCGTTGGCTTTCTGGTCCGCCAATGTGAACATCGCCTTGAGATTACGTGGGGTGTCCCGAGTCATCTGCCTGATTAACTCCTCGGATTTTCATCCGGCGAAGAAGGCGTCGATGACTGTTTGCTCCGAAACATCCCGAATCTCGTTCTTCTTCTTGGTGAAGCGCTTGATAAACTCAGGGAGAGTCTCATTCTTGCGCCGGTGTAACTGTCCGATCTCCTATCTCCCAGCGGGCCTTTCATAGGTCTCCCCTCTCCTCAGCGGCGCGGCTGGGGACGTGCCGACGACGCGGCCGGCGTGGAAACACGAGCGTGGCTCCGATCCCCTTCCAGCCTCCCTCGGCGCGGCGAAGAGAGATTTGGCTCCGGTCCCCACTCCTCAGCACTCCTTGCTCAGCGCGACGACGAATGTGGCTTCGGTCTCCGCTCCTTCCTTAGCAAGTGTGGCGAGTGAGGTCCCTTAGCTCTCAGTGCGGCGACGAGAAGACGACGGTGGACGCGGCAGGGCGGCAGTGGATTTTTGTGACCGGAGAAATTAATGCACCAATTATCGGAGCCCAATATCAGTCCCGGTTGGTAACACCAACCGGGCCTTTTGTGACTGGAGAAATACGCGCCAATTATCGGAGGCCAGTATCAGTCCCGGTTGGTAACACCAACCAGGACTGATACTCCCCTGCTGCCATCTGTCGTACGAGGCAATCAATTAGTCCCGGTTGGTGGTACCAACCGGGCCTGAAAAGTGCCCTGCGGCCTCGCTGCCCTTGAACCAGGACTGAAGTTAATCTCAGTCCCGGTTTATAGTTAACCTGGACTGATGTGCCGGGATAGAAGGCCCGTTCCCTAGTAGTGCCAGTGTCACCTATGCTATTTAAACCAGTACTTATGCTGAATTGAGTTAAATAGAAAGAAAGAGAAATGGCACGAGGTGTGTGTGCCACAAGTTCTTGTGTGTTCTCCTGTGTGTTTATACCAGCGAGCTGAGTGTTGTTTCTTTAGCAAGTGAGTGCTCAAAGCCTACGTTTGGTATCAGAGCCATATATCCTGCGGCTATGGCGAACGATAGTAGCGTTGATGATAAGGTGTTGAGAACACCACCGGCGCTACCACATCCTAGGGCGTGCACCGATGATAATGCCGGCGACAGCGGCATCGACCTACCATTGGTAGCTACGACCAAAGAGAGAGTCGTGTCCTTCTAGTATCCAATGCTCTCTAAGAGCAACTTTGCTGCTTGGGCAATAAAAGTGAAGGTGTATATGAAGGCACAAGGCGTATGGAAAGCTGTCGAGCTCGGTGTCACCGACACTTGCTTCGACCAGATGGCACTAGCGGCCATCTACCAAGGGATCCCCGAAAGATGCTCTTCATGTTGATGGAGAAGACGGCAAAAAAGCATGGGAGGCGCTGAAAAGCATATATATTGGTGCTGACCGTGTTAAGGAGGCGCGTGTGTCATGTGCACCGGATTTTGTTCCCTTCTTCGGCTCAGCACACGACAGGCGAGCAAGGCCCCAAGCACCACGGGTGAGCACGCCACGCGGCGGCTCGGCGCACGGTGGGCGAGCAAGGCCTCAGGCGTCCCGAGCGAGCACGCCACGCATCGGCTGGGAGAACGGTGGGCGAGCAAGGCCCTAGGCGCCGAGGGCGAGCACGCCACGTGGTGAATCAGGGTTGAGATGGTAACCCCGGCGGATGGTGCCCTGCCAACGGGTGGGTTCGGGCCCCATTTGACAAGCACGCCTGAGGGAAGGTGGAAGCTTATCATAGAAGGCCCGTATGCACTCATCATATCGGAGGCATTAAATGTGGCGATTCGACGTGGGAGGCAGAAGATGATGATTGTGGTGAATGTGGTTCTGTTCGATACACTGCGGCGGTCATTCTGTCACTATGCCGCCGCAGGTCTGACGTGCACCAGTGTCAGACAGCTCTTCTGTCCAGTCCACAATCAGTGATAGGCAGGAGCAGGTGAAGCAATCGGGCTTAGCAAGGGCGAAAAATGGGATGCATAATGATACGACCCAATTAATGTACTCTCTCTCTCTCTCGGTCGTTCTAGGCAATATAAAAAGGGCGATCCGGATGAGAGAGGGGGTTGGATCTCTGATTCACACAAGCTTTGTACGCTCTCCAGCGAGAGCACACACACCTTCCAATCCAACAAATCAAGCAGCTAGTAGGACTATTACCCACTTTGGCGGTGTGAACCTAGGTAAATCTGGTGTCCCCCTATATGTGCTCGATCAAACAAACTAGTTAGCAAAAATCCCCTCCAGACGAACAAAATTCACAAAATTTGTCAGGTGAAAAACCACCGACAGCGTGCACAAACCCTCAAAAGTGCATTCAAGGGTTTGTGCATGAAGTATATGGATCGAGTCAGTGAATGCCTTCGCCATGAGATTGATGACTCTCGTCAATCAAATCCGTGGCCTTGGCGACAAGATGGAGGAGAGATATATCGCACAAAAACTTTTCCAAGCTGTTTCGAACAAGTACTTGCAGATTGTATCAATTATCGAACAATTTAGGGATATGAAGACGATGACGGTGGCAGAAATAGTCGGGCGTCTCAAGGTGTACGAGAAGCTTGTGCGCGTCCATAACACTGACACCGACATTGATGATGGGCACCTTCTTCTCACTCGTCCCCAATGGGAGTCTAGATACAAGAACAAGGAAAATGGTCCGAGCTTTGGGAATAAGAAAAACACTAGTTTTTGATATGTCGAAGGTGCAATGCTACAACTGTCAAGAGTATTGCCACTTTGCTAAAGAGTGCCGTAAGATGAAGGAGGAAGCACTTGTCGCTTATGCGGATAAAGAGCCAACGTTACTTTGAAAATCATGTGGAGGTGCATCAATAAAAGCAAAAAGATTAAGAGGTGATTGGTAAGAATTAATCTTGTTGTGAAGAGTGTTCTTGTGACAGTCGCCTACCAGCCGCCACACGTTCGTAGATGGTTGGGCCCGCAGGAGGCGCGGTGTAATATCCCCATTTTCAAAACCCTAAAAGGCATGGCATCTTATATTTCATGTGCATGGATTTGTAAAATATTTATTTTGAAAATGTGCGTGTTAATTTCTAAAAACTAAATTCAATATTTTAAATTTTAAAATAATTATTGCAAATGTCTAAGTCATATTTTGGTAAGGATAAATAATTTGAAATTTTAAATTTTAAAATAAGTATTTTCAAAAACCAAAAGAATATTTTGGTAATTAATATTTTAGTTTGATATGAAGAATGTTTTGTATTAAATTTTAAAATAATATTTTGTGTTTCAAAATAATTATTAAAAATCTATATATGATTATTAATACTTTGATTTCAGGTTTAGGAAAATACAAATAATTTAAATCTAACTTTGAAAATATTTTATTATTTTGGCAAAATTTGATGTAATCAATTTGTATTTGAATTCAACCTCAATAATTTATAAATTATTTTCAAAAATATATTTCATGGCAGTGGGCCCCGCCCCTCCCCTTCCCTTTTTCTTTTTCTATTTCTCTTTTCCCTCTTCTTTTTCTCCTTTTCCTTTTTCTTTTTCTTTTTCTACTTTTCCTTTCCTTTTCTTCCTCCTTGTCTTCTTGCTCCGGCCAATGCCATGGCGCCACCTCCCTTGCCACGCTCCGCTCCGGCCCGCTCGCCGCCGGCCACGTTTTCCCTCTCCAGAAGCTCGCCGATGCTGATGGGACCCACCTCCTTGCGCAACTTGCCGCCATGGCAGCAACTGTCGTACGCTCATCGACGTGCTGTTTGCACCATGGGACGCAGTAAAGCCAGGGCCGAAGGCACAAGTGGTTGTACGGTATGGTTTGGTCTAGCAATACACAAGCTTTAGTCCTTATTAGAGGAGCCCGTCTCATCCCCACCACAATCCTAGAAACATCTCCTGCCGGGACTCCCCTAAATCTTCCACACTATTTTTAGTTATTTAGGTTTAACCAAAAATACCATCACGAAGCATACGCCTCACCAAGGCTCATTTTGTAATGAATCCCAAATGTAGTCCAACAAATCTAGTCAAGGATAAGCTAGGAAATAACAACAGCCTCCCAAAAGAGGCTAAGACACATTAATAGAAGACTAATGCATATAGGGACTCACACCCTGGTCTAAATGTATGCAACAATTCATACAGAATAAACAATAGTTCATACGATAAAATTAGGGCGCAAACATGTAACTATGCTTGCCTTCGAAGAATTCCGCGCTTTGCGGGTCCAACACCGGCTCCGGGCAGCACTCCGAACAACAGTCGCAATCACCGTACAAAGAAATTAATTATAAAATATATAGAAAATTCTAGGATAAAAATGTAATTTTTAGGCTCCAAAATCATCTAATTTAGAGTTACGGAGCTCCCTAAACAATTCGAAGATGTTTCGGCCTAAATAGGAAATTCCAGGAAAAAGAAAAACCCGTTTAACGCTAATTTGGGCCGAACCGACGGAACCGGCCCAATTCCCACGCACGAGGGCGCGGCCCAGTCAGCCAAGGGTGGCCTGGTCCGGCGCCCACTGGTCAGTGTCGCCCAGCGGCTGACAAGCGGGGCCCACAGAACAGGGGCGACGAGGTGGGCACTGGCGTGGCGTTGACATGGCGGACACGTGGCACCGTGGGCAGTGTGGGTGCTGACGTGGCACGACACATGGCAGCTAATGTGGCATGCCACGTGGCAGAGAGGCTCGGCTACAGGTGACGTGGCAAGGCACTTGGGATGACACGTGTCACACCATGTGGCTGGTGACTGACGCAGCTCTGGGGGCCCACAGGTCAGCGGCTGCGGCGTGATTATTGTACGTGCGCGCGGCACGTGGCCCTATGCGTCGTGCTCAGGATGGTGCGTGGACTGCTACGACTGACGCGCGGGGCCCATGGCTTGACCGAGCCCGCGTGTAAGCGACTGTGGCTAGGACCGGCCTGGGTGAAACAAGGCAGCACCGGCATCAGCGACGGGTCCCACGGGACACGCGTCGCGTTCCTATTGGGCGGCGGCGACGGAGCGGTCGAGGACGCCGACAGTGACGGGTCCCATGCGGACACGTGTCTAGGCGGGATTGGGCGAGGGTGGCGGTGCTGTCGAGGCGGTTATGGCATGCGGGCGTTACACGGACACGCGTCTATGCATGATTTGCGACGTCCCCAGCGCGTACGCGGTTTCTGGGGCTCAGCTGGGATGGGCGTCTCGCGGCGACTAGGGCGACGTGGCAACACCCGGTTGGCCCTGGATTTTCCGCCGGCGGCGCGGACGCCAATGATCGCCGGCGGCCGTGGATCTCCCTAAGTACAGCGAGCTCTACCGGGCAAAAAACAACACCATATGCATTTTGACCGTCTCGACGAGATCTATCTAATGGTGCCATCTACACATCGATTTGACGATGGGAAAATGGCGTTTACCTTAGAAACGTCCTCGGGAAGGGTAATCTTGAGCTGTAGATTTAGGGTTTGTGGTGGGAGTGGAGTGGCCGGTGGGAAACAGTAGGAGAGGTGTGTTGACGGTCCTTATTTGTAAAATTTTGTATGCTTTTGACCGTCAACATATCTACAAAATAAAGTAATTCAAACTACATTGAGACTAACACTAACGAGTTCCACAAGTTTTGGTGTAGTCTCATGTTTTGCAGGCATACACCAGAAAAGACGATTTATCAGCCGTATGCAAATTGGACGAAATATGGAGTTCAAATTAAACATATTTTGAAAAGTCATCAAATGGCAAAATGGACAGCACCATGATGAAGAGCTCGTCGAGATGATCTAAACGCATATATAATTTGCTATATTTGGACTTCGGATGAGGGAGAAATGAGCTTCGAAAGACGACGGACCAGACCGGACCCAAACCCTGGGCCGGCCGACCCAAGCTAGGTCGGCCGGTCCATTCTTTTGGCCAATTTTCCTCCGTTTCTTCCCCACAAGCCAAACAACACACCTAGAGGCCATCCCAACCGTCCATGCAAGTCGGTTTGATCCAGAAACATGGATTGCCTCACAAGAATGCATAGGATTCTAAAGAAACCCAATGCTACCGGTCTCCAACTGCCAAACTGACTTGGGAAGATGATCTACACAGTTGATGAAGCATTCCATGCAAAATTGGCGGCCAGATGAAGAAAAAGGTGGGCCGGCCGACCCACCTAGGCCGGCCGACCCACCCCCGGGCTCGCCTTGGATTCTCCTTCGGAGGGGGGCTAGGTGACACTTGTCCCAACACGTGGCACTTGCTCACTCGCTCCGGCACACTATAAAAGGAGGTGTTCACCCTCATTTGTGATCATGGAGAAGTGGGGAAGAGAAGAAAGCAGCTCTATGCTGTCCACTTAGAAATGTAGAAGTAGGGAGAGAGGAGAGTTGAGTGTTGGGGAGAAGCCGGAGGTGTCGGCTCTCTTCCACCTCGTGCTCAGGAGCCGACTCGGGTGCGAGTTCAACTTCGCTCTTATGTCCGGTAACACTTAGCTCAATTCTTTATCTAATAAAGCAAAGTTCTTTCGTATACTTGTTACTCTGTTGGTATTAGGCCCGTACTATTCTTGAGTGCTAAGATCTTTGTGCTTAATTGTCCACCTAGAGATTAGTATAAGAGGTAGTAGGGGTGCGTATCGAAGTAACGTTCTTGGTACGTATTACTGCTAGGTACAAACGTGGTGTTTGGACTAGTTAGTAGCCGGTAGGCACCTGCTTCAACGGACGTGTGGTAGGTAATAGGTGGTGACAGCCCTATTATCCGGCTTAGACTTTGTGAAATCCGCCCCGTTAGTTGCAGACCAGTTGAGCCAAATCAGGACGATCATAATCATTCGGGATTCCAATTCAGGATAGCGGGTGGTAGTGAGTGCCTGAGCTCCGATACAGAGTAGCAATTGTGTGTCAGTAATTTTGTATCTTTGGCTAAGTAAGAAACTGTAGAGCCTCTCAACCCGAAATATCTTATCCCACTCCCATCATTACTGTCGTTACCACTATTATCCATCCGGCCAAGTTAGATTCTAGACTAAAACACTTCTCGTTCCTCGTGGAAACCGATACCTTGGAATACTCCCGGGTGAAAGCTACAGTGATATCCATGTGCTTGCGGATTAATTCCAAAAGGCATAAGAATTGCCAACAAGGGGTTTATAGGGTGCTGGGCGCAGGGGGTCCTTTGGCCTCCTCTTCATGGGCTAAAAGTGCTAATCCACGTGTTATTGGCCCTAATTACATGCTAATCCGGCCCATGAGCATCTAATCCGATATTTGCTATAAAATAGAAAGTTGTACCTTGATTTCATTTGGAAAAATATTGGGACACCTAATAAATTTTTATTAGGATGTCACACTTCTAATCAGCACAGAGCAAGTTCTTCGTGTTTCTAGGAACCTACTTCCACTTCACTATACTAATGGGCACGTGGTCCCTAACATGAATGCCGCATGCAAAATTGAACGGCACAATCGTAGCGGCGGGTGCAATAGGTGCACCATCCTCACCGAATTCATTGACCACGTGTCTTGCCCTTGACTTCTTGCTTTGACCTCGCAAATGTGATTGTCTGCTCGGTTGACCAGTCTGAAAGTATAGTATAACCATGAAATATTCAGGATATTTTCTATGCATGATAGCAGAACCGATGACATATGCATCCGTAATATGTACCTTTGAGGATTGATTGGCCTCGTCGGGCTCTGCGGTTTCGTCTAGCTTTGCAGCCTTGACGGCGTCATCCAAGAGGGGTTCGTGCTCCCCCAAATAATAGGAATCATATCTCGCAAAAAAAAAATAGCAAGACGTCAACAGCATCATAACCATAGCCATCGATGGTTGTTTCTAACTCTAGATGAAGGCATTAAAAATAATGAACAACGAACAGAGGTAAAAATTCGACATTTTGGTTGTTATTAGCTAGTGTTGTATCATCGTCATGCTAATGTTGAAAAATAGATTCACACAACAAAATAGTTACACACAACAAAATATCATTATTCACACAATAATTCGACTAGTTTCTCTTGTAAAAATTCGACTAGCTCCTAATGTAGAAAATAAATAATAAGTAAACAATTAATATCATGATTCACTCAACAAAATAGTTCCACACAATATATTCAACTTTTACAAAATGCAACAACATATCGGTAACTAAATTAATGCAATAGCAGATAGGTAATGAAAAATAATGCAACTTGCACATCACTAACATAAATTAATGGAACGGCAAATCGACAATTAAAATTAATGCAACAGTAGATCAGTAATGGTTAAGATAATCACAAAAATTTATTGAAAATTTTACAATAATACATAAGTAACAAGCAAGTTAGCAACATGTGAATCTCGGGGGGCCGCAGTCAAGGAAGAGGAGCTCAGGGACATCGCCCGCGTGCGGGTGGTGGCTGCTGAGGAGGAGGAGGAGGAGCTCGGGGACGTCGCCGGCACGCGGGGGATTTCTGCCGAGGATGAGGAGATCAGGATGTCGCCGGCATAAGGAGGGTCGTCAATGGAGCTAGGGGACGGTGGCACGAGGGGGTCTTTGCCGGCTTGAGGGGGTGTTGTTGCCGGCGGTCTAGGACTGCGGCACGTAGCGGGTCGTCGGCGCTAGGGTTGGAGAAAAGTTAGGCGCAGAGTGAGATTTGAGGGTGAGAGGGACAGCCTCGCGCGCTTCTCAATATAACTAGGAGGCCTTCAGTCCCGGTTAGTAACGTCAACGGGGATTATTGCGGGAACTATACCGGTTCATGTTACCAACTGGTATTAATAAAGCCCCCACACACGCGCGCGAAAGTTATGTGGAAAACTGTAAGTCTCGCGAAAAAAAGTAGTTTGCATGCAGGGGCGCAGCCGGGACTCGAACCCGCAACCTGCGGGTGAGCGCCCAACTCGCCTCGCGCTGCTATACAGTGTGACCAAATTTCGTTATCTACACATTTGGGACAAAATTGTTTTTGACACATAGCCGGAAATTGTTTCTAACTCCCTAAGTGTCACTGCCATGTGGGACCCGGATTTGGCCACATGTTATCTTCTTCCGGCTGCTCCCGTGCGCCTGACAGGCCTCCTCCCTCTTGTATATACTTTCCTCTCATCCCCTGCCTCTGCATCCAGATTTTGTATAAACTTTAGGCAAAACATAGCTTGCTTCATTTTATCGATATTTCTTCATATATAAACTTATTTGATTTCTTTTTTTTTGATTTTGCATCGGTATCTTCCCCTGCACCGCTTTACCTTCTCATTGAAATTCTCATTTTATTGAATTCTCATTGGAATTTTGTAGGTCAATGGAATTTGTAGTTCATCGGATATTTGTAGTTCACACTGGTGAAGGTGTGTGTTTAATGGCACCCTTCTGCCTTCCCAAGCTCCAGCGCTATATCTTCTCCCCCCTTCACTGCTCCAGACCCATTCTCGTCGGATCTCCTCCCCCATTCTCTCCTTCTCTCCTCCCGTCTCTCACATGACCTGCCAGATGGGATCGACGCCGCCGCCGCCGCCGCCCCCGTGAGTCACTGCGCTGCCGGCACACGTAGGTCAGCTGGCCATCTCGGAGCAGTTCATGGAGCTGGTCACACTCGATGGCCCCCTCCCTGCCTTCCCACCAACACTAACACTGGCGCCAAGCACCTGGGAGGAGATGGACGAGGTATTGCCACCGTGCCGGGCAGGGGAAGAAGGGCCTGCCTGGGTTAGGCACGTCTGGACGATATCGAATTTGCCCGCCTCTGGATTCGACTTCAACAGCGAAGACTGGTGGTGCCCCTGCTGGGAGGAGCATCGTCGAGAAGACTATGCCTCAGACGAGGATTAGTCCGCCGGTAATGCCACCGCCATCCTAATATATAGTTAATTATATTATGTAATGTAAATTATTGGAACTTTGTCCCTAATGTCGTTCCTTATATTATGCAATAGAAATTTAGAAACATTGCCTCTAATGTAGTTCCTTAATATAATATTGATATATTCATGTTTATAATTATGCTATGTGCGTCTTCTGAAGTGCGCTATGAAAATTATGATATGTTTGCTAATATATATGCACTTCAAATTATGTTGTGCCTCTAAAGAGCGCTATGTACATAAAATTATGTGCAAAAATGGTATGTAGAAAATCCAAAAATGTGTGTCATGGTGAAAATATGAGTGGGAGGGCTTTAATCCCTGTTGGTAAACTGGGATTACTTTGGAAAATAGTATCGGTTCTTGTTACCAACCGGGAATAAAGACCCTACGCGCACCAAAATAGTGGGGAAAACCGTAAGTTGCGTGGAAAAAAAGTTTGCGTGCACGGGGCGCAGCCAAGACTAGAACCCACGACCAGCGGGTGAGTGCCCACCGCGCCGCGCACTGCTAGCAAGTGTGACCAAAAATTCGTTGTCAACAGGTAAAAGCACAAAAATATTTATACATACCTAGCATCATCAAAATTGTACAAATAAATGGTTCGTCTGTTTTTTTATTTGACGCCTTTGACTTTCAACATACCTTTGAACATTCGTCTTGTTAAAAAATTTAGTGCAAAACATGAAAAAATATAAGTCATGCTTAAAGTACATTTAATGATAAAACAAATAGTCAAAGGCGTGTAGAAAAATCAAAAGCGTCCCATAAGAAACAACATAATGAGTATAAATTACAGAAAATTATTTATAGCTCCGTGACAAAAATACTTTTATTTTATAGAAAAGGTAGAAATACACTAGAATCTAAAAATCATGTGCATTACAAAACTATACAAGATAGATGGATTTATTTGCAAAATATTTTGTTTTTACAATTGAACCTTCATTATGATCACGGCGTACATAGGGTGATTCGTCAGTATCATTTAGGGCACTCATGTCTACATCCACCGTGAGAGGAGGCAACTCATCGAACTGTCACGCCTTCAACTCCAACAACCCTTCTTTTACTCGGATGCATCACGTGGCGCTTTGGCTGATCGGTGATGCTAGTCTTCTTCTTCTATTTCTTTCCTCTTTTCGATTTGCTGGCCATGTGCATCACATAGAATACCTATGTGACATCATTGGCTAGCATTAATGGCTCATCCCTACAAGCCATTTGTTTGAGGTCCACGGTTGTCATACCGTATTCGTCGATTTCCACGGCTCGGAATTTCATCCATTGGCACCGAAACAGAGGGACTTTCAAAGCTGCATAGTCCAGCTACCATATCTCCTCTACAAAACCATAATAGGTTTACATGTTTCCATTGTTGTGCAAGGCATCTGTACGAACGCTGCTGTTTTGATTGGTGCTCTTTCTATCCTGGGTAGTTGTGTAAAATGTGTAGCCATTTATTTCATACCTTTGGAACGATAGGATTGTCATCGATGGTCCCCGAGCCAAAGGTTTGAATACATCATCGTTTGTTTGCTTAGCCATCACTTGATTTTGTAACCATCCGCCGAAATGATCCATTTGGTCGACTGCGATCCAGTTATCTGACTTATGTGGGCATTGTTCACGCAAAACCATCTTGTGATCATGGATATAAGGAGCCACTATAGCTTCTTGCTTCAATACAGTGAAATGTGCTTGTTTAAATGAACATAGATCATCGCAGAAGCGTTCTTTTCTCCCTGGACTCCCTTTTCCTTGTAACATGCCCTCATGACGTGATATTGGGATACCAATCAGACTCAGATAGTTAATGTAATTGACAAAGAACTCGATCACCACCTCTTTGCCAACACCTTGGGCAATGCAACCTTCTGTACGAGACCGATTACGAAAATACTTCTTTAGTATGGCCATGTACCACTCGAAGGGGTACATGTTGCGAAGAAACACATGTCCGAGAATTTCTATGTCCTTGACAATGTGGACCAGGAGATGAACCACAATATCAGAGAAAGACAGAGGGAAGATCATCTTAAGGTTGACCAGACTATCCACTGCGTTATCCTGCAAATTAGATAGTTTATTTGGATCAAGAACCTTCGGCGTCACCGCGTTGAAAAACAAACACAACTTTATGATTGTCCCACGAACCCTGTGCGGTAGAATACCTCTCACCGCCACTGCGAGTAATTGTGTTATCATCACATGACAATCATGTGATTTTAGGTGTACGATCTTATTCTCTTTTGTGTTTATTAGTCTTTTCATGTTAGAGGAGTACACAGAGGGGACCTTCACGCTTCTCAAGAACTTTATAATGCTCTTTTTCTCTTCCTTGCTCAGAGTGTAGCTTGCAGGGTGGAGGTAATGTTGTCCTTTTACTCTTTTTCTGGATATAGGTCATTCCTGACTCGAAGTAGGTGCAGGTCCTTTCGTGCTTTAAGTGTATCTTTTGATTTGCCATATATATCTACATAAGATAGCATGTTAAAGCAGACATTCTTCGTGATATACATAAAGTCCATGAGTGGCATACATCTAAGTCTATCTAATAAGTGAAGTCCTAGAATATAAACTTCTTCTTCCAAATCGGCTTCTCATGACCTTGTTCAGTCGGGACAGACTTGCTAACATGACCATTTCTGAATACTACTTAAATATCCTTTAGCATAGAAAATACAAGTGTCCCACTCGATGCTGCAGTTTCTTGCATTTCTCTTGTCCCATCGAAATTGCCACCCTTCCTCCAAACAGGTGCCTTGGATGGAGGAATCAACGGTGGCCCATGTACACAACCTTCCGAGAGTTTTTTCGGTACCAACTGTCCGTATCCTCTAAGCATTGGATGCAGGCTTTATATCCTTTCATAGATAGGTCCGATAGGTTACCAAGTGGAGGTTTGTCATTGATGGTCATGAACAGCAATGCACGGAGGGTGAAATTCTCTGTCTTCTACTTATCCCAGACACATGCACCATCAGTCTGGAGCATTAACAGATCTTCAACCAATGGTTTGAAGTATACGTTGATGTCGTTTTCTGGTTGCTTCGGCCCTTGGATAAACAATGGCATCATAATATACATCCGCTTCATACAGAGCCACGGAGGAAGGTTGTACATACATAATCACGGGCCAAGTGCTGTGACTACTGCTTATCCCATCCATACTCAACCAAAACCTTATGTCCCTCGCATCCTCAAAGTCCGGGAATTTCCTATTGATTTTCCTCCACTGGGAGCCATCAGCGGGTTGCCTTAACCTTCCATCGACCTTACGATCTTCTTTGTGCCAGCGCATCATCTGGGCATGCCTTCTGGTTGCAAATAAACACTTTAGGTGGGGGATTATAGGAAAATATCACACCACCTCATCGGAGGGTCCGTTTTTCTTACGATCCCCCTTTACCTCCCCTGGGTCATCACGCCTGGTCTTATAACGCGAAGTTTTACAAACTGGACAAGCTTCCAATTTCTCGTACTCATTCCAATAAAGGATACAATCGTTACGATATGCATGTATCTTTTGTACCTCCAACCCAAAAGAGCAAACGATGTGCTTGGCGTCATATGTACTTTCAGGCAGCGTGTTACCCTTTGAAAGCAACTTTTTTATTAGGCATAACAACTCATTGAATGCTTTGTCAGACAATCCATTAGTAGCCTTCCGTTGCAATAGTTTGAGTTGGCAGCCCGGGTACAACAGTGTACCATAGTCCTCTCACGCGCACTTAAATTTTTCGTACTGTCTTCCATTTTCATATTCTATTTATCCATATACCAGCATCTGTTCAAAGTCATCATTGCCAAACTCCCCCAATGTGTCTTCGAAAGAATAATCTTGGCCGGTGTCCGGGATATTGTATTCTTCTTCTTCTTCTTCTTCTTCTTCTTCTTCTTTTGTTGTCTTCCCTTATAATCCTCTTCATTGTGCTTGGTCCAACAGGTATAGTTTGGCATTAACCCTCTTGTAAGCAAATGAAAGTGAATGTTGCCGGATTCTTGTCACTCCTCATTCTTGCAGTCTACGCATGGACACCATATCTGGCCCGACATCGTGCACGCAGTTGCCGCACGAAGCAAAGCGTGCAAACCCTGCAAAAAATCCGGGAAGCGTTGATCTGTGTACATCCTTCCCTAGGCCATCTACATTATGTTACACAAAGATAATGAATTATTGAACAATTCCCAAAATCAAAATTAAAATTATAGTTAATGTATCAAAATATCTATGTACTTTTGATACAACTATATTTCAATGCATTGATTATAATATAATGATTACATGCTTGACATGTTATTCAAAATCTAGATTCAAAAGTTATGCAAATTGTAATCATACATGGTAAGGTCTTGCCACCTAATGAGGCACACAAGATCAATTCCTCGATCCATGCTTAGATTCAAAATTATTTATCAATCATTAAACCAAAATTAACCTAAAATTGAGATAGATCTACACCTTCAATGCGAGCTACATCATAAATCAAATAAGTTTTAAGCTTAGGCTACAAAAGAATGAGCTATTTATCGATCTACATTGATAATCTTCATAGATCATAAATGGAAAAAAAATCAAACTTTATCCATGTTTGAAGAAAAATTGAAGCACCATATAACAACAAATGTGGTGACCAATTAAGTTGCTAACCTTGATTAACTTGCGCTTTGATTAATTGGACCACAAAATAAAAATTTGGGCAGCACTTCCTCTGATCCCTTTTGCTCTCAGCCACCACTGTGCTGCACTAGTCGGTACTCGGGCACCACCATGCTGCTCTAGTGGGGACTGGCCAGGAAAAAAGAAGCGGTTCAAATACTATAGTCCAGTATGGATTAGAGCCACAAACCGGTACTGAATTCCCCATGGCGCTAGGTGGGCAAACATTACTGGCCAGTTAGTAACGGTTGGAGCCACCAACCGTTGCTGGTACGGTCCCATGGCCCCTTAACCGTTGAACCGGTACTGTTGCTACTGCCAGTCCCGCTTTGGGCCCAACTGGTATTGATGTGCCGGTAGGAAAGTCCCGTTCTCCAGTAGTGCAATGGTCCGAGAGTGTTTTACGGATTTCCAAAAGTTATGAAGCCCTCATTTTGTGCATTCCTGATGCCTCCTGATCCTATTTTCAGTCACTAAGCTTGGCGCCTAGGAACATATATGTAGATATGCGTGTCATATTTGTACTGGTCCACATGCATATGCATGATCACGAAGCAACTAGCTACATACCCCTCCACCATCGGTACTCAGTCAGTTTACCATGCAACAAAAAATAAACTAGTTTACTTGCATTGTGCACTTCTATTTATTCCGGAAACATGATTATTGTGATAGAGTTTTTTTTTTCATGTTGAGAATGTGGACTACTGAAATAAATTTCTAACGCTAGCTAGATAAAGATAGATCTCTCTTCACAAAAGCACATGTACACCTCATAATAGTTGAGGAGGTGTGAGGGTATGAGAAGGCCTTTAAGGGCTAGTCAGACGGTCTGGTGCGTCATAGATATTTCCTCAAAGAAACTAGTATTTATACTCAAAGAACACAAAACCAGCTTTTTTAAAAAAAAATTGTTGATCTCGAAGGCACATATCAAAAGCACACAAAACTTAGATTAAACTATGTGTCAGGAGCCAACAAGGTCTAGTCTTAATCTTCCTTGTTTTCTCAGCCCCTTAAAAAAATTGCGAGGGTACGAAACGGATGGGGAAAACAACCTTCTCACTAGAGAAAATATAAAAAAGAAGAATATGCATGTAGAGAATTGCATGATCAATTCGTTGAAAACAAAAATAAATAAATAAATAAATTGATATCAACATATGACCAACAAGGTAGTACAATGCAATCTTTCCTCTTGGTTTTTTATGAGCAGTGTTAAAAATTGCGAGGTTACCAACCGCTCAGGGCAATCGACCTTCTAACTAAAGAGCGGAAAGCAAGAGAAACATGTATAATAGAGAACAACATGATTAATTTGTTGAAAATAGAAAAATATATATTGGCTTTAAGCCATAGGAGCAAGACCAAAAGCAGCTACTTACCTTCCACTACTATAGAAATGAGAGCATTCATGTCTTCTCATCACTAGCTTATGGACCAAAAACTATCAATGATGAGGCCCGTCCCACCCCACTCTGCGCCTATCACATCGAAAAACCATCAATGATGACAACCACTAGTGAGAACAAATTATCACAGCTGGTTTTTTAGAATCGCTAATACTTTCACTGGTGGGTCCATAAACGACTCGCCATTGATAGGCTAATATATTACTGTTGCTTCTATAAAAAAACAACCAATGATACTAAAACTATTACCATTGCTAGCTTTTAACAGAACCAACACTGATAGGATAATATAACTGGCAATTCTAGATAAAAACAACCAGTGATACAATTTGTACAACTTTTTTCATCTTTACATTTTTGTAAGAGCTTGCATATTGAAACAAATTTTATATATAAATTGTTGCTCTCAATGAGATCTACAACTTTGTAATTGACATCTTTTAAATTCGAAGCAATTTAGATGCTCAAACACTCTTTACAATGTTAAACAATTTATAATTCATTCAAACGAAGTAGGATTGAAATAATATATACGTAAATACTATAGCTCTCGAGAAGATCTACAACTTTGTAGTTAAATGTTTTCTGATTTGATGCTATTTTTATGGTCAAAAAGTTGTTTAAAGATTTATAAAACAAACCTTAATTAAATGACATGCATATGAGTCCTATGGTCAAAAAGTTGTTTAAAGATTTAAATGATAGTAGGTCAGAAATGGTGCATGAGATGGTTAGTTGGTGTGGGTTAGAGTGAGGAGATCATCACTTTGAGTCCTACTATTCATATATTTACATTTCTCGCGAAAAAGCAAAATATATATGAGTGCTAATACAGTGGTGTATGGTGTGAAAAGTGTCTAGTTAGGCTTAATATATTTTTAAACTATTTTTTATCGCTCAAAATTGTATCTTCTAGCACCTACTATCATTAGCGGTTCTCTCGTAGAACCGTCCGTGATAGTGATTAGAACCGATGACGAGTCACCAGCGTAGTCGGTGTTTTTACCAGCTTCTCGATGGTCGATGCTTCCCCATCCCATTTATGTCACTGACTCTGGCCACATAGAAAGTACGTGTGCACGTAACGTATATTTGTGCTCCTCCATATGCATGCTCACTAGTGAGCAATTAGCTAGCTATCCTACGCTCACAGCACTCGGTCTATGATCATGCCACACTTGAGAAGCTAGTCTAGCTAGCTTGGCCAGTGCCACTCTTATTTATATTTAAGAATGAACATTGTACTTTAAGTTGTCCATAAACCTTTTTTATTGAAAAGCTGAACAATTGAAAAAAAATCAATCACTGGCTAGATAAACACATCCTCCTATTTTCTGGTCTCCAAAGAAATTAAGAAATATTTCAGACAGCGGATAGGCTTTTGGTGCTAGCCAAATTTGATGCTTTACAGGCCAACCCAGACCATCGTTTTCATTTCATTCTCATATGATCTTTTCCTTCCAACTTTTTCACGTTAACATCGAAGTATCATTCAGAGTTGGCTGCGGGAAGGAACGGTTTCTATACATGTTGCCATAGCAATGTTCACGTCGACCACTGCATCGCCCGCTAGCAGACCTCTGGTCCGTCGGACTTGTCATCTTCGATATGACAGCCGGGATATCTCTCATCGCTGACATGAAAGGCCACATGGAAGTCTGCATTGTTGTAGATGATCGATGAGAGACGATTTATGTGAAGCGGCTGTCTCAGGTGGACTTCCATCTCATCAATGACGATTTATGCTTAAGTTTGACCTAAACAATGACCTAAGAGTGTTTTACACATTTCCAAAAAATATGAAGCATGCATTTTCTGCAATCTTGATGCCTCTTGATCCCATTTTCACTAAACCAGGCACGTCACTACGTCAAAACACACATGAATGATGGGTTACAGTAATCAATAGTGACTTATATACATCAATCGTCACCCCGAACGAGTCACTGATGAGTCAACATTAGTGATAGGTGTTGACCCGTCACTAATTAACCAAATACGTATACAAATCCATCACTTATGTTCGCCTCCTAGAGGCCCCTGTAGATTCCTT
Source organism: Raddia distichophylla (assembly GCA_005191435.1). Taxonomy (NCBI): domain Eukaryota; kingdom Viridiplantae; phylum Streptophyta; class Magnoliopsida; order Poales; family Poaceae; genus Raddia; species Raddia distichophylla. The sequence goes on along the minus strand of SPJY01015242.1, from coordinate 5,532,197 downwards.
ATGGCGCATATAAGTGACGTGTAATAAATAAGCCGTCACTTATGATAACAAGATAAGTGACGGCTTTATACTCATCACCCATGATAGTTATATAAGTGACAGCCAGCGTTACAACCCATCATCCGTGTTAATAAGATAAGTGATGGTTTTTAGCAGGGTACGCCAATTATCATTGCCTCCTAGATGACCTCGTAGGCATCCGACGACACGTATAAGTGATGTATAAAATGTTTACCCATTGCTGCTTGTTTCATGATAGTGAGAGGCTTTACTTTGATTTGTCACTAGTGTTCTGTGCCCAAGGGCATACAATACATGCTGCATCTTGGTGTAGATACAGTATTCGGCAACTTATTTATTTACCACAAACATGTACACCATAGAATACATTCATAAATGTAAAATTTTTTATTTGCATCAACAAAACATATAATACACATTTACAAGTTATAAAATTATGTTGCAATCAATAATTAATGTACAAAAGGCACAAGATATCACCAAACTAGTTATGACATCGTCATAGGATTAATGGACGTGGTGGAACTAGTCATTTGAGTTAATGACTTCGAAATACAATAAAATGGTGTAGCAATGCCCGTGTCGAGCATTGCAGTGCCCACCAGCAGACCTCCTGTTTATCCTCTCTGTCATCGTTTTGTTTATTGATGGGATATCTCTCATCGTTGACGTGGAAGGCCACATGAAGGTCTGCATGATTTTAGACGACTAACGAGAGACGATTTATGTGAAGCATCTGTCTCAGGTGGACTTCCGTCTCATCAACGATGATTTATGTTTGAGTCTGACCCAAACAATGATCTTGGAGTGTTTTACAGCTTTCCGAAAAATATGAAGCTCGCATTTTCTGCATTCCTGAAGCCTCCCGATCCTATTTTTCATTTTTCAGTGACTAAGCTAGGCATGTACATGTATATATGGGTGTAATATTTGTACTGGTCGACATGCATGCTCACGAAGCAACTAAGCTATGTGCCCCTCCACCATCGGTACTCAGTCTACCAGGCAACAAAAGAGAAGCTAGTATGGCTTGGATTGTGGACTCCTATTTATATTGGAAGCATGAATTTTCTGATAAGAGTATTTCTGTTTAAAGGTGGACTACCGAAATAAATTGCCATCACTAGCTACCTAGATAAAGGTAGATATCTCTTCACAAAGCAATGTACACCTGCATAAAAGTTGAGGTGTGAGTGTGAGAAGGCCTTAAGTGCTGGTCAGTTGGTTTGGTGCTTCGTAGATATATATTTCCTCAAGACACTAGTATTTATTCCCGAAGAACACAAAACCAACTTTTTCAAAAAAAAATTGTTGATCTTGATTCTTGAAGATGCATATTGAAAAAGCACACAAAATTTAGATTAAACTATGTGTCTGAGCCAACAAGGTCTAGTATTGCTCTTCCTTGTTTTCTCAGCACCTCAAAAAAATTGAGGGGCTACGAAGCAGTCGGGGAAATCAACCTTCTCATTAGAGAAAAATATATAAAAAAAGAAGAATATGCATGTAGAGAATTGCAAGATCAATTCGTTGAAAACAAAAAAAAAATTGATATCAAGATCACTACTAGGGAATGGGCCTTCTATCCCGGCACATCAGTCCAGGTTAACTACAAACCGGGACTGAGATTAACTTCAGTCCCAGTTCAACGGCAGCGAGGCCGCAGGGCACTTTTTAGGCCCGGTTGGTACCACCAACCGGGACCGATAGGTCGCCTCGTGCGACAAAAGGCAGCAGGGGAGTATCCGTCCCATTTGGTGTTACCAACCGAGACTGATACTGGGCTCCGATAATTGACGCGTAGTTCTCCAGTCACAAAAATTATAGCTCTCGAGAAGATCTACAACTACGTAGCTAAATGTTTTTCGATTTCATGCTATATATATCTTCGACGGGTTTTTGAAATTTGAGAACTTTAGTGATCGATCCAAACCATTGATCTTGTTCATCTTGTCAAAACGTAGCCACCAACCAAGTTTCGTATTTTTTTTAATTTCTTTGTTATTTGTTTTCTAATTTTCAAAATAAGCCTTCTAAATAGTCATGGAGCGTCCAAAAAAAGCTGATTTTGAAAATTAGAAAACAAATAGCAAACAAATTCGAAAAAATACGAAACATGGTTGGTGGCTACGTTTTGACAAGATGAACAAGATCAATGGTTTGGATCGATCACTAAAGTTCTCGAATTTCAAAAACCCGTCGAAGTCTACGGAGGGATCCGTAGAGAGAGAGAGAGAGAGAGAGAGAGAGAGAGAGAGAGAGAGAGTTGGGCTACGGTGCTTCGCGAAGTACATATGCGTTGGTGCTTCGTGTTCGGTTTACAGAACCTATGACCGATCTGAACGATCCGAACCGGCCATTTTGATCTTCTAGTTGATATGAGCTCATAAACAAAATTTTACATTTTTTTTGGTTTTTTAACTATTTTAAACGATTTTTTGAAAATTCATGATCTAAGTTATTACGGAGCCTCCAAGAAGGCTGGTTTTCAAAAATCTGTTTAAAATAGTAAAAAAATTCCAAAAAATATAAAATTTTGTTTGTAACCTCATATCAACTAGAAGATCAAAATGAGCAGTTCGGATCATTCACATCGGTCTCATGTTTTACAAACCGAACGCGAAGCACCAACACATGTGTACTTCGCGAAGCTCCATAGCTGAAGTTTTGTTGTCATGATTTAAATATGTTTAAACAAACCAGTTTTTGAAACACAAGTCAACCCATCCTATATGTCTCCCATTTGGGAGCGGCACCGATCATATTGAATTGTGATATGTGTCGCTCCCGAATTGTCCACGCCATTGGACAGCCTGGGGATGGACGTGTTAGCATGGTTTGACATGGCACGTGGTGCGATCTGAACGAAATTTCGACTGCGTAACCCGGGGTGTTCTCCGTTGCACAAGTATCAGGTGTGCATTCGGAGAACAGCGGGGTTACGCTGCCGAAATTTCGTTCAGATCGCACCACATGCCACGACAAACCGTGCTAACCCGTTCATCCCTGGGTGGGTTTAGGACCTCATCCCTGGGTGGGTTTAGGATCTATCTTTGCCTAGAACTCCTGTTAGGATCATTAACCCATTTTTCATGTATTGTTGCATTTCGTAATAACAAAGATGGCTGAAGACCGTAGATGGATGTACGATGGTTGGGATAATGGTATGAAGCACACTCAAGAATGAAAAGTTAACACACAAAGTTTTCTAGATAATATTTTCTCCCCAGATCCTCCTGGTGGAGTAGCGAAGTGTCCATGTGTTAAGTGTCATCTTTTTGCCCGAGTGAAAAAATCTGTGATGGCCGGCCACCTTTGCAAAATTGGCTTCATGCCGAATTATCTCACATGGTATGAACATGGTGAGTCACGGGCGATAGATGTCTCTGATGAAGATGATACTACTGATAGAGTGGATGATAGGATGGAAGAGATGGTTCAGGATTTGGGTCGGCAATTTCAGAATGCTCCGAAGGATGAATCTATGCGGCATGAGGATGCACCAACCATAGCAGCCGAGAAATTCTTTAGACTCTTAGATGCTTCAGATAAGCCTTTGCATGAGGGCACCAAGATGTTAGTTCTTTCGTTTCTGACACAACTTATGAATACAAAAGCAAAGTATGGCTTCTCTCAAGGTTGTTACAATGATTTGGTCAAATTGATTTGTGATGTGCTCCCAGAAAACCACAAATTGCCAAAAGATATGTACTACTCGAAAAAGATTTTTGCTGGTTTAGGAATGTCTTATGAGAAGATAGATGCATGTGTTAACAATTGTATGTTATTCTGGAAGAGTAATGCTACGAAAAAAAACTGTTCAGTTTGTGAAAAGTCTAGATTTGTACAAACAATTGATGTAGAGGGGAATGTAGTGACAAGTGATACACCATTGAAGGCTCTACATTTCTTTTCTCTAGCACCGAGGCTACAAAGATTGTACCTTTGTGAGGAGACTACCTAACACATGAGGTGGCACAAGGAAGGCATGCAATTCAGCGAAGGTTTCATGTGTCATCCATCCGATGGTGAGGCATGAAAGACATTGGACCGACATGACGAAGATTTTGCCAAAGACCCAAGAAATGTTAGAATTGGGTTAGCGACCGACGAGTTCTCTCCTTTCAACTTGAATGTTGCAGCGTACTCATGTTGGCCTGTGTTCTCAATTCCGTACAATCTTCCACCTTCCATGTGCATGAAGGACGAGTATGTATTTTTATCCCTTATCATACAGGGGCCAGAGCATCCTGGAAAGCAATTAAATATCTTTATGCAACCTTTGGTCGAGGGGCTTATGGAATTGTGAACAGGGGTCCCAACTTATGATAAGAGTAGAAAACAAAACTTCAACATGCGTGTTGCCTATCTCTGGTCCATCCATGATTTTTCTGCATATGGCATGTTTTTGGATGGAGCACACATGGCCGAATGTCTTGTCTAATATGCATGAATGACACTGATGTGTTCCGTTTAAAACATGGCCGCAAGTTTTGTTTCTTCGATTCCCACCGTCTCTTCTTACCTTCTCATGAAATCAGAAGACAGAGAAATGCCTTCCATAGAGACACGATAATCACAAAGGACCCGACCAAACGTTTGACAGGATCTGAGATTATAAACTGGCATCGTCAGCTAATTCCCACAGAAGATGGTTTTGAAGGGTTTAAAGAGTCACACAACTGGACTCACAATCTGGTATCTGGTGTTTGCCCTATGCAAAGTCTCTGATCCTACCACATAATGTGGATGTTATGCACCAGGAACGTAATGTTGTCGAAAGTATTATCAGCATGTGTTTTGATTTCAAAGACAGGACCAAAGATAATGTGGCGGCTCGAAGAGACATGGCTGATATTTGCAATCGATCCTCCCTTGAGGTGAGAGAGGACCCAACAGGAAAACAAGGCAAGTCACGTGCCCCTTACTGTCTTAAGAGCTTTGAAAGAAAGGAGGTCCTAATGTGGACGAAAAATATAAAGTTTCCTGATGGTTACGCAGCGAACCTAAAACGTGCGGTGAGCATCGAGGCTGGTAAACTAAATGGTCTGAAAAGTCATGATTATCATATAATCATGGAAAGACTACTTTCTGTAATGTTCCGTGGATACTTCTCTGATGATGTATGGATAATTTTGGCTGAGCTTAGCAACTTTTATCGGCAGCTTTGTTTTCGAAAGAAATTAAGAAATCAATGATGCAAAAGTTAAAGAAAGTCATACATGTGCTAATATGCAAGATGGAAAAGATATTTCTGCCAGGGTTCATGAATGCAATGCAACATTTGTTGGAGCATCTACCATACGAAGCAGAGATTGGTGGTCCTGTACAATACCGATGGATGTACCCAATAGAACGAAACTTGAAGAAAATTAGGTCAATTATGGGTAACAAAGCTCGAGTTGATGTGTGAGCATCATTGAGCCCTAATTTTTATTAGTGGCATTGATGTCAAATATATTTCATATTTAGTGCTAGGGGGTTTTTGGACTTCTCGGAACCCTAGCGAAGACTCGGCTTCACGTAAAACCCTAATTTGAAGCTTCGACGATTTTGTGAGCTGCTCCTAGGTTCTAAGTGCGTGACCGGGCGAGAAATGAGGTCACGTATAGATTAGGAGTAGTTAGGTATTTTATTTCTATTTTTCGTCGGATTTCAAAAGGGGTTTGAATCTCTCGGACTATGCCGGATCTTTGCGACTTCTCAAAAAATCGGTTTCCTAGTCCACCTCTTCCAATAATACCTAAAATTATCTTTGTGAGATTTCTAGAGAGAGAGTAAACCTTTCCCAAACTCTCCCACACACTCGAGCATTTTCATCAGAAAATCCCTCTCTGTCGGACGGCGTCTGGGAATAGCCGGACAGTGTCTGACCAGCCAAACCCGTGCACAGTGCATGCTGTCGGACGGCGTCCCATCAGCTAAAATCCAGTGAGCTTTCATCTCTGTCGGACGGCGTCCGGTAGTTACCGGACGGCGTCCGATAAACCATTTTCAGTGAGCAGTAGCCGTTGTCGGACGGCGTCCGGTGCCCGTCGAACGGCGTCCGGTAAAGGCTAACGGTTAGTTCTTTTGTCTCCTTCCGAGGGGCAACGGCTAGTTTGCTCTAGGGGCTATAAATACTTGCCTAGTGGCTGGCTTCTTTGAGGTTTTGCTGCTCTCTACACCAACCACACTTATTGCTCATCAATTAGGTGACCTAGAGCCATTCCTCCACCTTCCAACCATTCAAAGCCACAAATCATTAAACCCCAACACCGAGCTTCATTGAAGTCCTTCGATCCGGCATGATCGGGGCGTTTCGGGCTTGTTACTTTTGAAGACGGCATCCTTCGTGGAGGCGTGGGCTTGGGAGTAGGCCTTGGCGTGTGGCTACTCTCGAGTCGGTGTACGGGTGACGGAGTCCACCTCGCCGGAGCGGCGGAACGACTACCGGGGAGTAAGTGAGGCGTTAGGCTCAAGAGCGAGCCGGTCCTTGTGCGCAAGGGGTAGCCTCAATGGAGAGTAGGAGTTGCGGCTCCGAACTTCGGTGAAACAAATATCGTGTCACTCTCTCTCATTTATTTTCCGCCCTTATTTCCCTTGCATTGCTTCAAATGAATTGTGATGCCATTCTTAGTTTTACATTCACTTGTTTATCGCTTCCGCTTGCCTGATAATTGAAACTAGGATTGGGTCACTTTTAATTTCATGCTTAATCAAGAATAATTGAAAAAGTTTTAAAATTGCCTATTCACCCCCCCTCTAGGCCTTAGGATCCTCTTTCATGAAGGTTGCATCGCAGAGGCGTTCTTTCTCAAGAGATTTCGTACTTCTCTAGTACATATTTATCAGATGAGCGCAATGTCTATACCCCCATGCCGAGATACCAACCGTCAGATTCCACGCATGGCTTTGATCTTGATGTATTCCGAGGACATGGACATACCGTTGGTGCCAGTTCTATTCAAGAGTTGTCCCGCGAAGAGTGGAATGAAGCAATGTTATATCTATACACCAACATTTCAAAAATGGAACAATATTTCACATAAGAATCCGCTCCACCAATTTCTCACTTGGTTTTGTCGTTAGCTTCTAACTTGATGAACTGAAATGCAGGTTGTTTGATCAACAAAACTAGAATTCAACGAGACAACCTACAAATACTCAACTCAATAATTTGCGACGCAATGGCTTAAGTGGTGGTCCTAATTTTGTGACTTGGTTTCATCAACATGTATAGTTCTTATCACGTTAAAATTTAAATAATCTATATACAACTATCATGTAATTTCTATTATAATATTTGCAGTGTATGCGTGATGGAACTGTCGATGAGGACCTACGACAGCTATGACACGGTAGCACTACCGCAAGAAAGTTTGGGCATTATGACGTGAATGGGTTTCGATTTCGTACAACAGCATTAGAAGCAAGTCGTCCTCTAGGCGCCACGGTTAATAGTGGAGTTGTCACTACCGCGTAGGGTGCATATGGTCGAGAGACAGAGTACTATGGTATTTTTCAGAACATAGTGGATATTAAGTTTGGCAGTCGAAAAGATTTGAAGGTAGCTTTCTTCTACTGTGATTGGTTCAACGGCAAAACAGGGATTCGACGAAACAAAAATCTTGGCTTGGTAGAAGTTAGACATGAATCATGGCTTGGAGGTCACAACTCATTCATACTTGCTCACCATGCTGAGCAGGTGTACTACCTTTCATATCCATGCCGAACAGAAAATTTAAAACCTTGGTGGGTTGTACATAATGTGAATCCTCCGGGCCGCTTATGCACTCCTAGAAACACCGAGTATGTCGATAGCATGGATGACATAGCTTACCAAGAAGACGGTTTGCCAGCCTCATTTGAAGTAGACATTGGGTCCGCACTTCATGTATTAGTGGGCGATACAACAGATGTTATTGTGGAGAATGTTAGAAGGAAAAAGCGACGTCGTTTTATCTCAAGATGTTCCAGAAAAAGGACAACGTAGAGCCAGTGTACCTGAACCTTTTGACGCTGATTACTTCTGAAAAGTACAAATGTTGCACCTATTTCTTTATCTATTTTTGATGTTTTACACATGTTTATATACTAATATAGTTTTTATAAAACAGGATGAAATCATTTTTTCGGCATACAGGAAAATCTAAAAAAATGGTGGGTCTTCATCGAAGAGTCAAGAATCACTTTTTAGAGGATCCAGTTATCAGCAGAGCAGGCAGAGACAGTTCGAGAGGTGCTTAGAGGAGGTTGCTCAGGAGGTGCCTAGAGGGGGTCGCTCTGCAGGAGTTCAAGGGGGTCACTCAGGAGGCCTACAATTTGTATGTATAATTTTAATTGTGTTGTCTTCAATTTTTTAATATGCATGCACTAATTTTTTATCAATTAATTTTCAGGAGGCCAGGGAAACTAGGGATGTTGCGAAGGAGGCTGTGGAGGAGGCTGAGGGAGGGGGGGAGGCTATGGAGGAGGTTGAGGGAGGGGGGAGGCTATGGAGGAGGCTGAGGGAGGGGGGAGGCTGAAGAGAGTGCGGAGGGGGACGAAGAGGAGGATGACGCTAGTGCTGAGGGATTGGATGCTCCTACCTTCAGGTGGCAAGCATGTATAGATGTTTAGTAAATATAAATAATTTTGTGGAATTCAGCTAATATTCTGTTTCCGTTTCAGGTATAGAGGGACTAAGCAGATTCCCCCGGTAGCAGTTCCTCAGGCACGCAGTGTTATCCTACCACATGGTGATTGGTAAGTAAGCATTCTACAGTTTGGGCATTAATTATTTCCTACAGTTACGTTAAGCTGTATAACACTATTTGTAGGCAATGGATAGATGTAGAATGGACAGGCACGAACAGTATAAGGCAAGTGAATGGGACGCTGGGTTCTCTTTTGCGTTACCATTATCCTGGCCTAGTGGAGATTAACGATGTAACGGTGCCAACCCTGAAGTGGGCTCATTACAAGGTTGCTACAGATGGGATGCATGGGAATGTTGCCCAACGAGTGTTGGTGGACTTTTGGGTAAATCTGTAAATTCTTTGTTCTCATTGAATTTTTCTATATATACAATTAATGTCTAACTAATTTATCCATTTCCTATGAAGGAGAGATATTGTTTGCCAAGTGATCAGGAACAGTCTCTACAAGAGAAGGCAAGACATGTTTTTGAGAACGTAACAACCAGGACGGTCAAGGGGATGATGTACCAGGCTAGTATCCAGGCGGTTTGTTTGTATTATAAGAGGGTGTTACATCAAGATATGAGTAAGAAGTTTGGTGCATCGAAACTCTACCTTCGGGAAGATCAGTACTGTTGGCCAGAAGTTATATTGCCTTGGTTCAACAAATGCCCTGAAGCATGGCAAACTCTTAGCCAATACTGGGCTTCGCCTAACATTATTCAGAATTCAAGAAGAGGGGTAACAGGGAGGCGGGCCTAAGGGTATCTCAGCGGTACGGAGCCGATGGACATCTTCGTCTTACGCGACGAATGGTAAGTTTCTTACGGTATCATATGAGTATTTATAGGTTCATTGTCGATATTTCATTAGTTTTGTTTACTAATGTTGACTAATGTACCATATATTGACTAATGTTGTTCTATAGGAAGCTCAAAGTGGGTCTTGACCTACTGAGGTCGAAGCCTATATTAGAGGTCACCTTGGCTTTGATCCAACACACCCAGACCAGCTATGCAGTGACAAGGCGACACAGAGCTTGGTTAGTACAATTGTTGTTCTAACTAAATTTATTTCTTCTTTATATCCTTATGCTTGTATATGTTGTGTAGGCTTCTTATGGCCAAGTGATGGCCGATGCTCACGGACTCGACTATGATTGGAGAAGGGAAGATGTCGATCCGGTCGCTCTGTACAGTAGTGGAGGTGGCAAGAAACATGAAAGATTCTCCATGTTCAATCGTGTTCTGGATAGTAGCGCTATCTTAAGTTCGGCAAAATCCTCGGCTTCTTCCGAAAGTAGTGGGTTGGCTACTCGTGAGACCCAACACCTATAGGAGCAGTTAAGGCAACAAGCCGCACAACAAGCTGCACGGGAGGCCCAACTACAGGAGCAGTTGAGGCAACAACAAGAATACTTTATTTCATGGCAGGCAGAACAACAAGCAGCTATACAAGTAAGTAATCAATGAACCTTCTCCATTTCAAATTATTGCTTATTTCTGTTCAAAATTCATGAAAATTGCTATATTTTTTCATCATATTAATGTAAACTGTAAAATTATGGTCGGCCTGAGTCCGTTGTTCTGAATTTTATTTTACTGCTTCATGTTAATGAAAATAGTTCGATTAGTCCAATTATTGCTCATCTCAGCGAAATTTAACCTAATACATGCAAATGACTATTTTGAACTTATAATTGTTTAAATTGTCTGTAGACATATATGACACAACAGTTTGGAACGCCATTAAGTCTTCCTCCATTCCGGCCTCCACCTATATTTACACAGCAATCTCTTATCACTGTACGTTTCAAGCTTTTTGTATATTACGATGCTGTAGTTTAATAATACTAATATCACATTGTAATGTAGGGTTCGATGGATCCCCCAAATGCCAGTGCTGGAGGTGCTTCTTCTTTGAGGACTCCACCGACCGATGGAGACTTTCTTGCCTCAGGAGGCGATGCTGGTAGTGGACATCGGTTCAACAATACCCCTCCAAATTGATGTTGTTCACTATCTTTTGGTGTATATGTGCGGACATTGCTGTGTGTGTGTGAATTTGTTGGTGAATGTGTTCTTGACGCTTGACATGTTAAGACTATGTTGAATAATATGTGTGCGACCATATGTATGTTAACAGTTTAAATTATTTGTGTGCCAATTGAGTTGATGATGTATTTGTCAATATTGAGATGCCAGAACATGTGATGATGGATGTCTATTTGTATTAGATATTGATATGCTAGAACATGTGTTGTTTGCTGGAAATTAAATGGCCAAAAATCAGAATGCATTGAGCCTGGCCGACGTAAATACTCCACCTGCCACGTGGCGTAGCCGTGCGGATCCACGTGGCGTAGCCGTGGCCGACGTAAATAAGCTGTCCATGGTGGCGCCCCCATCCCACGGCAGTTATTTCCGTCGGCCATGAGGCCGACGTAAATAAGTGCTATTTACGTCGGTGGCCGACGTAAATAAACTTATTTACATCGGTGTTTATACGTCGGCTTATTTATGTCGGTCTGCCGACGTAAATAGCTATTTACGTTCGTTTTCCTGTTATTTAGCCAACGTAAATACCTCGGATTCCTGTAGTGAATAGAAAAATATCTATTGGCTTTATGCTATAGGAGCAAGACCAAAAGCAGCTAGTTACATTGCACTACTATAGAAATGAGAGCATTCATGTCTTCTCATCACTAGCTTATGGACCAAAAACTATCAATGATGAGGCCCGTCCCACCCCACTCCGTGCCTATCACATCGAAAAACCATCAATGACAACCACTAGTAAGAACAAATTATCACAGCTTGTTTTTTAATAGAATCGCTAATACTTTCACTGGTGGGTCCATAAACGACTCACCATTGATAGGCTAATATATTACTGTCGCTTCTATAAAAAAACAACCAATGATACTAAAAATATTACCATTGCTAGCTTTTAACAAAACCACCACTGATAGGATAATATAACTGGCAATTCAAGATAAAAACAACCAGTGATACAATTTGTACAACTTTTTCATCTTTACATTGTTGTAAGAGCTTGCATATTGAAACAAATTTTATATATAAATTGTCGCTCTCAATGAGATCTACAACTTTGTAATTGACATCTTTTATATTTGAAGCAATTTAGATGCTCAAACACTTTAGATCTTTGCAATGTTAAACAATTTATAATTCATTCAAACGAAGTAGGATTGAAATAATATATACGTAAATACTATAGCTCTCGAGAAGATATACAACTTTGTAGTTAAATTTTTTCGATTTGATTCTATTTACATGGTCAAAAAGTTGTTTAAAGATTTATAAAATAAACCTTAATTAAATGACATGCATATCCTAGGTCAGAAATGGTGCATGAGATGGTTGGTGTGGGTTAGAGCGAGGAGATCATCACTTTTGAGTCCTACTACTCATATATTTACATTTCTCGCAAAAAAGCACAATATATATGAGTACTGATACAGTGGTAGATGGTAGTGTCTAGTTGGACTTAATATATTTTTAAACTATTTATTATCGCTCAAAATTGTATCTTCTAGCACCTACTATCGTTAGCTGTTCTCTCGTAGAACCGTCCGTGATAGTGATTAGAACCGATGACGAATCACCAGCGTTGCCGTGTCGTCGTTTTCGTTTTCTGAAGTAGTGTTGCAATCTTGTCTTCTACTCATTCCGGTGCATCGTTGTTGAGCTGAAGAGCACATGCAAGTTTGCATGACGCCGGACAAACCGGGAGATCGACATGCTTTCAGCGGAGCATCTGCCTCCGGCGAGCTTCCAAGTCCGCAGCAAGTTTGAGTGAGTCCGAAACGAAAGTCGGTGTTTTTACCAGCTTCTCGATGGTCGATGCCTCCCCATCCCATTTAAGTCACTGACTCACTGGCCACATAGAAAGTACGTGTGCACGTAACGTATGTTTGTGCTCCTCCATATGCATGCTCACTAGGGAGCAATTAGCTAGCTAGCCTACTCTCTCAGCACTCGGTCTATGATCATGCCACACGTGAGAAGCTAGTCTAGCTAGCTTGGCAAGTGCACTCTTATTTATATTTAAGAATGAACATTGTACTTTAAGTTGTCCATACACCTTTTTTATTGAAAAGCTGAACAATTGAAAAAAATCAATCACTGGCTAGATAAACACATCCACCTATTTTCTGATCTCCAAAGAAATTAAGAAAGATTTCAGACCGCGGATAGGCTTTTGGTGCTAGCCAAATTTGATGCTTTACAGGCATCCTTTTAAGACGATACTACTCTGTCCAAATATTGAGGCGAAATCCACCCGATAATTGATCACTATTGAAGCCATCCAATCCAACCCGGACCATCTTTTTCATTTCATTCTCTTATGATCTTTTCCTTCACAACTATGTCATGTTAACATCGAGTATCATTCAGAAGTTCCCTGCGGGAAGGAACGGTTTCTATACATGTTGCCGTAGCAATGCTCACGTCGACCACTTCGACCACTCGAGCGACAGCTAGCAGACCTCTGGTCCATCAGACTTGTCTGTTAGATCTAATCTCATGATCTAATATTGAAATTACGCCTTAGCCTAACATGCTCACTAGTTCTAATGCGGAAAAGTGAACTGACCAGAGTTCATTGAAGCCATCAGCACCGTGTAGTCGATCGGTCGGTGACGAACAGAGGATATCGGCATCGCTCCGGTCGCCACCTGCATTGGGGAACACAGCCCTTCGGATCTCTCCCAGCGCAATTAGGATCGTTATGAAGTTTAGGGGTGAGTGAACCGGGAGAGAGATCGTCACCTCTCCCCCGGGGCGGCCATCCCTTTATATAGCGCTGGAGAGGCTCGGGGGCAGGTCCAACTGGGAAGGAAACGCTTCCGATCATGGCGAGAAATTAAGTGCAATTAACTACGTTAATTAGGGCAATTAAATGCATTAATTAGGATACGATTTGGAATCCCGCATGGTGCTTGATTAGGCAGGTGTTTTATTAGGGGACGTGGTAGTTTAGGAAGGTGTTTAATGCATTGTCCCCTTGACCATGCCTAAGATCAACCAACATTCTCCCACTTGATCGAAAGGCTGTCATAATGTATTCGCTCTCAATAGACAGCAGTCTAGGGCAATGTGTTACAACAGCAAACGAAAGAGCCATTGAAACGCCAGTACCCATAGTCCACTATACCACCTTGATAGAACACTAGCTTAATTTTAACGGGTGTTGATTGATTATTAAGCCCATTATTGTCCAGGATCATTATTCAAAAGCTTTCCCTTAATCTTATGCTGGCCAGCAAGTTCTTTAATTAAATTGGGAGGTAAGCCTTTGGTGAGCGGATCCGCGAGCATCGACTCATTTTTAATGCGCAACTTTAATAGTCGCAACTTTAATAGTATGATCCTGGATCCTATCTTTCACAACATAATATCGATGTGTTTGGCAGCATCACTCGATTTGTTGTTACTCAAATAGAAAACTGCGGCTATATTATCGCAGTATATAGTGAGTGGTCTAGCAATGCTGTCCACCACTTTCAGTCCCGGGATAAAATTTTTAAGCCATACGGCCTGCCCATTTGCTTCATAACATGCCACAAATTCTGCTTGCATTGTCGACGATGCAGTCAGAGATTGTTTTGAGCTTTTCCACGAAATTGCTCCTTCTGCGAGGGTGAAAACATAACCTGATGTGGATTTCTTAGTGTCCACACACCCCGCAAAATCAGCATCTGAATAACCAAAAACTTCAAGGGTATCAGATCTTTTATATGTGAGCATGTAATGTTTAGTGCCCTGCAAATAACGCAAGACTTCTTAACAGCCTTCCAGTGGTCTAATCCTGGATTGGACTGAAATCTGCCAAGCATCCCGGTAACGAATGCCAAGTCTGGACGCGTACAGACTTGAGCGTACATTAGGCTTCCAACAGCAGAAGCATAGGGAATCATGTTTCATTTTATTTGATTTTAATTGATTCCTTGGGCTTTGAAATAATCCAAATTTCTCGCCCTTAACTATTGGAGCAGGCGTGGCAGAGCACTTACTCAT